>JAUDYJ010000006.1:79620542-80190542 GCA_030761175.1 Masticophis lateralis | reverse complement strand
GGGGCTGCAGTTCAGACTGATTGCTCTTTTATTGTCTTCTGAGAGAAGCATTAATAAAAAATAGCTTTACTTTAAGTAAAAACCTAGAGCTTTTGCAGCCAGCAGTGGCCTTGTCCTCCATAATGCCCATCAGTTTGTTAAAGGTATGGACCATTTATCTACATTGCCTTCCATGGATTCTTCTAACCAAGTGTTTCTCAACCTTGGCAACTTTAAGGTGTCACCTTAATGTTGTCAAATTTGAGAAACAATGTTCTAGCCCAGAGGTCTTCAAACTTGGCAGCTTTAAGACTTGTGGACTTTAAGTCCCAGAATTCTCCAGCCAGCTATGCTGAGCAGAACTCCAGGCATTGATCGGATAAATTAACCAGCTGTAGACTCAGAAGGAAAATATATTATTATGACATCTTGTAAGTATCTTAATATTAATATTACAACAAAACCAGTTTTGCACTTACTAGTTTAGGATATTCATTGACTTTGGATAAAATTAAGGCTGATGGCTTAGATATTTTTATAAAGAGATTTAGAAAAGGCATATGTCTGAATGCCTGGTAATTAGCTATAAATACAAGTAAGTATTATATGTGATGTCTTCTTCATCTATCATGGCTCCTAGTGCCTTCATGGATGTGTTCACTCATATCCTACTTTTCCTTCAGGAGTTCTCTTAATTTCCTCTCCAGTTTTCATCACCACTGCCTTGTGAGAAAGACTGAGAGCACAACTAGCCCAACATTACCCCATGAGTTTATCTAGCTGTGGGAAGAGTTAAGTCTTCTTACTCCAATGCATTTATAGCATGGTTGGAGTTTCAATCACATCATCACAGCCATCATCCTGACTCTTTGGGCCATACCATGCAGTTACCCCTGTTAACCACTCTTCCAATTTTAGAATGAAGCAAATTGAAGACCACATCTACAAACAAGCCAGGAATAGAACCGTTGATGAAGTCCTTGAAAGGATGAGGGATGGGATCCTGCATCAGGAAATGGCCATGAGGGATGCCTTCCTTGCTTATAACAAGCAAGCTAGCGGGAAGTTGAGTAAAACTGATTTCCGCAAGGTAAATACAATCTTATTTCATTTTAATTTACTCTTGCTCATTCAAACCAACTTAGTCTTTTTTCTTTCCTCTTGATATCTTCTTAATTTCATTTTAATTTCCTCTCGGTCATTCAAACCAATGTTTCTGTTTTGTCTTTTCTCTTGATGGCTTCTCCGCTTAGGGCTTTGCTTATATCTGGTCTTACGAAAAGTCTGTAAACAGTTTAGGGGGCTTTATGTTTCGTAGTTTCCATCCTCCCACTCATATCATTTCCACATAGCATGACTTACATTTTCTGTTACCATCTTCCTTTTGTAGCTTGGACTTTGTCATGTTTAACTCATCAAAAGAGGCCATGAAACTTAGCCCAGTGCAAGATAATCTTGCACTGAGGGGCAAAGAGGTATATTTGAAGGGCATTTAGTGGACCCTTTGCCTAAAAGCACAATTTAAATCCCAGTTAGGGGCATTGAGGGTGCTCAAGAAATCAGCCACAAAACAGCAAAATCAAAGCCATGCCCCCTTTCTTTACAACGTGGATGTAAATAATACACCACTGATATAACTGTATATTTTTAAGAGCTGTGGTGGTGCAGTGGTTAAAATGCAGTACTGTAGGCTACTTCTGCTGCTTGCCTGCTGTTCGGCAGTTCAATTCTCACCGGCTCAAGGTTGACTCAGATTTCCTTCCGAGGTCTGTAAAATGAGGACCCAGATTGTTGGGGGTAATATGCAGACTCTGTAAACCAGGGGTGAAATCCTCTGAAGTCTGCTACCGGTTCTGTGAGTCTGCTACCGAGCACACGCTTTGCATGCATGCGTGCCTGAGGCGCACCCGCGCAGCACTAATAAAGGAACATTTTGAAGCCTTCAGAGTCTGCAAAGGTAAGTAGAGCAGCGAGGAGGGGGGAATCCATTGTGTCAGGCAATTTAGATTAGCTAGAAAGCAGGAAATCCAACAATTCTAGCTAATATAAATTGCGCGTCACAGCTGATCGTCGCCCAGCTGATTGTCAGAAATACCGGTTCGGTAGCATTTTTTACTACCAGTTTTCCCAAACCGGTCCGAACTGGTAGCATTTCACCCCTGCTGTAAACCACTTAGAGACGGCTGTAAAGCACTGTGTAGCAGTATATAAGTCTCAGTGCTATTGCTATATTTTTGTATGCTGGCACTCTAAGTGAAGATATGTGAATGAAATATATGGGTATCTTCTTTATTGATTTCAGAAAGGGTCTTGTCCTTTGCAGTTGCAACAAAGGCCATGAAATGGGGTTATGTGTGGGAATTCCATCGTGCCATCCCGACAACACTGCTTCTCTTGGATTAACTCAACAATACACCACAAGGAAATGAATGTTTCTTTCTCATTTCTCCGCTCATGTAGCTCTAAAATTAAACATTCGATCTGATAGCAAAAGCTATACTAAAATACAAAGCTGCTAATCTCTTTTTAAAGGCTTTCAAAATCTCCTGAAGAGTGATAATTTGTTAATTAGCACATTCTCACTTTTTTTTCACATTTTTAAACCAGTCAGCCATTCAATGTTTCTTTTTTCTCCAGTGGTACATCAGTAAAATGAAATAGAATTGCAAGAACAATTACCACTGAAGCTATTACAAAAGGACTAAAAAAAATACTGTACAAACACAAAAGAACATGCTCAAATTAGAAAAGGTGGGGAGACTTGGAATGATTAAGTAGAGAGAATTACAAAATGAATTAAATTCTGTTACTTTATTTTTAACTAGCAGTTTCTACAAATTTTATATTTTCAAAACCACACCAAACTATGTTCCTGCAAATTTACTAAATGATTGGGATTTTGTGCATTTTTCAAGCATCAATGGCTCTTTCTTGAAACAAAGTTTTGTTCATTTAGCATGATGGGCATTTGCCTATTTTGAATTCAATTCAAGGGAGTAGATATTGTGTATATGGTTGTGTTGATGCCAGTGACATTCTAAGGGGTTTTTTTTTTAATCTGCAGTGTTTAATCTGGTCATCTTTTCTCTCTCTGACAGTTACTGGAGGATATTCAGATGCCAATGAGCGATGATCATTTTAATCTATTAATTGAAAAAATAGGATTCCCAGTTGGAGGCTTGAGTTATCTTGATTTTGTAGCAATGTTTGAAGGTGAGCAAATACATTGCTAAGTAATGTATTGATTCTGAGATCTACTTCTTGACTTTTTAAAATCGGGGGGTGGGGGATTTAACTATTTTGTGATAAAAGCTGACCAAACATGTAATGCACTTGTCAAATTCCAAAGAAATGAATGAACAAGGAAGCATTCTGATTTGTTAGCTGGGATCAGCCCAGTGGTGGGTTGCCCGCGGTTTGCACCGGTTCTATAGAACCAGTAGTAAAACCGGTGGGAGGCTCCGCCCACTGACCCTGACATCATCAAAATGCTTCTGCGCATGCGCAGAAGAGTGTGCACACGGCCCCGTTGTGAACCGGTAGTAAAGGTATCCGGATCAGCCAGCTGCGTGGTGTGGGAAACGCATAGTTTAGACAAACTGGGAAGACAACAACTACTAGTGCTAGTCTTATCTTCTGAACTGAAAAGAAGAGAAACTGGCAATGGTCCTGCTTGGTTACATTCTCTTCTGTCAGCAACTAAGAAACTCTATTCAAGAAGCAAACAAAAAAGAAAACCCACTAATCTCTTTCATTTCCTGAATTATGCAAAAAAATAAAAAAAATAAGAGGGGGCCTGATAGCATATTTTCAAACTAACACACATTTTATTAAAAGGCATCAGCTTTTGTGAGATGACAGGAACTTGGCTGAAGCTTCTCAGAACCTGGATATGACTAGGAAGGAATCAGCTTTATTGTACAATACAACTGGAGCCACTTCAAGGAGTTAATTGCCTTCTGACATCTTAGAAAGGAGTAGTGTCATATAGCTGCTATATATCTGGTATCTCCTTAAAGCACTTTCTACAAAAACAAACTGATGGCTAAGGATGGCTGGTTCCAAATCAGAATCACATAAGCTGATGGCATCTAAAGATGAGTGGGAAAGGTATCATGAAAAAAACCTGTGCTCTCCAAATTCTACAAATAGCTTTGGAGCAAGATTGAAGACAGACATACTGTACCTTGGCTCAATTCTCTAATGCCAGCGTTGTCGAGAGTCAGAATCAAGGGTGAAATCCATCAGGTTCTGACAGTTTCTGGAGAACCGGTAGCGGAAATTTTGAGCAGTTCAGAGAACCGGTAGCGGAAATTTTGAGTAGTTCGGAGAACCAGTAGCGGAAATTTTGAGCAGTTCAGAGAACCGGTAGCAGAAATTTTGAGCAGTTCAGAGAACCGGTAGCGGAAATTTTGAGCAGTTCAGAGAACCGGCAAATACCATCTCTGGCTGGCCCCAGAGTGTGGTGGGAATAGGAATTTTGCAATAACCTTTTCCCAGGAGTGGGGAGGGAATGGGGACTTTGTTGTATCTTTCCCCTAGAGTGGGGTGGGAATGGAGATTTTGCAGTGTCCTTCCCCTGCCATGCCCACCAAGCCACACCATGCCCATCAAGCCACGCTCACAGAACTGGTAGTAAAAAAATTTGGATTTCACCACTGGTCAGAAGCCATAGAGAATCATATCTAGTTAGTATTTTGATGGGAAAATCCATGATTGTAGGCTCAATTGGATAGTCAAAAAAACATAATGGAAGAAACAACAACAACCCCATTAGTGGTATGAGGGAAAAAATTACAGGTTTGTGCACATAGTCCTCAGGATTTGAGTTCAAATTGAAGGAAATGCTATCTTGCGCCTAAGTGTAAAAACTTACTTTTAACTATGTTGAATTTCATTTTGTTGGATAATAGTGCCCAGTGAAATTCGTAAAACGTTACCCTTTTTATTTGAAGGTTGATGCCATGTGAATCTGGAGGGACAGATTGACTCTGGACCTCAGGTGCTAAATAAATAGTCCCCACTTGGGATATTTTAATCCTTGGGATAGTTTAATCAAAGAATGGAATGGATGAATGAGGGCATTCCTCAGACTTGCAGTTCTATTTGTAAACATGGATTCTGTCAAATTCAAAAGAAAGGGTGCTGGCAATTCCCTGGTATTGTCAGACATGAAAGATCAAGTCTACACATAAAGGTACAATTAAACTGATGTATTGCTAATCATGCCTATGCCCAAGAATCTTCTCAACTAATGGTTGACACCAGAGGTGAGTTTCAGCAGGTTCTGACCAGTTCTGGAGAACCGGTAGCAGAAATTTTGAGTAGTTCGGAGAACTGGTAGTAAAAATTCTGACTAACCCCACCCTCATCTATTCTCTGCCTCCCGAGTCCCAGATGATTGGGAGGAAATGGGGATTTTGCAGTAACCTTCCCCTGGTTTGGGGAGGGAATGGGGATTTTACAGTATCCTTCCTCCGGAGTGGGGTGGGAATGGAGTTTTTACAGTATCCTTCCCCTGCCATGCCCATCAAGCCATGCCCACCAAGCCACACTCACAGAACTGGTAGTAAAAAAATTTGAAACCCACCACCGGTTGACATCTGCTTGAGGTTAGATAAGGGTCAACACAATTCAAAGGAGGTTGGACTTTTGTGTAGGAACTCTAGGCTAAACTTTTTTTTAACTCTGCCCCCAGGTTCTGCCATTCCTTCTCCTATAGGTATGTACAAAAAGGAGAGTCCTCCTGTTTTGAGAGAAGAGAAATGTATAGAATGGTTTACCAAAGTTTGGCCTTTGCAATGAAGTGTTTAAATTGTATGCAAATGTGTTTCAGATTAGCTTTTGACATAATCTATGGAATGGTAGCTAATAAAAACTGAAAGGACACCAGCTATTCACCAGGCCTGAAAAGAAGAAGAACCTGAAATTTTCTGGATGATGGAGAAGGGAGAACTTGAAGTCAAGCTGAATTATTTTTAAAGGAAAGAGTGATCTTTATGATTTGGAAGAAAGGAAGGGAAAGTCTTTGGTGTTATTTTAAATACTGGTGATAGATCCCCCCACCCCACTTTTCTTGTATAAATCAGACAGGATATAATATTTTCCAATGTTATATGTTGAAAATACTAGCTTCAATAGCCATATACTGTATTTATTAACCCTAAATCCAAATTTAGGGTTAGATGATCCAATTACTATTCTTAACTGGACAGCAACTCCTCTGAGTTTCCACTGACATAATTTCGTAGCTTTCTCGGAATGTGAAAAACATTTATTGAAGACTTAAACACTGGGCCCTATCTAACAAAATGAAATGTAATGTAGAGAAAAGTAAGCTTTTACACTTAGGCAAAGAAAACCAACAGTATAGGTACAAACTAGATGAAACTTGGCTTAATGCCAGTAACTGTGAGGGGGATCTTGGAGTCCTAGTGGACAATCATTTAAATATGAGCCAACAGTATGAGGCAGCAGCCAAAAAAAAAAAAAAGACATTGCAATCCTAGGCTGCATTAACAGAGGGATAGAATCAAGACCACTTGATGTTCTTATACTGCTTTACCAAATCTTAGTAAGACCACACTTGGGGTACTGCATCCAGTTCTGGTCATAATATAAAAAAAGATGTTGAGACTCTGGAAAGAGTGCAAGAAAGAGCAACAAAAATGATTAGGGGGTTAAAACATATAAAAGAACAGTTATAGGAATTGGGCAGGTCTAGTCTAATGAAAAGAAGAACTGGAAGTGATAGCACTGTTCCAATAGTCCAATATTTGAGGGGCTCCTACAAGAGGTGTGTCAAGCTATTTTTCAAAGCATAAAAGGCAAGACAAGAAACAATGGTTGGAACCTAACCAAGGTGAAAAGCAACCTAGAACTAAGGAGCAATATCCTAATGGTGAGAACAATCAACCAATGGAATAGGTTGCCTTCCAAAGTTGTGGGTGCCTCCTCGCTGGAGGCTTTCAAAAAGAGACTGTACAGCCATTTGTCTGAAATAGTATAGCATCTCCTGCTCAAGCAGAGGGTTGGACTAGAAGACCTCCAAGGTCCCTTCAAACTCTTTCTTTTTTCTATGTATTACTTAAAATACCAGAGATTTGGGGTTTCTCTCCAACTGTCAACAAGCAAAATGTTTGAAGCAAATACACATGTGCATATGCATACATATATGCAAACATTTCGCCATACAAACTGGATTTTTAAAATGTCATCACTTTGTGAAAAATAATCCCCAGAGTACCAGCAGCCTTATTGCACCCATAACATATCCAGTTCTAAGCATGTTTTCTGTGAATGTTAGAGATTGTTTGTATATTTATTTTACTATTGTACTTTTATTGTTAGCAGTCTTAATTGTGCTCAGCCATACAGAATTCCTGTTAGCAATTATCGATTATACCGTAAGATAAAATGGCAATTAGAATAATCTTTTCTTTTTTTAAAAAAAAATCACACCATACAAATTAGCCAGAAAAACTCTACATATGACAATTAAAAGCATTTGCACAGAGAAAAACAATTCAGCTGTACAACACTGTCAAAAGATGCATTTTACAACATTCATTAGCTCAAACAAAGCCACCTTTTGCTAGGCAGTAAAACAATAGCGTCTTTTGCAGAAGTGCTTTAATTTCCCAGATTTCTGCACTGGACAAACACTTCCACTTCTATGTTGTGCTGATCATTGAATATTCAATATTATTCTCCATTCATGTCCCCTCTGTACTATGGCAAAGGTGTCTGTAGGGAAGAGAAAAAGTCAAAATGGCAGGAGAAAATGTGAGATCAAAGCCTAGCTCTGATTTTACAGTTATATGTGGCACTTTTAGGGGAATTGTCTTGTGGGGGAAATGACTCCTGTGGGTGATATGAAACTGGAAATCTCTGTCCCTCCCTATGGTGCACAAAAGCCATTTGCAGGAGACAACCAGGAGCACAGGAGTCCTGTGTTATCCTTCATGGTTTGTCTGGGTCTCCACCAGTGGTGGGATTCAAGTAATTTAACAACCGGTTCTCTGCCCTAATGATTTATTTCTTCCAACAACCAGTTCATCAAACTGCTCAGAAAGTTAATGAGTGGTGCGAACTGGCTGAATCCCACCACTGGTCCCCACTTCACCATGCAAAGAACAGATTTGGGCAACCTATCTCTATCTTCTTTGAGGGAAATGCAGAGGGCTTCGGTTTCATGTGGCTCAGCAGCAGCGGTGGGTTTCACATTTCGTTACCACTGGTTCGCCCCACACGTAGGCACCCATTTCGACTTGGGTGCGCCTTCAGCGCATGCGCCTAGCCTTCTGTGTATGCGCTTTGCTCACACACGTGTCTTCTGTGCATGTGTCCATCCTAAAAAACATGCCTAAATAGGACAGCATAGAGCCAGGGTGGGGGTGGGGTGGGGGCAGGGGGGCAGGCCCATCCACAATTTTTGCTACCGGTTCAGATGAACTGGTTCGAACCGGCTGAATACCACCTCTGCTCAGCAGCCTCATCTCACATAGGTTCCTCTTGAGGAAGACACCAGGTGTTTGAGAGAGAACTACCTTACTCTTGCAAGTATACCGAATTAATGTCTACAGCTTATGAGCTTCACCAAAGGAATTAGGAGGAAGGGAGAGCGAGAGGAGAGGAAAGAGAGATTGGCTGGATTCAGATCTACACACAGAGAGGGGAGAGGGTTTCTGTGAAAGATCTGCAGTAGGGAACCTATTTGCATGTACTTTGATGCACCACAGAATCACTGAGATGAGAGTTCTATGTACTTTGCCTGACGCTGATGTACCCAACAAGATGCACACAGATAATCAGTGCAAGTCCCTTTATTAAAAACTGCAAATTCAAAATGAAAGCTAAGGTGCATCAGGGGGAAACTTATATTCCCTGTCAGATATAGTCACAGACACAATTTCAGTCCATGTTCCAGGCAAGGGGAAGATAAACTCCAACAGAAAAATGGAAAGAGAAAACCAGCATATAGCCCAAATCTGCAAAGATGAATTCAGGAGAGTTTAAGGCTCAGAATGAACTAAGACTTGCAACAATGTCAAAAATAATTTCAAAAAAGTTTCTTTCAACAAATAAAGAAGAAGAAAGTCAAAGAAACCATTAGTCCACTAATTGGAGAAGATAGTGGAAAGATAGCTACTTAATTCTTTCTTTGCATCTGTCTTCACACAAAAAGAAAAAAATAGCCCAGCCTACCAAAAACAGAACTATAAAAGACAGACTAGGAATTCAAATTAAAATAGGCAAGAAAATAGTAAGAGAGGACCTTTAGAGAAGTTCAGATCATCACAACCTGATGGATTGCATCCCAGAACTCTAAAGGTTCTGATCTTGGAACCATTGAACCATATCTTTCAAACATATGTCCACATACTTTAAAGTTGCAGAGATTGAGAAAGACTGGATTAAAGAAAGTAATGGGTCCATCTAATCGGTTGCATTGCTATTCACCAAAGGAATTAGGAGGGAGGGAGAGCGAGGGGGTCCATCTAATTGGTTGCATTGCTATGTAGGGATCTGAACTATTGCTGTGTAGAAATCAACATGTTGATCAATATGTACTACAGTTCTAATCAGGAGTGGGCTTTAAAAATTTTTGCAAGGGGTTCTCTGCCTGGTTGCTGAGTGGGCCTGGCCATGGTGGGCATGGCTTAGCTGGCCTCCTGCACCACAGCGGGGGGCGCTTTTGCCCTCCCCGGGCTCTGGAGGCTTTTCCCGAGCCTTCGGGAGGGCAAAAATGGCCTCCCCAAGCTCTGGAGGCCTTCCCAAACTTCCAGTAGACCTGTTTTATGCCCTCGCTGAGGCTCCACTTGTGCCCTGAACTTACCTGCATCCAAAATGGGCTGCATGGGGACTCCTGGGAGGGTGGGGCGGGATGGGCAGGGCCAGGCAGGAGTGGGATTTGGGGTTCTTCGAACTGCACAGAATCTTAGCTAGAGGTTCTCCTGAACTCCCAGAAGCCGACCCCTGGTTCTAATGACAGTTATTCAAATCTATGTCACACAAAAGGATAACAGGGATTGTTATTGATATAATTATTTCAGATTCCAGATTGTGTGGACCCTGTTCAAATCGCCGAGTCAATGCTAGCAAAAGTCATTTCATGTCTGCTGAAGAATGTCTCAGCCAGTATAGTGACAAGCTTGCAGAAGAATATGGGGTAATTATCTTCAGATTTTTCCTGATTATTAATTTTGTTTTGTTTGTTTGATTATTTATTTTCAAAGACAGGAAAATCAGGAAGTTCAGACAGTTTCGAATGAATATAAAGGTTTATTGTAAGTTCATGCTCTCTACAAGAATCTGAACTACTAATGGTCAAAGCAGATTGGCAGTAGATCAGAGCCAATGGAATTCAAGGTGGGCTGGACTTAGATCTCTTGTGGTCATGAAGGGCTTGAGACAAATGATACATTTGACCTCTCCCTCAGGCTCAGCCTGGTCATTTCCTACATCTATATCGCTACCCATATCATAGCAGTGACTCTGGACTCTATCAGAATGTATATGCAGTCCACTTTCCTATAAGCCACCCAGAGCCTACTAAAGTCAGTGGCCATAACAAAATTAATGAAATAAATGAATAAGTGAGCACTCTGACAGAGCGTATGTATGTTATATTATAAATATCCCTTGGTACAAAGTTTTATACATGACTTCCATTCCTATGTCGTATGTGACAGTTTAGCTGTTTTCATATAGTTTATACTATGTGTTTTTACTTATGTTGACCACTGGGTTTAAAGCTAAAAAAACCCAGCTATATAATAGACAAAATAAACTAATTTTATCATAATTTATAGAGAAGTATTTGTGCACAACCAGTTCTAAAAAGAACGACGGGATATCGAAGGTTTTCCATGCTTCCTTCTAAAGTTTCCCATTGTAAATTCAGATGCTCCATGCGTCAGCCACAAATAGTCAGAAAGAGGAGTTGAGTTCAAAGCACTAAAAATTTATTACATGTTACCTATACACAAGAAACTGATCATCTAATGGTCAAATCAAATTGATGGTAAATAAGAGTCAACAGAATTCACACAGGGCTGAACGTAGCACTCTTGTGGATGCGTAAGGATTCCAAACTGATATGATCCCACCTTTGGGCTCCATCTAGTCATCTCCTACACCTACACACTTAACTCGAAGTTTGAAAACAACTCTGCAGATTATTTTACACATTTTTAACAGTTTGGCTTTATGTTGACTGCACTGGCTGGGGAATTCTGAAAATTGGAGTATACATTGGTTGTATTCAGTTGACAGAACATTTTCTTCATAAGATATGGAGAACAGTGGTCTTCTGAACTATTGTGACCATTTTCTCCAGGGTTGGGCTTCAAAAATTTTAGCAAGGGGTTCTCTGCCTGGTTGCTGGGTGGGCGTGGCCATGGTAGGCGTGGCCTAGTTGGCCTCCTGCACCACGGCAGGGTGGGTGGGTGTTCTTGCCCTGCCCGGGCTCCGGAGGCTTTCCTCAAGTCTCTGGGAGGGCAAAAATGGCCTCCCCAGGCTCCGGAGGTGCTCTGGAGGGCAGAAACAGGCCCATTTCCGGCCTTCCTGAACTTCTAGTAGGCCCGTTTTTTGCCCTCCCTGAGCCTCCATGCGCGCTCTGCACTTATCTGAATCCAAAACAGGCCATGTGGGGACTCCTGGAAAGGGCGGGGCAGGGTGGGAGGGGCATGCCAGGAGTGGGATTTGTGGGTTCTCCGAACTGCACAGAATCTTAGCTAGAAGTTCTCCCAAACCCCTGCGAATCCTTAGCAGCCAACCTCTGATTTTCTCTTGCTGTTAGATATCTCAGAAGATCTCTGAGGCCTATTTGAACAAATTCAAAGCAGTAATTTCTTGCCGTGGGTTAGGATCTTCTTGATCATTTCATTCTGGGGTTTCAAAATGTTCCAGTGTTTATGAGGAAAGAACAGTAGCATCTCAATAAAAGCCTTGGGAAAGAATCAGCATACAGCTGGCATTGATTGGATTGTTTAGGAGCAAATGAATTAAATATGCATGTAAAGATAATATATAAATAATCCCTTCAAACTTTTTTAAATTTAAGTTTATTTTGTAGTTGTAGTTTGTTGGAAGGAATCTTTTATGTCCTGTTACAGATCTGCTTTCTATATGTGCAGTCTCACAATCTGAGTTGCCTGTTGCATTATTTTACAAAGAATAAACCAGTTTATTCTTTATAAAATTCAGTTGAGTTGATTTGGTTGAAGTATACAACCAATGTATGCTTCAACTTCCAAAATTCCCCAGCCATCACTCATCTTAAAGTTATCAAGGTCTGAAAAATATTATGGTAGGATGAACTATCTGCTAAGCGTATACCAAATCATGTTTGCTGTTAGGTTCGTCTTTTTTGCATGTAAGAGACTCAACTCTGCAATTTTTAAAAATAACATAGAGTGCTTAGATCAAATTAATCAGAATAAAATAAAGGTAAAGGTTTCCCTCGCACATAGGTGCTAGTCGTTCCCGACTCTAGGGGATAGTGCTCATCTCCCTTTGAAAGCGGAAGAGTCAGCGCTGTCCAAAGACATCTCTGTGGTCATGTGGCTGGCATGACTAAACCATCAAAGGTGCATGGAACACTGTTCCCTTCTCACCAAGGGTGGTCCCTATTTTTCTACTTGCATTTTTTCCGTGCTTTTGAACTGCCAGGTTGGCAGAAGCTGGGTTGGCAGGAGCTCACCCCATTACACGGCACTACTATTATTATTATTATTATTATTATTATTATTATTATTATTATTATTATTTATTAAATTTATATACCGCCCTTCTCCTAATGGACTCAGGGATTCAAACTGCTGAACTGCTGACCTTTTGATCAAAAAGCTCAGTGTATTGGCCACTGAACCACCGCGTCCCTATTCAGAATAGAATACACTATTAAAAACTTCCATATGATTGTCCAAACTGGCTTTAAAAGAAAACATTCAGATTTCCCATGTGACCTATTTCCTAAATAGTTTTAAATTTAGAATTTATAATCCAGCTGAAGAGTTAATGTTATAGTATGATATCGAGTATAGTATAGTATATGGTATAATATTGTTTCTCTGAGTGGAAAAGAAAAGTTGATCCAATTTTGATACTCAGTTATTCCCTACTAGGATGCATACATTGCCTTCCGTAAAATAGATAGAAACAACGATGGTGTAGTCACAATGCTTGACTTCCGACGCCTGCTGGACAGTTTCATGATCAGCATGACAGATGAGGAATTCGTGCGTCTTCTTGGTATCTTGGGAATGAATGAGACCTCCACGCTGAATTATCCGGAATTCCTCCAGTTGTTCCAAACTCACACAACTAAAGAGATGCGTCCTTGGTTGACTTCATCTTACAAGTAAGAACAACAGAAATTTAGTTTATTTTGATTTACATTGTCATTACATTTTCACTTAATTTGTTCTGACGTTTGCAGGCAATACAATGGTCACTGGCTTCATTTGAGTTAGTGATGAGTCTGCATATGGAAGGTTGAACCACTGGCCCCCTACAGGGATGGGTTCTACTTACCTTTACTACCGGTTTGCAAAGAGGCCACGCGCAGTAGCATTCTGAGGATATCAGGATCAGTGGGCGGAGCCTTCTGCTGGTTTTACTACCGGTTCTATAGAACCAGTGCGAACCAGGGGCAACCCACCACTGGCTCCCTAGTGCAGTCGTAACAATTGGAAGCTGAACATGCTTAAAACTGTAAAGATGAGAGTGAATTTTAGGAGGGACCCTTCTATTTTACAACCTCTTACTGTATTCGAGAATATTATTCCTGTGTGAACTCAGGAAGTTCAGATTGTCCTGCGAGCTGTTAATACAGTTTTATAGAAGAATTATTGAGTCTGTTATTTGTACTTCTACAACTGTCTGGTTTGGTACAGCAACCAAACAAATAGGCACAAGGTTCAACTGATAAGTTAAGACTGCAGAAAAAACATTTGCAACCTACTTGCCTTCAATAAAATTCCTAGGGTCAGAAGGAGGGTAAGAAGATATCTGCAGAACCCTCATATCCTGGATATAAACTGTTTCAACTCCTTCCCTCTAGATGGCGCAATAAGGCGTTGCATGCCAAAATAATTAGACACAGGGACAGTTTTTTTCCTTCATGCCATCACTCTGCTGAACACCTAATTGTCTCAGTGTTGCTTTATTTCTATTAACCCATGTAGTGTGATTATAGTATTATTATCTTTTCTTACTATCTTCTTTTCTCCCCTTTTATTGGTATTATTATTATTGATCTTTAATTTGATTCATAGTCGGGGACAGGTAAAAACTTAACAGTTCAAGTCCTAACTAAGGACCTAAGAGCTGTTAAGGTAACATCTGAGTATATAGGTAGATATGATGATGATGATGATGATGATGATGATCATCATCATCATCATCATATCTACCTATATACTATCTACCTATACTACCTATCATGATGCTTCGCATGTACAGCAAGTGCTTCTGTACCGGAAACAAATTTCTTGTGTGCTTAATCACACTTAGGCAAATAAAGTATTCAATACAATTCAGTTCAGTTCAATTCATTATATTAATCTGAAACAAATTAATATTGGATGCAAGAAAAGTTATGTGGGATACTATGACATAAAGTAATTTAGGATGCAAAATATTTCAAGATAGAATCAGAACATCAGTTTGTTCTTTTTGGTAGGAATTTAAGCATATTAGACAGTGTATTGATGAATATATGAATAATGAATAACGACAAATGAGGGAGTGTATTTTTGCTTTCTAAATACTTATTAATGTTTAAAAAATCAAGCATTTCCATAATTATCTTTTTCAGATCTTACATACAGAATTTTTAAAAGTAATTGTCAGCTCCACCAAGTAGACTAGGAATAAATTTGACCGGAAGGTTAGGGCTACTTTTATTGAGAGATGATAACAAAATCTTGAACTCCGATTGTGCTGGGTCTTCCTCTTCTTATGCCAACAAGAAATAGAATAGAATAGAATAGAATAGAATAGAATAGAATAGAATAGAATAGAATAGAATAGAATAGAATAGAATAGAATAGAATAGAATTCTTTATTGGCCAAGTGTGACTGGACACACAAGGAATTTGTCTTTGATGCATATGCTCTCAATGTACATAAAGAGAACAACATACATTCATCAAGAATAAAAAGATACAACAGTAATAGTCAAGGTTACTAATAAGCTATCAAATTGTACTAGGAAACAAAAATAAAATAAAATAAAAGATACAAGCAACATGGTTATAGTAATAAGTGGGAAGAGATAGATACTAGTAAGGAAGAGAAGAATAATAGTAATACAGTCTTAGTGAATTATTTGACAGTGTTGTGGGAATTAGTTGTTAAACAGAGTGATGGCATTCGAGACTGTCCTTGTGTTTAGTTGTTCTGATGTGTAGCGCCTTATAACTTCATTTTGAGGGTAGAAGTTGAAACAATTTATGTCCAGGATATGAGGGGTCTGTAGATATTTTCACAGCCCTCTTTTTGACTCATGCAGTATACAGGTCCTCAATGGAAGGCAGGTTGGTAGCAATTGTTTTTTCTCAGTTCTAACTATCCCTTGAAGTCTGTATCTGTCTTGTTTGGTTGCAGAGCCAAACCAGACAGTTATGGAGGTACAGATGACAGACTCAATACTTCCTCTGTAGAACTGGATGTAGAATTAGGGAATCACCTGCCTGAGTGTATGCATATTTGTTTGGGATTTAAGCAACACTTTCTCCTTGTAATAATGGATCTGATTTATCTCTGTCAAGATCATCTTTCTTTCTACTATAACTCAGTAAATCAAGTTTGTTTATTCAGAAGATTTGGTTCCATTGTACCAAAATGATCTGAAATGTGATTGACAGCCCCCATTTCGGTGGAACAATCCACAGAAAAACATTAAGAAAGCTTGGGTACGTCTTTTTGGTTTTAGGAATCCACTGTAATTTTACCCAAGATTCCCGTGTTGTCCACCCAAGATTCATGTGTTCTACCATCTCCAGCTTGTAAGATTTTTGGCTGCTGTTTTTTAGTTAGTGTTTAAAGTTTCTTATTTGTATTTAATTATATTGCTTTCAATTGACCTGTTATTTCTGAAAGCAACTTTGTTTTTCAGGGAAGTGAGATATAAATAAATATTCTATTATATATTCTCTATGCAAAGTCTGAAGTATAACCACTTGATTTTCAACATCCTGTAGCTTAGCTGTAAGGTAACCTAGGCAACCATTTAAAAAGCTTTTTAAAACGTCCTCATCACAGATCCACAGTATTGGAAAATTGATGAGAAATCTGGAAAACCACAGCAGTTGTTTTTTTCTTTTTTTTAATCCATTGCTTTCCAGTTTCATGAAACTGTTGGCCACGTGCTCCTTCTGTTGCATCTCTTCAACCTTATGCCCTCTAGAAGGGCTGAAGGGCTAAAATCTACATGGAAAACTTGCTATATCTGTATCCACATCCATGATTTTGAATTGATTTTCTTGAAGTCATCCAGTTGCAATGAAACCGTACTTGGAGGTCTGAGTATAATTCTGAACGTTACTTTTCCAGAAAGGTATTGATAGGTTAGAACAAGAAAGCAGAGAAGGTGACAAAGGTGATATCTATGAGCACAGACTAAAATAACTTGGGATAGTCAAATCAAATCAGAATCAGAATAGAGCTGTGAAGGGACCTTGGAGGTCTTCTAATCCAACTCCTTGCTCAAGCAGGATCCTATACCATTTCAGGCAAGTGACTGTCCAGTCTCTTCTTAAAAACCTCCAGTGATGGAGCACCCATAACATCTGAAGGCGAGCTGTTCCATTGGTTGATTGTCCTCACTGTTAGGAAGTTTCTCCTCAATTCCAGGTTGCTTCTCTCCTTGATTAGTTTTCATCCATTGTTTCTGGTGCTTTGGAAAATAAGTTATCTTCAAAACCGCTTTCTACCACATAGCTCCCAGTGACTGGTAAGATCCCACAAAGTTGGTCTCCTCCGGATCCCATCAGCTAAACAATGCCGGCTGGCGGACCCTTGAGGGAGGGCCTTCTCTGTGGCTGCCCCAGCTCTCTGGAACCAGCTACCTCCTGAGGTCCAGACCATCCCCACCCTATTGGCCTTCTGAAAAGCAATGAAGACCTGGCTTTTCTGGCAGGCCTGGAGCCGTTGATCTCGCTTTGCAATCTGACAAGATCCGGTCATGAATGGTGTGAATGGGTTTTAATGTTTTTAATGTTTTTAATTTTTAAGTGTTTTTATAGTGGTTTTTTGAGTGTATTGTGAGCCGTCCTGGGTCTTTGGAGAGGGGCGGCATATAAATTGAATGAATGAATGAATGAATGAATGAATGAATGAATGAATGAATAAATAAATAAATAAATAAATAAATAAATAAATAAATAAATAAATAAATAAATAAATAAATAAAATAATTGACCCCCTCCTCTTTGCGGCAGCCTCAAATACTGGAATACTCCTATAATGTCACCCCTAATCTTGCTTTTCTCTAGTCTGGGTATAGCTAATTCCTGCAATCATTCTTAATATGTTTTAGCCTCCAGGCCTTTAGTCATATTAGTTGCTCTTCTTTGCACTTTTTCCATGTTAGCCTAAGGAAAAGAATTTGGAGGGGAAAGATGTTGACTGAGCTCAAGTTCATATAAGGGTGCCATAAGGTGAGCAGGAACTATTTTCCATTGGCATAGAAACTGGGTACAGTTACCCAATTGTCCTTTAAATACAAGGATGAACTTCAGTAAGAATTATGCAAGAATGGAGTAACCTACTTACAAAAATTGTAGGTTCTTCATCTCTCAAGATTTTTAAGAAGAAGCTTGACAACCACTTCTCCTACTTAGGTTAATTAGTTTTCCTGCCCGTTGCGAAGGATGATCTTGAAGATTCCTCATGGCCTCTCCTAATTTTGCAATTCTGGGATACTGCGACAGCATTTTTGCCTTCTTGAGCAGAGGAATGAGTAAAGGGAAGAAAATGTAAGACTCACAAGAATGTTGCAAATACAATTAAAAAAAGAGCTGCAATTCAAAATTAAAAATGGAGGAAAGCATAAAAATGGCTGGTGTGAAAAGCAGCCTGTCTAAAACAGAGGAATTTCATACAGTCTTTTTTCTTGGATGGTTCAGATTGAATCAGATTCAGTAAAATTTCACAATCCTCTGCAAGGATTGTGCAAAGGACTGCTCTTTATTTACTCTGTTGGATGAAAAAATGTTCTACTCTGGAGACCACATTTGGACCACTACTGCTCTGGAGAAAGAGAAGCAATTTGTATTGGAACCCATTGACTTCCTTTGGAAGGGGAAGAGAGGAGAGGAGAGGACAGGAGAGGAGAGGAGAGGAGAGAATTCTTTATTGGCCAAGTGTGATTCGATACACAAGGAATTTGTCTCCAGTGCATAAGCTCTTAGCATACATACAAACAACAAGTGATAAATCACGATCATAATCATAAAATACAATAATCATAAATCATAAGATACAGCACTCAGTGTTGGTCATAGGATAATAACTAGTCAATCAACATAAATCATAGTAGGGTACTAATAAAAGCAGTCAACATACATCATGAGATACAAAGAACAAAGTTATTGTCAAAAGAAGCTGATGAACTAAGTAATACGAAAGATGAGAAGGATTATAGTAATAGTAATATAGCCCTATTAGGTGGTTTGACATCCCAGGGCATAAGATAGTGTTGTGGAAATTAGTTGTTGATTAGAGTAATATCATGGGGAAGGGGGAAACTGTCTATCTATCTATCTATCTATCTATCTATCTATCTATCTATCTATCTATTTATTTATTTTTATTGGTTCAATTTATATGTCGCTTTTCTCCGGAGACTCAGGGCGGCTTACAATGCATTAAGCAATAGCCTTCATACTTTTGTATATACCTGCTTAGTAGGGCTTTCGTCCCCCCCAAGTGGTGTTCTTTTTTATACAAAGTCAGCTTATTGCCCCCACAATCCTGGTCCTCATTTTACCTACCTCGGAAGGATGGAAGGCTGAGTCAACCTTGAGCCTGGTGAGATTTGAACTCGCAGTAGTTGTAGGCAGCTGGCAGATAAGTGTTACTTAGCAGCACTTTAGTCCACTGCACCACGAAGGCTCTTAAATTTTAATTCTGTACCATAAAGGAAGAAATATATTTTGGACAGAGATTTATGTAGTTTCCCATACCGCTTTATCTTTCTCTTAGGTTGCTCTGCTCTGTCCTTCTTGCTATTCGAGGCTAGAGAACTCTGTGGGTAGTTAGACCCTTCCTTAATTTTCAAAAGCCAACAAAAAAGTGCCTTGTCATATGGACTCCTCTGAGTAAAGTTCAACTCCTACTAATTTTATGGTTGCTTCCAAATTGGCTTTCTTGCAGCAACATGGTTTAGTTGCTATGACCTTTTCTTTTTTTTTCAGCATTTCAATTTTCACATCTAGTTTTAGGATTTTCCAGTGGTTGCCTAATCAAATAGTAATCGCATCTAATCCTGCCACAGCCAAGATGGCTGGCTTGAAATACAGAGTGATTGCAGTTCCAGGCAATTCATGTTTTTAGTTTACTGTATTATTCATTGATATCAGGGGTGAAATTAAAAAAATTCCCCTACCGGTTCTGTGAGTGTGGCTTGTTGAGGGGAGGTCATGTGACTAAGTGGGCGTGACCAACTTGACATCACTCACATCAAGGAGCTCCTCACTGGCTCCTCCCCTTCCAGCCACTCCTTGTTGCGAATGGCAGGAAAATGGGGAGGGGACTATTCCTGGCTACCATCTTCCCCTCAGTCTGTGCTGAGATTGAGGAATGGATGACAGGCAGGAAAATCCTCGTCCCCATTTTCCTGCCTTTCGCGAAAACAGCTCCATTCCAGCTGCTCCCCCCCCCACCATCCCCTTCCCTCCTGGGGACTACCTTAAAAGGGACAGGCTGCAGCAGCTCCGTTCTCAATGGAGGGAGAAAAGCTAGCATTGTCTCTGCTGCATTTAACATTGAATTCTGTGGAATATCGAGTGGCCGGAAGAGGTGAGCAGTGACCGGCCGGGCATGGGTGGGGCCAAGGAGGGGTAATTACTACCGGTTCGGCAAACAGATGCCCATAATCCTTAGTGATTCGCCTAAACCGGTCCGAACCGGTAGGATTTCACCCCTGATTGATATGCTGCTTTCAGTGCACCAGTTTGAGACTACAGTATATTTTATGAACTTTCCTCACTGCTAAGCAGCTTATAAATTTGAATATAAATACGAACGCAGACAAATATTCTCATGCCATATGTTTATTTAATATTATCAGTGTTTATAACACAGTGATGACTTAATCACACATATTGAAAAAAAAGCTAAATCTGTATAGCTCTATAGCTAGTGAAAGATTGCTTGGATAAAATCAGTTTGAGATATTTAGCCTTAATGGTTTTTATGATAAATAAAAGTGCAGTTAGATTTTGGCATAGCGTGGAATTCAGCTTGGAATTGCTAGATGAGCCCTTGATCTTATTTGCAAGGTATTAAAACCATGATTTTGGTCAATCAGAATAGAGCTGGAAAGGATCTTGGGGGTCTTCTAGTCAAACCCACTGCTTAAGCAGGAGACCATATACCATTTCAGACAGGTTGCGGTCCAGTCTTTTATTAAAAACCTCCATTGATGAAGCACCAACAACTTCTGAAGGCCAGCTGTTCCACTGGTTAATTGTCCTCATTGTTGGGAAGTTTCTCCTTAATTCCAAGTTGCTTCTCTCTTTGATTAGTTTCCCTCCATTGCTTCTTGTCTTGTCTTTGGGTGCTTTGAAAAATAAGTTGACTGACCCCCATCTTCTTTGTGGCAGCCCCTCAAATACTGGAATACTGCTAGCATGTTACATCTTGTCCTTCTTTTCCCTAGACTAGCCAAAACCAAATCCTGAACAGTTCTTCATATGTTTTTGGCTCCAGGCTCTTAATCATCTTAGTTGCTCTTTGCACTTTTTCTAAAGTCTCAACATCTTTTTTTGTAATGTGGTGACCAAAACTGGACGCAGTATTCCAGATGTGGTCTTAAAAAGGATTTATAAAGTGGTACTAACACTTCACATGATTTTGACTCTATGCCTCTGTTTATTTATTTACACAAGGATTGTGTTAGTTTTTTGGGCTGCTGCCACACACACCTGGTGTGTGTATGGGTATTTTGTTGTATAGGTATACTGTGTATACACGTACAATGACAATAAGGTTATTTATTATTATTATTCCAACTTCCCTCTCACGGTTATTGTTTTTGAGCCACGTTTCGCCTAATCTGTACTTGTTCCTTTGGTTCTTCCTGCCTAGGTGCTTTTCTCCACATTAAATCTGGTCTGCAAGAGCTGTAGAGAGAGATGCTAGTTTACTAAGTAATTTGTTTTAACATTCTATAAGACATAGGAGAGAATATCAGAAATAAACAGTTCTGCACAATATAGCAAAAATTAAGGAAACGAATAGAATCCAAATTTGATAGAGCTGCAAGTGGGAAGAACTTTCTTTTTATTCCTCCAGCACAAAGAACAAAGCTCCCACTGGGTTGTGTTTGGAGCATGATTGGTCTTCAGTTGCGAGTCGTTTTTTTTTTTTTTTTTTTTGCAATTTACTTTTTTGTTGATAGTAAAACAATGTCACAAAAAAACCAACCATTTTAATCTTGTTATTTAATGAAAGGAACGTAAACTGCTCAAAGTCCCTGTAGACTACCATAGAAACCCAGGAAATATATAAAATAAATTGGTGCTACAATCTCAACCACAAGACTTAAAACTAAGTGTCCATAAAAACTAGTTGAGTTGGTCCAAACATGAAGTTTTTCTTGATGTTTTAGATTACTGTAAGAAGATACACACCTCCAAACACAAAAACATTGCCTGAAGAGACAGTTTTCTGTCATCACGTTGTATTTCATTCTGTAAAATATGTACAGTGTATTATTGGCTGTTGGCCTAATTAGAATCAGTGGGAGTCTTCTAGTCAACATTATGGACTGTTTGTTTGGTTTCAGTGTAGTCTTCTATTATATTAAGTGTGAGACATAATTGTAGGCATTTTGTATGTGGAATTGGGATGAATAGAGGGTGGCTTAACGCTTCCTGCTCTATCTCTCTATCAAAAATCGAACATTGCAATTCTGTTCTTTTTCTTCTCTTTAGTTTCACATTCATCCCACCAAACTTCCAGGCGCAATTCTCCGATTTAATTGCCCTCACTTCATATATAGTTTGAACTCGCCCAAGTCAATAAAGTGCAATTCTTTATTTTTTAAAAAAATGGATCCACAGTGGAAAAAAAAGCCAAAGCAACAAACTCAGGAGGGGAGATTCATCACTGGCTATTTACTATTATCTGCCAAAAAGGAACCTGGCAAGCTAGAATTATCAATCAGTAATTTTTTCCCCCCTGGTTTCCAAAGGAATCAAGAAGCAGGAATGTGCATATAACTTAATAAAGTCTTGAGAGAGTTTGGCTGCTTCTTCCTGTGAGGACCGCATGGGTGGACAAAACCCCCTTGTTGGTTAGATCAGAATTCCCCAACCTTTCTGGGTTGGTGGTTCAGAGCAGGGGGAAGAAGAAAAGGGGATGATTTTGTGGGAGGAACAGTGGTGGGATTCAGCTGGTTCGAACTGGTAGTTAAATTTCTGGCTGGCCCCTCCCCTCCCCACCCCTTCCAGGAGTCCACATGCATCACATTTTGGCTCCCAGGTAAGGTGAGGCCTACTAGGCCAAAAACAGGGTGCGGAGGGGTGCAGCACATCCCCTGCAGCCCGTTTTCACTCCCAGGAGGCTGCAGAGAGGCCTCCTAGGCCCAAAACAGGGCACAGGGGGCAGCATATCCCCCCTTGTGGCCCATTTTTGCTCCCAGGGGGCGTGCAGGAGTCCGAGTGCTGCCTGTCACACCTCCTGGCCACGCCCACCTTGGCCACACCCACCCAGCCAGTCATTAGGACAGAGAACCGGTTGTTAAATTATTTTAATCCCACCACTGGGGAGGGGCAGGCGCATGTGCATGCACCAGCACCCGCAACATTCACACCAATGCTCATGCAAGTGAGGCCACAAGTGTCCACAATGAGGCTCATGGAAGTGGGGTCGTGTATGCATATATGTGCATCGGCTGGCCACTCACACGGCCCAGTGGCGATTGAGCCACGAACCGGTAGTTGGCTGCAGCCCACAGGCTGGGAACCCCTGGTTTAGATAAAGGGCTTCTTTTCAGATTTGGGTTCAGCATAACTTCTGAAAGAGCAAGGCGTACAACCTGCACAGCATACTGTAAATGAAAGAGATGCTGCAGCTTATCAGTGGCTTTAGCTGAATTTTATCGTAGAACGGGCACAGCAATTTTCTAGTGATCTTCAGACCGCTATATGCTGAAGTTGCACTGGATCTTATAGACATTTTTAAAGCTTGCTTTGATTTACATACATTTTCCCTTTAAATCTCAGCTGCAATTAAGACATTTGACCAATCTGTATTTGCATATGTTGACAAGAATTAAGGGAAGTTTTAAAGAGATTTTTAATTTGCAGCTGGAGGGGGGGGGTGGGGGAATAATTGTAAGGGACTCATTTGTATGCAGATCTCTGAGGTAAGTCTTAAAAACTCTCTGCACAAAACATAAGAAGAAAACAAACAAACAAAACTTGTAAGATGTTAATGAACCCATTTAGGGGAAAAAATAATTATAATATTTTTTGTTTTCTAAGACCTAGGCGGATTGTAGCAGATGCAGATCTTGCTTGTGAGCAAGTTCACTCCTATCTTAGTATCAAAGCACAGAACAGATGGGCTGACCTGGCTATGGTAAGACCTGAGTAGCTTTGAAACGTACATGTGTCTAAAATGCTTTTAGGGCTTCAGACAATGCTTAGCTTTGATGGGATGTGGAATTTTTTTAATGTTGCTAAACAACCATCTAAAGCAAACAGTTAACAAACATAAACAAATAGCTCATTAGCGATCAAAATGAGTAGTAGGCTTGAAAATAATGTATTTCACAATCTGATTTTAAGCTGCTGAGCTTTTCGGGTTCTTTAAAAGAGAGAATACAGCAGAATATGTATCTATTATAATTATTTATGCAAGTACGTGGTTGGTGGTAATGGGACTGAAATGCATAGGAGTTCCAAACTTGAGAATTGAAATAAGTTCTTGCCACAGCCAACTCACCATGGCCAACTCACTGCAGCCAACTTGCCACGCGACAACTCGGCAAGGGACAAGAGTTACACTAATGTCAAAGAAATAGTGAAATAGAATCATTAAGAAAAGGATGCTAAAGGAAGAACAAAAGGATATGTGAATGACAAAAATTAAATATATGTTTTAATTATTCTAAATAATTAAATTGAATTGTTGAATTGTCCAGCAATGAGTTGGCCATGGCAAGTTGACCGTGGAAAGTTGGCTGTGGTGAATTGTTCCATTCTGGCCCAGAGGGCTTATTCCATTAATCACTTATACCGCAAACATTCTGTTAAATAAGAATTACCCATATTGAATCTTGCACAGAATTTGTAGACTTTAAGTTATACTGTGATAGGCCCAAAGTAAGTAGCAATAGCAGCAATAGACTTATATACCACTTTAAAGTGTTTTACAGCCCTCTCTAAGCGGTTTACAGAGTCGGCATATTGTTCCAACAATTTGGGTCCTCATTTTACCCACCTCAGAGGGATGGAAGGCTGAGTCAACCTTGAGCCTGGTGAAATTCAAACTGCAAAATTGCAGGCAGCAGAAGTAGCGTGCAATACTGCACTCTAACCACCATGTCACTGTGGCTCACAGTGTAGCCTCCTTCTTTCTTGCCACTTGGCCACATCTCCCATATGACATTATCATTTGGTGCTTTTGGAATGTTCTTCCTTTCCTTTACCATTTTGACAATGTGTGCAACTAAGCATCAGCTGAAGCACAAATCTTTGGCCATCTTGTTTTCTTCAAAATGCTGCTGGGCTTGACTCAAATGCACCGTGGAGCTACATAAAGAAGGAGCATTGTCTTTTGGTCAACACATCATGGTTGATTGTTACCTACATTTTGATGTTGTCCAGACCAAAGCACAACAATGAATCCTAGCTCTTTCTTTATTGTAAGGTTATCTTCCCAGAATCTTATAAATCTGAATGTATTTATCTTCTATAAGGGATGCGGTGGCTCAGTGGCTAAGATGCTGAGCTTGTTGATTGAAAGGTCGGCAGTTCAGCGGTTCGAATCCCTAGTGTCACGTGAACTCCTATTACTTGTCCCAGCTTCTGCCAACCTAGCAGTTCAAAAGCACATAAAAAATGCAAGTAGAAAAATAGGGACCACCTTTGGTGGAAAGGTAACAGCATTCCATGCGCCTTTGGCGTTTACCAGCTACATGACCATGGAGACGTCTTTGGATAGCGCTGGCTCTTCGGCTTTGAAATGGAGATGACCACCGCTCCCTAGAGTCCAGAACAATTAGCACATGTGCGAGGGGAATCTTTACATTTATTTATCCTCTCCTTCCTGGAAACCTAGGCAGGGTCCCTTCTGTAATGCTTCCCACAATCCTTCTGCGTCTGTGGACACAGATATGTTTGGCATGATGGTTGTCTAGTCTGTGATTCATCCTTCTGTCTCCCAAGGCCATTCCCACATTCCATTACGTTTTATGTGAGAGAGTTAGGGAAAGAAAAAAAAAACTCCCACATAAACATTAGAACAGCTTGAGGGGGTAATCTGTCCATATGTCAGGGCAGGAGAATCCACAGGGTGAGTCCAAAAAAATAAATAAAAATCCAGTACTATCTGTGACTATAGAACCAGGAGTTTGATCATGTCATAGCTGCCATTTTGACTTTTTTGACCCAATGCCCCATCTGATAGAGAGACGTGTAAAAGTCTTTGTCCCCTACAGATGATTGTTAAAAGAAGGAAAATGATAGCGGGCAGTGATACTTTATATGGTCTATTGGACATTCACATGGGGCACATTCATATTATTCATTACCAGTTTGGAACTAACTAAGGTTTAAGTTCAGTCTTAGATATTAGAGGCTATGCTGTATATAGTACTTGAATTTTTGCAAGTTTATTGATAAATTTTATTGATGAGCTTTGTAGTCCATCTGCTTATTTGCAGGACAGACTGCCCACCATTTAGCTGGTGAACTTTTAAAAAATATTATTATTGTAATAATAATTTAATGCTTTTTAAAAGACTAAAAAAGAGGAACAGGTGAAGGGAATTAAAAAAAAAATTGAGGCAGGGACCAAGTATTAGCAAGTGGACACAGATCACTGAGGTTGTTTTACAGTTAGTGCTCAGTATAACATTAATGGAAAATGAACCGTAAAAAAGAAACCATTGTTATTTTTTACAATAAGATAAGAGATCTTTAGAGTTTAAGCTTTAGAAACCTCTTTTTAATTTCAGTCTCCGCTATTTTGTTAGTGGAGCAGTGGTGATGCAGCGGTTAGAATGCAGTATTGCAGGCTAATTCTGCTGACTGACTGATGGCTGCCTGCAGTTCAGCAGTTCGAATCTCACCAGGCTCCAGGTTGACTCAGCCTTCCATCCTTCTGAGGTCAGTAAAATAAGGACCCAAATTGCAGGGGGAATATGCCGATTCTGTAAACTGCTTAGAGAGGGCTGTAAAACACTGTGAAGCGGTAGGTCTAAGTAGGTCTAAGTGCTATTGCTAGAGAAGAAGAAAAAAGGCAGAAATTAGAAAAACTACTAAAACCATTACAGGCAAATATTTAGTTTCAACTTCTTTGTTGTAGTCCAGCTGATATATACTTCTCTTCTTCAATTACTGTATCCTTCACTTCTGATTTTGAGGCCCTTTTTATTTGAGATCACAGAGGAAATATTGGTTTTTCTTTTTTATGATTGTTTATGAATAGAAGCTAAAATTTGTCTTTTTATGCTTTTTAACATTTGTCTCTGTTAAATATATTTCATGTTTTAGTACTTCCATGAATACGATGCAGATGGAAATGGCATAATTACAAAAAAAGATTTGAAGGACGTTCTCTTTAGATGTGGTATCCCAATAAATCCCAGAGAATTTGAAAAACTTTGGACAAGGTAAGGCTTTATTAATATATATATATATATATATATATATATATATATATATATATATATATATATATATATATATATATATATATCTCCTTCCCTCATTACCTATAGACTTTAATATACATCAGGAGAAATAAATCTCTACTTTTTAAAAAACTACTACTCTCTATGATGTCTATGGTTTTATCTGTACTTGCCTCATTGATTTACACTTTCATAATAGGCCCAGGGGATGTGGTGGCTCAGTGGCTAAAATGTTGAGCTTGTCGATCAAAAGATCGGCAGTTGTGTGGCTCAGTTTCTAAGACACTCAGAATATCTAAGAACTTGTGGATCGAAAGGTTCAGAGGTTCGAATCCCCAATGCCGCATAATGGGGTGAGCTCCCGTTACTTGTCCCAGCTTCTGCCAACCTAGCAGTTCGAAAGCACGTAAAAAATGCAAGTAGAAAAATAGGGACCACCTTTGGTGGGAAGGTAACAGTGTTCCGTGTGCCTTTGGCGTTTAGTCATGCCGGCCACATGACCACGGAGATGTCTTCGGGCAGCACTGGCTCTTTGGCTTTGAAACAGAGATGAGCACCGCCCCCTAGAGTCGGGAATGACTAGTACATATCTACGAGGGAAAACTTTACCTTTTAGTAGGCCCAGGGTTAGGGGATTGATCGTCTGTGTCAATCCCCCACTCTCCATCAATGCGACCTTAGTCTATGTTTTTCTGTTCTGACTTTGAAGAACACTTTTATTTGTTGGGATGCCTGTAGTAGTACTTTTGCCCATTTGAGATAGTTGTCTCCAGTTTCTGGCATGCTAACCCCAGAATCTCATTGCCTGCATCGCACAGCAACAATGTCCCTTCGGTTGAGTCATTATTTGCTACAGTCTGTAATACCTTTCAAAGCTTTCTGGATTCAAAACCCAGCAAAAAATTGATTTTTTAAAAGAATTACTATTACACTTTCCCTGATCATCCTACTTTTTAAAAAAAAAAATTTTTTTTTTTGATACATCATTTCAAAATGTAATACTGGGCTTCTTTTTTTAAAAAATGCAAGCAACAGTGGGGCACTTAGGGAAAGAACAACGGAAATCTTTTAAAAGGCACATTTTTACTAGGTTTTGAACCAGGAACCTTCTGTTTACAAGGCAAAAATTATAGCTATTGTTGTTGTTATGATGTGACAGCCAGTGGCAAGGATAACTAAAGATTTAGAAAGAAACAGGGCAGTAACACAAATTTGTTTTTTTTTAAAAACTTGTTTGTCGTGACTTGTATGTTTGATCTTTAAAGTCTGTGTTGGCAGGGGGGCAGAGGTCGACCTTGAGGCGCCTCGTTTGCGGGGTGCCACAAGGGTCGGTCCTCTCGCCGCTCCTGTTCAACATTTATGTGAAGCCGCTGGGTGAGATCATCCGTGGTTTTGGGGTGAGTTGCCAACTGTACGCTGATGACACTCAGCTGTACATCTCCACCCCTGACCACCCCAATGATGCCCTCGAAGTGATGTCCCAGTGCCTTGAAGCTGTGCGGGTCTGGATGGGGAGGAACAGGCTTCGTCTCAACCCTTCCAAGACCGAGTGGCTGTGGATGCCGGCGTCCCGGCATAGCCAGCTGGTGCCGTCGCTGGCTATTGGGGGTGAGTCATTGGCCCCCACAGAGGGGGCTCGCAACTTGGGTGTCCTCCTGGATTCACGGCTGTCCTTGGAAGGGCATCTGGCGGCCGTGGCCAGGGGGGCCTTTTATCAGGTTCGCCTGATGCGCCAGTTGCGCCCCTTTCTGGATCGGGACTCCATGTGCACAGTCACTCATGCACTCGTCACGTCTCGCCTGGACTACTGTAACGCTCTCTACGTGGGGCTCCCCTTGGGGTGCACCCGGAGGCTCCAACTGGTCCAGAATGCGGCTGCGCGGGTGATTATGGGAGCGACAGGGCGCTCCCATGTGACACCTCTCCTGCGCGAGCTGCACTGGCTTCCGGTGGTCTTTCGGGTGCGCTTCAAGGTGTTAGTTTTAACCTTTAAAGCGCTCCATGGCATGGGACCGGGGTACCTGCGGGACCGCCTGCTGCTACCGATAACCTCCCACCGGCCAGTACGCTCACACAGAGAGGGCCTTCTCAGGGTGCCATCAGCCAAGCAATGTCGGCTGGTGGCCCCCAGGGGGAGAGCCTTCTCTGTGGGGGCACCCACCCTATGGAACGAGCTGCCTCCAAAAATTCGTTTGATCCCGGACCTCCGCACTTTCCGAAAGGCCCTTAAGACCTATTTATTCCAACAAGCCGGCCTTACTTGATTGATTTTAATGGGGTTTTAACAAAAAAATTTTCGCTATTATTGATTTCTGGGGTTTTAAATTGGGTATTTTAATGGGGTTGAGATTTTTATTTGGAACGCCAATGATTTAATTCAATTTTAAAATTCTTTTAATGTTTGTATTATATGTGTTTTAAATTTGGTTGTTCACCGCCCTGAGTCCCCCTCCCGGGGAGAAGGGCGGTATAAAAATTTAAAATAAATAAAATAAATAAATAAATATATATAATTAGCTTTGTGTATATGTAACTATAGATGCACAAATGAACACAACTAGATGTATGTATCTATAGGGAGATAGAACGAGGAAGATGTGTCTCAGCCTGGTTTCCTTGAGCCACACATACAGTACACATACCTTCCTAACACTTCAAATAAAATATCACTCTTTCTAACATCAGTCAGAATTTGTTTGCTCAGTATTAGAATATAAAATGCCTTGAGCTTTTTGACTCCGAAGCAAGCCAAATGTTCTGTAAATAAAAATTATTTAGAGAAATCTTATTGTCATTGACAACTATCAGATAATTGGATTTTTTCCTACCCAAGAATATTGTTTTGCTGCAAACAAGCCATTTATTCAAAATCTGCTCAAAAACCATTAAGCACATTCACACATTTGTTTTAAAACAAGCAAAGAAACAAGGCTATTTTCTAAACTTTTAAAGTTATTCTTGCTTGCACTTCCATAGACTGGTTGCTTGACTGAGATACAAAACAAATTGTGATTAAGCCACAAATTCACTAACAAAATGTGTCCTATTTACTAAGGCTGGGTGAAATTTCAGTGTAAAGCTAAATTGAGCCTCATTAGTTTCTTTTGACTTTTTTCTTTTAATAAATTTTATTTCTTTAAAAAAGTACAAATTAATTTTTAAAAAAAGTCAAAAGTAATGAGTTTCTTTTGACCTGATGTTGCTATTTGATGGACTTTTCGCGCACATAAGCACATCGTATTAATTTACTAAAATTTGAACAATGAAATTTAGTTTTGTCCTGACTTTGTCCGTCTCTGCCCAACTCTTCAAAGCACAAAGTGAAAATAACTTTAAAATAATAAAGAATCCTAGAATCTATTTTATCAGGGCTTCTATTAAAAGAAGCTTCACTTCACTTCAATTTGTGCATCACCTGGTATTGCAATATCAATGAACCAGACTTTTTTCTTTTTCACAATAGTGATAGCAGGTGTGTTGTGGGCCAGTTGTCTGTCTGTTTGGATCCACAGGATCTTGGCAAAATTTCAGGAATTTTGTCAACTTGGCGTTCCCAGTGATTTTTAGTGCATTCGAACCCAAACTTCTGGCAAAGCTTCCATGTGTGATTTTGGCAACTCAGTCATGACTTTGTAGGTAATCAGTCTGTGAAATTTTGCAGGCACTGGGAAAGGTGATGCATTGTTGCATCTTTCTCGTTGCATAAGTGATGTTTTCTGTTGTTACTGACCTGCTGAATTTTGAATTTTTGCTTTCATGGAATTAGTCTGCAAGACTTGTTCTTTGATCAATGTATGTTTACTTTGCATAGTGTAGATGCTGATGTCTGGTACTTACTAAATATTCAAGACATATGGGAATATTGCCCAAATTTGCTTGTTTTTTTTTTATTAAAAGAGCTTTACAATACAATTTTTAATATTCCCCCAACCCCCCCAACAACCACCCCAACAACCACCCCTCCCCTCCCCCTTCCCCCCCCCGACTTCCACTATTAAACAATCATATTACCATCAACAACCAACAACATTTTAGGTGAGATCTAGCTAACAATATAACAAATTTAAGCTTAAATAGTACAAAAAATATTCTAAATTTGTAAAATCTATTACCCCCCTAACCAAATATATAACCACTTAAATCATTTATAAAAACTCATAAAAAAATCTCGCATACTAAATATAACACTTATCTTTTTTAAAAAAACATAATAAAATAATTTTAAGCATCTTAAGTTTTAAATTACAATATCATATAAATCCCAAAATTTACTCTTAATAATATTTCTTAATCAATCAGATATAAAAGTCAACATTAAACGGGATAAGCAGAAAAACAAATAAGATAACAAATCTATAAAAGTATATCAAATTCCAACAGTACATCATCATAAAAATATAAATTCAATTATATAGTCAATAAACATTATTATAACTCAAATGCTACTTGAAACTTCTTACTTTGATATTTATTCTGCATGTATACTACCCATTTCTTCCACTCCTTAGTAAAAGCTTCATGGATCCTATCTTTCAGGTATGCAGAAATCTTAGCCATTTCTGCAAAATTAGACATCTTCAATATCCATTCCTCTATAGTAGGTAAGCTATCCTTCTTCCAATATTGTCCAATCAGTAATCTAGCTGCAGTAAGCATGTATAAGATTAATCTCGTTTCAGTTGATGAACAGCCCTTAACTATTCCCAGTAAGAAAAACTGAGGAGAAAATTCAAGCTTCTTCCTCAAAATATTCTGCATTACCCACCAAAGTTTAATCCAAAATGCTTTCAATTTTCTGCACGTCCACCAAATATGAAAATATGTTGCATCCAAACAATCACACCTCCAACATTTAGGTTGAACATTTGGATACATACATGATAACATTTTAGGATCTAAATGCCAGCAAGACTTGTTCTTGAGCAGCCAAAATGAAGCCTTCAGTTTCTTTCTTCAGCATCCCTGATCTCAACCAGTTCCATATTAGCTTTGTATCTACCTTTCCTTTAGTGTCCTTCAGGTATTGACTGTGCATTGGCTTCTTTTTCCAGTTAGAAACTCAATGTTCAATTGTTTCTTTTCAATATTCTGTTTTCAATTTTGTTGTTTTCAAGAGACTTCCCTAGTTCCCTCCTTCAGCAAAGGCTCTTTTGCTTTTTTATGTTGTCACAAATTGTTATTGTTATTGTTGTTATTATTATTATTGTTGAGTTGTAGGAATGGTAGGAGTAGGAGTGGTAATATTAGTATTAGCATTAGTATCTGCTGCCTGTCTCACCGTGGGACTACTTTAGGTAGGTCACAACAATAAAAAATTAAGAAATAAAAAATGAAATTTAAGCGAAGCAAAAGTAAAATAATAGAACAAGGAAAGAAACAAGGAAAAATAAAAAATATCTAGATATGACTAAAATGCAGATCAATGTGAAGGTCATTAGTTTAACAGTGAATAGCAAGACAAAACTATCTCCTGTGGATATCATCTCCATGCTTTGTGATATTCCAGAGATAAATAACCATTATGCAAAGTCCACACTTAACAAATGGACCATGATCCATTTCTTATGGCAAATCTTATATTCCCCTCCTCCATCGTAATTTTGCAATAAGTATTCATAAGAAGAAAATCAAACTATAGTTTGATAGTTTGATATTTCCTAGAAATTGTTCCTATGGCTATTACATAAAGCATTGTATCTTAGTTAAACACTTATTTCCTTTTCTGATATATCTTGCACATTTTTTGTATAGCTGTGTAATACTGTATCCTAAACCGAGCATAGACAATTCAAGATTCTGTCATATACAGGGCCAATAAAGCGATGAATAAAACTACTTTGTATTCTCTGAATTTTTAAAAGGTATGATCTGAATGCAAAAGGCTACCTTACTCATCAAGATTTCCTGCAAAAAATGGGTGTGGAGAATATACCTCCTGACAGTGGCCTCAATAAGCAGTTTTCAGCTGATAACTATCCACACTTTATGGAACATAGCAAAAGAGATGAAAAGAAACACATTGACATCAATGAAATCATAAATAAGATCAGGTAACTTTTCATAAATAACAACCAGGTAACTTTTCTTGATCACCATTCTTATATATTTGAGTTGAAAAGGAATGTATCATCACCAGTGGCAAAATTAGGTCATTTCATTGATTTTTCTGGAAGCCCCTTTAGATAGCTTTGCATGTTACTTTAATGGTGAGGCAAGTAATTAATATTTATGTTGTTACTTCAGTCAGTGCCACGATAGTATTTCATATTTTTTGGGTGCCTTCAAGTCAATTTTTCGCTCCTGATGACTGCTTGGACTTTTCCCTACAGTTTTCTTGGCAAGTTTTTCGGAAATGCCTTGCCATTGCCTGGTTCTGAGGACTGAGAAAGATTGACTGGCCCAGGGTCATCCAGCTGGATTAGTGGCTTTAACCATTTCACCAGTGTTGTCGAACCTTTTTGGCACCAAGTGCCAAAATAGGAATGTGCGCACGTGCGTGTGCCAGAAACCGGAAGAGCAGCCACCTGGTGAGCCAGGAAGTTGATCTTCCGGTTTCTTGCGCACACATCAGGGGTGGGTTCTGTGCATGTGCAGAAGCTTCTTGATGATGTCGGGGTCAGTGGGTGGAGCCTCCCGCCGGTTTTACTACTGGTTCTATAGAACTGGTCTGAACCAGGGGCAACCCACTACTGGCACGCATGTGCACCAGTCAGCTGGTCTTCACAAGCACAAGCGTGCCAGAAACCGGAAGACCAGGTGACCGAAGCACATGCGCGTGCCAGAAACCGGAAGAGCAGCTACTCAGCATGTGCATGCGCACCGGGGCAGCTGCTTCCAATGCTCCTGTGGGTGTGAAGACCAGCTGGCCGGCACGCCAGAACCCAGAAAAGCAATGGGTGATGGCTCGCATCTCTGGAGAAATGGCTTTGTATGCCACTTCTGGCACGCGTGCCACAGGTTCGCCATCACGGCACTATACCAATCTGGCTTTCATTTCATGGTTACATTAGAATAAAAAATAAGCCCCAGTTTGCCAGTCCAGATATTGTGTACTATGTATTGTATTTTCAGTTGACAGAAATCAATATATCATACACATAATTGAAAATAATTTTGTTTCTGCAGCCCGGAGGCAGACACATATTTCCTTGGGAATAAGCCTTGTTTTGCTGAAAAAAAGGTTAAAGTCAGGGGTGAAATGCTACCAGTTCGGACGGGTTCTCCCGAACTGGTAGTAAAAAATGCTACAGATTTGGGCGAACTGGTATTTTCGATGATCACCTAGGCAACGATCAGCTGTAATGTGCAATTTATATTAGCTAGAATCGTCGGATTTCCTGCTTTCTAGCTAATCTAAATCACATGGCACAGTGGATTCCCCACCCCCCACCCCAATTCTATTTACCTTTGCAGACTCGGGAGCCTTCAAAATGTTCCTTTTTTAGCGGTGTGCAGGCACACCTTAGTCTTGGTAGGAGACTTACAGAACCGGTAGCAGACTTCAGAGGATTTCATCCTTGGTTAAAGTCCATCTAGGTATATACTATTAAAGCTCTGATTCCTATAACCTTTAACTGAGAGAAGCTGTGCATCATACAGCAAAACTTTTTGAACCAAACTACGTCAAATGAGCTAACTTACAGCATGCCTCTAAAATCCAGGACCCCCGTGGAACTGAAATTTTATGACATAAAACCAAACAGCACTAATGACATAATAATAACATGCCATAAAACATTTCCTATGCTAATGTTTGATTATGCTATACAGTTAAGTGTCAGCTATTCTCAAATCAGATATATCTCTGAATGTATCCCAACTTTTCCAGGGAAATAAGTACCGTAGAAGTTTTTCCATTCTTGAAGGCATTGCAGAATCTGGCAAAGCAATATCTATGAAACAATAACCCAAGGGAATTGTTTTTTAAAGAATAAAATGAGCCTCTGTAAATATATACACACTGAACCCTGCTAAGTTCGCTCACACCCTCCTTTCTGAATATCTTTTGCCTTAAATTACTTGTCTCTTTGCAGTGTTTGTCCAACTCTGTCACTGTCATCTATCTCTATAATGCTTTACTTTTCTATCTTTTTACTCTCTCTATCTCTGTTTATCTCCTCTATCCATTAATCATTTCTCTGGTGGCCATTCTCATAGAAAGAAAGGTTTTAGATTTCCCCATTCCTAGAAACATTATTGCAGGCATACTTATTTCTGTGAAATTAAAGCTGTGTTTCTCAACCTCAGCAACAATGTGGATGCACTTCAACTCCGAGAATACCCCAGTCGGCATGCCAGCTAGGCAGTGGTGAAATCCAATTTTTTTTACTACCGGTTCTTTGGGTGTGGCTTCTGAGTGTGGTGTGGCCTGGTGGATGTGGCAGTGGAAGGATACTATAAAATCCCCATTCCCTCCCCACTCTGGGGTCAGCCAGAGGTGGTATTTGCCGGTTTTCCAAACTACTCAAAATTTCTGCTACCGGTTCTCCAGAACTTGTCAGAACCTGCTGGATTTCACCCCTGCAGCTGGGGAACTGTGAGCTGAAGTTCACACATGGTGGCTTGGCAATTCTAAGAGCTGAGTCCACATACATCTTAGTTGCTGAGGTTGAGAAACACTAGTCTAAAAGAAGGCAAAAGATAAGGACTTCTCCAGAGAGAATTAAGAATCGATTCTGCATGATCCTTCTCTGACCCAATAGCCTCCATTTGTTTCTCTAAAAATTTTCTGGAAACTTGGGGAAAGTTGACACCAATTTGATATCAATTGGGGTAGATTTTCCCTCCATCCTCACAATGAGTTCGGCACCAAAACAATCCAAAGCAATTGGTATGATTGGTGGCTACCTTTTAATGCTCCTTGATACCCTTATATCAATGCCTCTGTTTCACATATAACTACAGAACCAAAATTTGGCTACCTTATTCTCCTTCATTAAAGATGGCAAAAAAATTCTGGATGTATATATTTTTCTTTTTTTTTAGCTCAAGAGGAACAAATATCCCAAATTAGAAATCTTTAAAAAGGGTTTGTACTGTATTTCAAGAGAAATTCAAAACATTGGCAAGTGAAGTGATTTTTAAAAAACATGTTTTGTTTTGGCAGCCTGGCTAAATACATAGTTTTCAACATATACTTGGTACTTGGGATTTTAAATTTTTTTTGGCCATGATTGGAATAATTACTGCTTGGCAACCGTTTACTCAGTCCAAGAAATGGCTCTCTTGATTTTCTAAAAATAAAGAGAGAAAGTAGATTGTGATTACCTTTTTTTCATGGTTAGACGTACTAGAAGCTAGTTTTCAGGCAACGCAGACAGCATTTTAACTGCTTAGGCATGTCTCATGCATCCAAAAGGACATAAGAGTTTTGCTGCTGATGTCATATTGGAGATTTATATGATATTTTAAATCAGCATTCCCCAAACTTTCTTGCTTTGCAGACTGGCGGCAGACTGGGGGAGAGGAGATGGTTCTGCACGAGTGGTGGGCAAGCACCACTCCAACTCTATTTATGCAAGCGGTGGCCACGTGCGTCTGCCGCTCGCAACAATGGAGCTTCGCGGGTACATGCGTGCCCACTGCTCATGTGGGCTCAAGTGCAGCTGCGCATTTTCATCCTCAAGATACTATTACAAATCAGAATTCACTATTATTGAGGAAGAAGATTTATTGTTGTTGTTGTTGTTAGTTGCAAAGTCGTGTCCGACCCATCGCGACCCCCATGGATAATGTTCCTCCAGGCCTGTCCTCTACCATCCTCTGGAGTCCATTTAAGCTCACGCCGATTGCTTCAGTGACTCCATCCAGCCTCCTCATTCTCTGCCGTCCCCTTCTTCTTTTGCCCTCAGTCTTTCCCAGCATTAGGCTCTTCTCTAGTGAGACCTTCCTTCTCATTAGGTGGCCAAAGTATTTGAGTTTCATCTTCAGGATCTGGCCTTCTGAAGAGCAGTCAGGGTTGATCTTTAGGACTGACCGGTTTGATCGCCTTGCAGCCCAAGGGACTCACAGGAGTCTTCTCCAGCACCATAGTTCAAAGGTCTCCATTTTTTGCTGCTCAGCCTTCCTTATGGTCCAACTTTCACAGTCATACTTTGCAACTGGCAAAACCATAGCCTTGACTATACACACTTTTGTTGGCAGGTTGATGTCTCTGCTTTTTAGTATGCTGTCTAGATTTGCCATAGCTTTCCTCCCCAGGAGCAAGCGGCTTTTAATTTCTTGGTTGTAGTCCCCATCTGCAGTTGGAGCCCAGGAAAATAAAATCTGTCACTACCTCCATTTCTTCCCCATCTATTTTCCAGGAATTGAGAGGGCTGGGAGCCATGATCTTAGTTATCATGACTGGGTTATTAATGAGCAAATAGAGCAATATTTGAACAGACCATCTCTTTTTCTATTGGTAGAGTGTCCTTCTGTCAGGCAGGGATATAGCCCAGGGGTGAAATCCAATAGGTTCTGACAAGTTCTGGAGAACTGGTAGCGGAAATTTTGAGTAGTTCGGAGAACCGGCAAATACCACCTCTGGATGGAGATTTTGCAATATTTTTCTCCTAGGAGTGGGGTGGGAATAGAGATTTTGCAGTATCCTTCCTCTGCCAAGCCCACCAAGACACACCCACCAAGCCACACCACGCCAATCAAGCCACACCCACAGAACAGGTAGTAAAAAAAAATGTGGATTTCACCACTGATATAGCCCTACCTTCTTAAACCAATGTTTAAGCATTGTTTAACCATTGCTATGCTGATGCCCGTGACAGCTGTAAAAACTGAGGCTATATTCACCTATTTCCATTAGATGGGTTATCTGCCCCAGTCTTCAGGTTGGCAAGCTTTCTAATGATCCTTTTGTAGGATGCACATAGACAGTGAGAAAGAAAACCTGCTTTTCTGCCTCTCTGGTGCTTTGAATAGTGTCCTCTGCATTCACATAACAAACCTACCCTGCTTCCTCTTTCCAAATGCCTGTTTCTGCCAATACAGTTTGTTTTTTCCTTGCGGTTCTGGGAAATGGAGGGGAAGAGCAGGAGACAAACTCAGAAGTACATATGCTGGTGGAGTGTACTTTCTACCAAAAAATCTCCATCAGTTTTGGAAGATTCTAAGAAAGGCTTACAAGGGATGCGGTGGCTCAATGGCTAAGATGCTGAGCTTGTTGATTGAAAGGTTGGCAGTTCAGCGGTTTGAGTCCCTAATGCTGCATAATGGGGTGAGCCCCCGTTACTTGTTCCAGCTTCTGCCAAACTAGCAGTTTGAAAGCACATAAAAATGCAAGTAGAAAAATAGGGACCACCTTTGGTGGGAAGGTAACAGTGTTCCGTGAGCCTTTGGCGTTTAGTCATGCCAGCCACATGACTATGGAGACGTCTTCGGACAGTGCTGGCTCTTCGGCTTTGAAACGGAGATGAGAACCCACCCCCCACCCACCCCGGAGTCGGGAACGACTAGCACATATGCGCGAGGGGAACCTTTACCTTTAAGAAAGGCTTGCAGACTGACACAAAACCCAAATGGGTAATGTTTAGATAAGCATTTGAAGAATCACCACCGCAAGCAAGTGTAGTTTCCTGATGGCCAACCATGTCCCATTCACACAACCTCAACCAGACAAGGAATGCCCTGTAGTGCATCTAAACGTTATAGCTGAGGAACTAGAGATTGCTTTTAATGAGAAAGTGTAACTGAAACTTGGCTTGCTTTCAGAGAGAAGTATCATGAGTTCTCCCAAGACTTCCACAGGGCCTTCTTGCAACAGGATAAACACAAAGAAGGCTGCATTTCGGTGGATAACCTACGTAAGATACTGGAAGACTTTCAATGTTCCCTTGGCTATGAACAGTACAGTGAACTTCTGTACAGGTTGTTATATTTGACACAGCTTTAATGGAATTAGAGTTATGTAGAAAACAACAGACCGTCTATACAATCAGCAGACTTAAGAACTTGGTCTAGGCCAGCGGTCACCAACTGGTGGTCCATGGACCACTGGTGGTCCACGAGAAAATTTTGGTGGCCCGCAGAAAAATTATTTGCATTTTTTATATTGCATTAAATCAGAGATCATCAAACTATGGCCCCTGGGACAGATACGTGCAATAAATGTTTGTGTTGCTGCAGAGAGTCTCCCCCTTTGGAGTCTTTTTCTGTGGGGTGGGAGGGGGGGGAGAAATTCTGACTTGGGGTCTGCTTCAGCCTGATGGTGCGGGGCTTTGGTGAAGACTATGTGGAAGCGCCAATGGTGGCAAAGCATCATGGCCTAGAACTGACTGACCATCTCAGCCTGCTGAGCCTCCAAGTGCCTGTGCCTGGCCTTGCATTCTTGCAGGTCTTCCCTCTGTTGGAAAGCCTATGCTCATAGTCCTCAGTGAGGTGCTTCTGCTGAGCCTCCTTCTCAGTCTGATCCAGTTTGAACTGAGCCAGCTGTTTTGCCAACTCTTTCTTATGGTGGCTGCTTAGCTCCAAAAACTGCTTCCTGTTGGGGCCCTAAGCAGCCTGGCCGGGCAGATGAGGAGTGACTGGGAGGAGAGGGAAAAGTAGAGTCTGGCGAGGCATCCCTTTACCTGAGTGACATTGAGTTGGCCATGCCCACCCAGTCACATGCCCACCTAACCACGCCCATCTAGCCTGTCATTAGGCAGATCATATTAATGGTCCGTGGGATTTAAAATTATGAATTTAGTGGTCCCTGAGGTCCAAAAGGTTGGTGACTCCTGGTTTAGGCTACACTCATGATATCTTTGTTTCACTGGATAGAGCAGTGTTTCTTTACCTTGCTAACTTGAAGATGTATGAACTTCAACTCCCAGAATTCTCTGTTCTGGGAGTTAAAATCCACACATCTTCAAATTGCCAGGGTTGAAAAACCCTGGCTTAGGGAATTAGACCATCAGTCATCTGTTTGTTTGCCCTTGAACTCAATTATTAAGCTACCAGTTTATTGATATTTCATAAGAACAACTGGAACATATAATTTCACTAATAGATTAACATATGCCGCAAATATTTTGCAACTGTGCATACTGTTCATAACCTTTGTCCTTCAGACATATCTGCACAATTTCAGCAAATCTCACTTTAATTAAAAAAGAAATTAGAAATTAAATATCTAAGAAAGTAGTCAAATTACCTTTTAATTTAATTTCATGATCGATTTCACACATACTGTCGAAAGAAACAGTCCAAGTATTTGCAAAAGTTCCAGAGAGAATGCTTGTGCCTACTATGGTTGGTCTGATAAGAAATACTCCTTTTATTCCTCGTCTCCCGAGACCATGCAGTAATAATACTCTATTCTTAAAACTATTGTGGAAATACATGCATTTTGTATAGCAAAAGAACATGAAGCTTTTTGTATGAGCCCAAGGACTCTGTGATAGCTAATTGAGGCAAACAACACAAATGAACTGTTAAAAGCAAAATACACTTACCTTTCTATGCTAAAGTAGGCTTAAAATGGCATAAATTATTCAAGAATATGAGATTCAGGCAAATTTAACTCCCAAAGGAGTGAAATTCCAAAGAAATATCTTTTATTCTGCTTTTAGAAAGATGACTGGAAAGAGAAGCCAAACCTAAACAAAATCTTTTCGCTTTACCTTAAATCGAGTGATTATGCTCCTTTGAATTAAGCTTGTAATAGGAATTTTTGCTGCCTGCTCTTTTCCTCAAAGACTTTTTGATGATAAATACTTCCATTCATTGTAATGTTTTTTTGCAAACTACTCCTTTCTAGACCAAAAAGAGCCTTTTCTCTCCACCACCCTGCCTTAAATAATAGAGCAGATTAGCATATGCATTTGGTTTTATTACTCAAATGTTAATACCGACTTGGCAATTTATTCCTCCCACTGAAGTGTGTTGATTATTTCCTTTCCCACTGTTTCTCTGGTATTTGAGCCAGCTTGACACAGGCCTATGCTAAGCATTGCAGCTGCAAGAGGCAAACACAATGCTCTCTAAAGGGCTATGGGGGGCGCAGAGCTGCTAATATTGAGGGCTCTATGTTCTGCTGCTTTTATCTTTTTTTTTTTTTTTTTTGCATTCTGGCACCTCTTCATTAAAATGGTTTCCCACCCATCTAGTATGCCATTCTGGCAACTATCATTTTTTGAAAGAATACTCTGAAACTGTCCTTCAGAGAAAACCAACCAAACAAAAATATGCTGTTGGATTGCTTGTCGGTGCAATCAATATAAGTGACCCCAGTCTTGAGTGATGATGCCCTTAAGTCAAATCTGCTTCCAGGAGCGTACATGATATCCCTATAAAGATGGGGGAATCATTTGGAGGTTATTTTTTCACCTCTAGCCTAAAGTTCTGGGATTCCCCACGTTGTATATTAACCAGGTCCAACCTTCCTATAGCCATCAGTTCACAGAAAGCCAGTTTCAGGGTCATGTATCTTAGTTGATTTTCCTATCTATTATGGGTGACTTGCACTTCTTGGATTTCCCACTTCAAGAATGGGGTGTCTTGCCCAACTGGTTCAGTGTCTTCCAGTCAGCATTCATGCCGAAGGGGAGACTAGAACTCGTAGCTTCTTGGTTTCTAACTCAGCTTAGCCCCTAGACCAGTTTCTCTCAACCTCAGCCACTTTAAACAGAGGTGGGTTCTACTTACCTTTACTACCAGTTCGCAACAGGGCTGCGCACATGCGCAGAAGCATTCTGATGACATCAGGGTTGGTGGGCGGAGCCTCCCGTTGGTTTACTACCGGTTCTATAGAACCGGTCCAAACCGGGGGCAACCCATCACTGACTTTAAGATGTGCAGACTTCAACTCCCAGAACTCCTCAGCCAGCATGAGGAATTCTGGGAATTGAAAACAGCACATCTTAAACTGGCTGAGGTTAAGAAACATTGCCCTCCATCAAACTGGCTCTCAGTTTAATAAAGAACTTATCTTTGGATCCAGCCATTAGTCACTGAGATACTATAGATGCTTGAGTTTAGATTCAGTTTTTTTCGTTTTCCCTAGGATTTTTATCCAGCATCATATTCCAGGAGATATGCAAGGCAGAAATTCAAAAGCTAAACAATCAGATTAAATGCATGCAAATAGATAATTGCTTATTTCCTAGTATTGTAGCTGAGCGCTAAGAAAAACAAAAACAAAACACAGCCTTCAGCTGGCAGGCAAGAGATAAACATGACTGCCAGTGTTAGCTAGCCATGTTGCAGCCCTCAAACTGTATCAAAACTGCTACTGCATTATTAACAATTATTTTAGAAATAATATTTAGGAAATCAATCTTCAGTCTTATTTTTTCCCTCCTCAGTTTAGGAATTAATATACAGGGGAACAAGCTCTCGTATTTTGATTTTCTAAGAGTTATTGATGACCGCGCAGCATTCAGATACAAGAAGAGGCATACTGTGCCCCCCATACTACCAATCAGCTTTGTGCAACTCAGCATAGATGAAGCTATGTCTAAAATAAAACAGATGGTTACGGATTCTTCCGATTTGCTCTATAAGGTGAGTACTGTGCAGTGGCTTCAGTGCCCACCATCCATGCCCACATGGAGAAAGAGAAAATTCTGTGATCCAACTTGTGTTTCAAGGAGACGTCTAGTACATAGAAAATTAGGCTGGGGCAACGCATAAAAAGATTCCAGAAATGGTGCCAAGAAAGTGTTCCCAGGTACAAGGTTGCGGTTGTCTGTTGTGTCTAAGGAAGTAGGTCTATTTTTCACTCCTATCGCAGGATGGTACCTTCTCAGATATGGAACTCCCCACTGAATCCTGGACAAAAGGGATATTCATATCTGCTTTCCTTGGGGAAGACCACCCAAGGAGACAAGACCATGCCTCTAAGACTATGAAAACACACATTACTTCTAAACAGTTGTTAGAGTAATAACTTCAGCTTAAGGCCCTAAAATTGTGGTGCTTGTGATGTTCTGATCCTGTTGAGCCATTTCATTGCCAAGCTCCCCAGTTCATGAAAATCAGTTGGGGATGGGGAAGAGAACAAGTTTCTAATTCAGATTCGGGGTGGGCTGCTGAGGGAGAACCTCTAGCTAAGATTCTGTGCAGTTCAGAGAACCCCCAAATCCCAATCCTGGCTGGCCCCGCCCACCCCTCGCCTCCCAGGAGTCCCCACGTGGCCCGTTTTGGATGCAGGTAAATGCAGGTCATGCACAGAAACTCAGGGAGGGTGGAAAACGGGCCTACTATAAGTTCAGGAAGGCCTCCAGAGGGCCTCAGGAGCCTGAGGAGGCCATTTCTGCCCTCTTGAAGGCTCAAGGAAAGCCTCCGGAGCCTGGGGAGGGCAAAAACGCCCTCCCCAGGCTCCGTGGTGGTGCAGGAGGCCGACTAGGCCATGCCCACCATGGCCACACCTACCCAGCAACCGGGCAGAGAACCCCTTGCTAAAATTTTTGAAGCCCACCCACCCTTGTTCATGTTGAACCAAAAATTAAAATGTGGTGACTCAGAGCCGTTTCTCTTAGTTCGGTGAAGGGATGTTGTGTGTTTTGCATTTGGTCATTAGTCAAGAAATGGATGGAATCTGTCTGGAAAATCCGGAAGATTTTCTTCCCTTTGTTACAAGATATCATAGAATCTGAAAACCATAAGACAAAGCATTTATTGAGGCCCCATTAGACGGCAGAAGCATAATGTATCAAGCATAGTATATCAGCTACTTTATTAATACTAGCACTTAGCACTTAGACTTATATACCACTTCAGAGCCATCTCTAAGCAGTTTACAGAGTCAGCATATTTCCCCCAACAGTTTTACAGTTTTTCCCCATCCTCTGCTTATGTCACCGGCATAAGAAGGCCTTGTCTGCCTGGATAGTCTAGAATAAACTCCCACAACAATATCCCTCTTGTTCCTGTTTATTGACACACAGGATTTTTGTTCAGTAATTTGTTTTAACAGTGTAATATTTGTCTAAGTCCACAGGGTGTATATGTTTGTATGTATATATGGCTATTAGGGCTGTGCAAGTTTTCAAAGGGGAGCTTGCTTCAACCAAGATTCATTTAGAGGCCCTCAAAAAGCCTCTCCTGGCGTTCTCCTTCAGGCAAAAGTCTTTTTCAATGAGTTTCTCGCAAGGAGGTTGAAAAGTGGAAGCTGAAGTGGTGCCAGGCAAACCAGGCAGTTTCAGCAAATGCTGTGTTGTCCCCTGAGGAGGGGGCAGAGTGGGCGCTCCTTGTCACATGCCAAAGACCTTCCAGACTAAAGCAACTCAGCACATGGGAACCCTGCAGCATGTACCAGCCCTGCATGGCCTGAAAGCAGCCATTGCTGGGACGGAAGGCTGAGGGAAGCTCCTGCAACTTTGACATGCTACACACCATCAAGCAAATCACCTTGCTATTCCATTGGCACGTGGGTGGGCTGCTCAGGGTTCGCAAGGGTTCGGGAGAACCTCTAGCTAAAATTCTGTGCAGTTCGGAGAACCCCCAAATTCCACTCCTGGCTGGCCCCACCCACCCCAGCCCTCCCCTCCCAGGAGTCCCCACGCGGCCTGTTTTGGATGCAGGTAAGTGCAGAGTGTGCACGGAGCCTCGGGAAGGATGAAAAACAGACCTATCAGAAGTTCAGGAAAGCCGTTTCCAGTCTCCAGAGGGCTTCCCGAGCCTGTGGGGACCATTTTTGCCCTCCCAGAGGCTCGAGGAAAGCCTCCAGAGCCCAGGGAGTGCAAAAACGCCTTCCCCCACTGTGGTGCAGGAGGCCGACAAGGCTACGCCCACCCAGCAACTGGGCAGGGAACCCCTTGCTAAAATTTTTGAAGCCCACCTCTGCATTGGCACCCACAGGGCTGAATGTTAGAGTGGACCCAAGCCACCCATTGTGGTGAGAGAGAGGTTCTCTGAGGATGGGCTCCATCACAAGTCTGAAAACTCAGAAGACTAAAGCTCTGGTCCTGGTGACTGACCCAGATTGGATCCTGCAACAGTATTCTGGGACACCTATATTTGCCTTCATTCATGGACCCCGGTTTTTGTGCACAGGCCTACATACCTGCCAGGAGGCTAGTGTTCACGGACAGTTAATCTAAATCAATGCGATGTCCAAATTAAATGAATAGATGTTTAATTCACACATGTTTAGAAATACATACAAGAAAGTTCCCCAGCTGCCTTGCTGTTCAAAGCTCTCTCCATCTTTCAATGCCCGGTGCTCTCCGGCTGAGTCGGTTGCTATAGGCGACTGTTGTAAACAGCCATCCCCCCCAACCGGGCGAAATAATCCTGCAGGGAGAAAAGGCTGTTAAGGCAGCTCAGCTCATAAGGTGCTGGGACGAGAATTCACAGGGTTCTTTGCACGATTTGGTGTGTTGCATATTTATTGAAGGAAAGAAGGTTTTGCTCTCCTTAACATTCTACGTGAGTTTTTTTTTTTTTTTTTTTTTTACAGAGGAATAAGATTGTCTCAAACCAGCTTCTTTTTAGCTACTTTGCTTGTTTCTTCCCCACAGGCCTTCTCTGCTTTTGATAAGGACCGTACTGGGACAATTTCGACCCTTGATTTCCGGCAGGTGCTGCACCATTTCTGTTTCACGCTTTCAGAGAAGCAGTTTAGCCATCTTCTGAAACTGCAGCGACTTCGTGGCGAACACTCCGTTGACTGGAAACATTTCCTGCAAAAATTCAACCTCCTCTCAGAGGTAAGGATGTCAGTCGCTTCTACCGTACGAGGGAGGGAAGAGCAGTGGAAGCAGCTGGGGGCAGAAACGGCTTTATTTTGCAATATTAGGGATCCATGCATTTGAGAAATTAACAATGTTGGTCTGTTTCCAAATGGCTTGAACTTACAAGGCCAGATCAAGAAGCAAAACTAACCCTTGCAAAAGCATTATTCCCTACTTACTCCCTATTGATCCTACTTTGCTCAGCCTTTCCAATCCAAAGCACAAGGTGGGTGGGTAGGTGTCTTTAAACTTTATCCAGCATTCCCTGGGTTTAAATAAATGGAATTCAATTTGTCTGGATGGGAGGGGACTGATCCAGGTTATACATATTTGTATGTCTGGGTATGTTAAGGGGAAAGCCTCCTATTAATACATGGGAGGAAAGTCCTATTCATCCCCTGGACTGTTTGGAGATGGACAAGTGGAAATTTATTCCCATCAAAGGGAAACAGATCTCTGGACATCTTCCCTATTCCAAATCTCTTTAAAACGGGGATACTTTTTACCTATTTCATTCACTTGAGTGATTTCCTAGTGAAAGCATACTGAACGGCTATACAACTTCTCACCCCCACCAAAGGCCACTCTACTTCCAAGCCTAGAAAACCTGAACATATATACTATATGTAATAGCGTTTAGTATATTTAGTAGTAGTAGTAGTAGTAGTATATACTACCAAAACTCTTTTGATTGTTTGTAACCTTCAGTTGGGCGAAATTGTATCAAGGGCAACAATTTTTGAATCAACCTTACCTCATATGGTCTAACTTAACTTCCCAAATCAGGGACCCACGACTCCTGTGGGATGGAAATTTGGCAATATTATTTGATCAGTGATGCTATGCCTCTGCGCTGCCACGGTCAGCCATACTCATGCGATTGACATGTCCAATGCTCTCTTTCCCAGGAAAGTCAATGGAAAAGCCAACAGGATGTTGCTCCCACTCCCACTGATTTTTTGCCCACCTATGGTCATTCTATTTCTCTATTTAGGAAGGCAAATAATCTCTGAAACAATGACCCAACAGTTGTCGAGTTCCCATTAATGGAGTGGTTTTTTTAAAAAAAAATATTATAAGTTTTAGCCCTATTTCTTTCTTAATTACATGAGAAATTAACCCTACACAGGCTAGCATTCAGACATCCCTTCAGAATTCTTCATCTAAGGGAAGAGTAAGTTTCCCACCACTTCTGAATTATACCACGAACCTCAAGAAATGCTCTGTACTTATTAAAGCAAACCAATAAACCAATAAAAACTCTTTGCTTCCTATACTTGTAGAAATCAGCTGTTCTTTAATCTGACAAATATGCTATCTGAGGTATAACTTATTTTGGCTGATCCTAAAAAAACTATCAAGGACTGGAGAGGGAAATCAAGGAAATATCCCAGAATAAAGCAATGGCAAATTCTTTATAATTGCTGAGGAAGCTACATGGGGATATCTAGATGGTTACAAGGAGCCCAACTCATCTTGCGTGAATTTTTAAAAAGTTTTTTATTTTATACTTTTTTCTTTAACATCCATGGGTACCTGATGAACAGAGTATTGTCCTTGAATGTATTTTTGATAAAACTACTATGTTTCTCCAAAAATAAGACCCTGTTTTATATTTTTTGAACCCCGAAATAAGTATTTGGCCTTCTTTTCGGGTAAATCTTATTATTTTGGGGTGCGTGGAGCAAGATGGGGCTCCTCATGCCATCTTACCTGATTTCCAGCTCTGTGTTTAAATATTTTCGGGGAGGGCTTATTTTCGGGGGAAACAGGATAGGTAAACATTTGGAACATGATACAATAGTTTCATGTAATTCATGACATAGGTTTGACCTATAATTCTTGAATTGTTCAATTCACTAAATTCTATTCTTTTATCTCTGCACTTCAGTATCTGAAGGAGATCTACCATCATGTCTCTTTGTGATACCGAATTGTGTTTTTCATTTCCCCCTGGATCAGGAAATATGAGACAGCTACCTCTAAGCTCTCTAGAGAAAGTGATGAAGCAGATGAAAATCAGCAAACTGAAGATAGAATAGAATAGAATAGAATAGAATAGAATAGAATAGAATAGAATAGAATAGAATAGAATAGAATAGAATAGAATAGAATAGAACAGAACAGAACAGAACAGAACAGAACAGAATAGAATAGAATAGAATAGAATAGAATAGAATAGAATAACAGAAGATTTGGAAGGGACCTTGGAGGTCTTCTAGTCCAACCCCTTGCCCAGGCAGGAAACCCTACAGCACTTCAGACAAATGGTTATCCAACATCTTCTTAAAAATAGATTATACAATTCGGCTTTACGTCCAAGGTTTATAGGTCAGATCAAAACTGACTATATCAAGTAGATCTCATCCAGATTACAGATTCTGCTTCCTTGCACCACCAACCATTTTGCCTGAAGCTGATAATAATGCTGAAAGTCAAAAGATCTGGAGAGATTTCCGTTCAGGAAGGCGGCTATAAAGCAGTCTTCATGGAGTACATCCTATTATATTGTATATGACTTTTTTCAGCTTCATGATCCAGAATTCAGCCAAATCCAAACTGAATGTTCTTATTTGTATTTTTTTTAATTTTCTTTATTAACAAGGCTTATTGGCTGCGTCAGTCTGCTGATTTTGAGCAGCAAAGAATTTCCCACATACATAATTTGGGATTAAAAACAAAGCAGTATATAATCACATTTTTTTTTTGAAAAAAAATCATACATCGCAGTAGCACATATGAAACAGGGCATTACATTCAGTGCAATTAAAGCCAGTTCATCATCTCCAGAGTGATTCTTAAGTAATATTTTAATGAAAAGTCTGCTGCCTAATAGAAGAAGGAAAGAATAACTGTTTTCGGCCTTTAATATGATTATTCAGACATTTTTTCCTGTTGATCTGATTTGGGAGAACTTGGTAGTATTGAGTTATGGGGAGGATGAAATAAATATTCTGGTTCCATAGCTATTTACACAAATTAGCATAAATAACAAAAGCTACATTGCTCAAAAAAATAAAGGGAACACAAGCAGAAGACATCCGAGATCTGAATGAATGAAATAGCCTTATTAAATACTTTGTTCATTACATACACTAGTTTTGTGTTCCCTTTAAGTGTTTGAGCAGTGTATAAACTACTGTATGACAAGAACAGTTAAGGAGCAAGGCGATCAAAATGGTGAGTCCTAGAGGAGATCAACCCTGACTGCTCTTTAGAAGGCCAGATCCTGAAGATGAAACTCAAATATTTTGGCCACCTAATGAGAAGGATGGACTCACTAGAGAAGAGCCTAATGCTGGGAAAGGCTGAGGGTAAAAGAAGAGGATGACAGAGAATGAGGTGGCTGGATGGAATCACTGAAGCAGTCGGCGTGAGCTTAAATGGACTCCAGAGGATGGTAGAGGACAGGAAGGCCTGGAGAAATATTGTCCATGGGGTCGCGATGGGTCGGACACGACTTCGCAACTAACAACAGCAGATTCACTTAATAGTCGTGTTTCTAATTTAATAAGTGCAGTAATTCACTTAACAATTATGGCAAGGAAGGTTGTAAAATGGGGCAAAATCCACTTAACAAATTTCTCACCTACCAGCATTAATTTGGGGCTCAATTGTGCACATAAATCAAGGATTACCTTGGGACACAGCAACGGTCATAAATATGAACCAATTGCCATCCCCATCACCCTCATGCCTTTTTTTTTTTCTTTTTAAATGCTCAACATTATTTTTCATTAGCTTCCATTTTGCATGCGGCTCAGTCGGAGGCTGACTTGCAAAAGCACAGCGTGTTTTCTGTCTACCTATAATATCTGGGCAAAGTGTCAGGGTTCCAATTAAATTAGTCAAATTGGTCAAATTAGATTGCATATTTATTAGAGTTGCAATGTCATAGTGTTTTTGAATTCATTTTGGTTTTAATTACTTCCAAAGCTTTTCTACTCTATTTGCATTTTTAACGTGTATTTAATTTTCAAGCAAGGTATGAAGTCACCAAAGGAAGCTAGACAGAGGCGTCTTTTTAACAGGGAACCATATAATGATTGGATACTGGCATGACCAAGGCTCAAAAATCTCTTTTGAGTCTTGAAAATAAGAGAACTGTAAAATGAGAGTTCAATCTAGCTTGACTTAATTAAAGGACCAGTTGGGAGATCTTGGATCTCCAGCCAGGAAAAGGCAATGCAAGTCTGCCATCAGCTGTTGGGTCGCTATGGCCGTTTTGGCCCAGATACTTACAGGGTGGTTGTTGTAAAGATGAAATGAAATATACTCTGTCTTGAGTAAAATGGGATATAAATTTAACCTGTACATTTTTCATAATTCCTAAAGTAATATTAGGGATGTGGTGGCTCAGTGGCTAAGATGTTGAGCTTGTTGATTGAAAGGTCGGCAGTTCAGTGGTTCGAATCCCTAATGCCACATAACAGGGTGAGCTCCCGTTACTTGTCCCAGCTTCTGCCAACCTAGCAGTTTGAAAGCACGTTAAAAAATGCAAGTAGAAAAATAGGGACACCTTTGGTGGGAAGGTAACAGCGTTCCATGAGCTTTTGGCCTTTAGTTATGCTGTCCACATGACCACAGAGACGTCTTCAGACAGCGCTGACTCTTTGGCTTTGAAACGGAGATGAGCACTGCCCCATAGAGTCGGGAACAACTAGCACATACGTGCGAGGGGAACCTTTACCTTTACCTTTCAAAGCAATATTCTTCAATCTGGTGTTCTATAAGACTAAATCATGCCTAGCATTGATCTCACTGACTCGGAATTATGAGTGTTGTAATCCAACACACAACAAATGGGACTTTTTTATTTTCTGCTACTATAGACCTGACATTGTAGAGTTCCCTGCAATATTGGGGGACTTTGCTGCACTAAGTTGTGATGGTAAGCAAGTTCTGAATCTTCATTCAATTCTCCTAATTCCTAAACGTTTTCCCCTGCTGAACTTGAACCTTTCCACACAAGGTAATAACTTTCAAGGAATTGGTTGTGCCCTTCAAAAAGGCAGAATCAGCCAACAATTTTCTTCCTCAGCAGTGGAGCAGACACTGGAAGAGGATAAGAATGGTGATACTGCTATCAATTTTTTTAGCATTTCGAAACATACACTTCTAAATTTAAAAGAATAATCCATGGGGGAAATCCATTTATGTGTAGGGACTGATTTTGCAAATACTGTATTCACTTCAGAAGAATTCGACCTTGAATTGAAAAGGAACGTCCCCTGAAAAAAGATTAGGTAGAATTTAGTCTGCCTTTTTTGGGGTATATTTTTGGTGCATTCAATATAATAGTCACATTTAAAGGGGAAAACCCCAAACTTCCTTTTAAATAAATACAGTGAAAATAGAATACTTCAAGAAATATATCTAACTCAATAACCTGGGTGACTGTCTAAGAACATGAGTGTGACCCTGCTGGATCCAGGCAGAAACCTCTTAATCCAGCATATTTTATTTTTGCAATACCGGATCAGGTGCTTTGGTGGGCTTGCATGCAAGAGATGGACACATTCCCTGTCTCCAGGGATTTGTCCTCTTGCAACTGGGATTTAGATGCCAAGTGCCCCAAAAGTGGAAATAACACTGGGGCTCAGTTCATTTAGTGACTATTCAAAGTGACAATGGCATTGAAAAAATGACTTATGACCATTTTTCACACTTATGACTTTTGTGGCATCCCCACGGTCATGTCATTTTACCAGCTTGACAACTGGTTCGTATTTATGACGGTTGCAGTGTCCTAAGATCATGGGATCATCTTTTGCAACCTTCTGATCAGCAACGTTAACGGGGAACCCAGATTCACTTAACAACCGTCTTCCTAATTTAACAACCGCAGTGAGTCACTTAACCACCGAGGCAAGGAAAATGGGACAAAACTCACTTAACAAATTTCTCACTTAGCAACATAAATTCTGGGCTCCATTATCGTAAGTCGAGGACTACCTTTAAATGTTTAAAGTATTAAAAATTAAACTGATGTATTTGCTGCTGGTTCTGCATCTCATCATTATTTGATAGGGTTTTAATAATGTATTATTTTAGGCTGGCAAATAATTTTGTTGCAGACTCCTGAGAGGGTCTTAGTCAGAGGACTCTCAGAAACAGCAGGCTAGCGCACGTGCGTGCATTCCCACCACATGCACGAACAGTGGGCAAGCATGTGCACGCATGCTCCATTTGTGTGAACAATGGGCACGCGTGATGCCACTTGCATAAAGAAAGCTCTGTGTGTGCGTGCTTGCTGGCTGCTGGCGCCAAACGATCCTCCCCCCTGCCCCCCGTTGGTCTGCAAAGCCAGAAAGGTTGGGGAACTGTGTCCTAGGCCACTCTTTAAGAAACATTACTCTAGTCCAACCTAGAGCAGAAGCTCACCATTTCAGCCTCCCTTATCTATGGCCATCCAGGGTCCAGCTAAACATGTCCTCTGAAGGAGAGTCTGTCATTTCCCTCTGCTAATTGTTGGATAGTAGTTCTGATTTAGACAGCAGGTACAGTATAATAGTGAAGGCATCAGGCTAGAAACTGGGAGACCTTGAGTTCTAGTCCTGCCTTAGGCATAAAGCCATCTGGGTAAACTTGAGCCCGTGACTTTCTCTCAGCCCCTAGGAAGGAGGCCATAGCAAACTATTTCTGAAAAACCTTGCCAAAAAAACTCCAGACCGTCTCCGAGAATCAAATGTGATCAAAAGGAAGAAATAAAAAGTAGTGATTTATTGGTTGGATGGTTCTCTTAGCCTTTTCCCCAAATAGTCCGTTCCACGTTTTAGCCATATAACATGGCTTTATGGAGCCTAAACTGATGTCTTACCAGCCAGTTCTTTTAAACTACTTGACAGAATATTCACTTTCCAGAGTTCCAGAGCAGTTGAAACAGGGAATGGTGTGGGGATAAATCAGGTCTGTTAGTCAAAAGGTAAGACTTATTTGAAATAAAGATGTCAAGAGACCAGATTAAACTCCAGTTACTGAAAAAGTAGGCTTTTTGGAGAACCTTTGCCTAAGAGGCATCCTTACTATGTATGGGGATGTAATTTGAAAGATAACTGTAATCCTCCTGATGTGTACACACTGGGCCCATAGGAAGTTTGACCAAGGCTGAGGTTTGCTCCTTGGCTTCTCTAGACCCAAAAGAAGTGCAATACTGCATACTATGTGGTCAGCCATCTTGAGATGAGTCCACTGAACCATGGAACTGGTTTTATATGCATGTCCTAGAATGGAAGATGTATGCTACCTATATACCAATACAGCTTTGGGCAGTGTATGGAATTAAAATCCCAGTAAAATATAAACCTCTAAAACACATAGAATACAAACATAAGATGCATAGATGGTGCAGTTAAGAAATTCAATTCAGCCCTCAAATGCTGAGGCAAATAAAAACCTTTTCAATGGATGCCTAAATTGTAGCAAAATCTGTGCTATCTTGATTTCTGGGAGAAAAGGTATTCCAAAGAGTTGTGTATCACAACAAAACTATCCTCTCCTGACTCATATCAAAGGACTCCTTAAAGCAGTGTTTCTCAACCTCAGCATGGTCAGTAAAGGTATGTTATAATATGACAACATTGTTGTTTCCATCCAATGAGTGTCACAGTATATGTGGTTTCTTTAAATTTTGTACCCAGATCTATACATTGAAAGTATCCAAGTTCCATCAGTGTAAAGCCTTTCTCTTTCCCAGGATTTAGTACAAATAATATCAAGGATAGGATTAGAAATTAAAAGACGCTTGCTCCTGGGGAGGAAAGCTATGGCAAATCTAGACAGCATACTAAAAAGCAGAGACATCATCCTGCCAACAAAAGTGCGTATAGTCAAGGCTATGGTTTTCCCAGTTGCAATGTATGGCTGTGAAAGTTGGACCATAAGGAAGGCTGAGCGGAAAAGAATGGAGGCCTTTGAACTCTGGTGCTGGAGAAGACTCCTGCAGTCTTCCTTGGACTGCAAAGTGATCCAACCAGTCAGTCCTAGAGGAGATCAACCCTGACTGCTCTTTAGAAGGCCAGATCCTGAAGATGAAACTCAAATAATTTGGCCACCTAATGAGAAGGATGGAAAAAGGAAGGGGACGACAGAGAACGAGGTGGCTGGATGGAGTCACTGAAGCAGTAGGCATGAGCTTAAATGGACTCCAGAGGATGAGGACAGGAAGGCCTGGAGGAACGTTGTCCATGGGGTTGCAATGGGTCGGACACGACTTCCCAACTAACAACAACAAAAACAATATAGGATTAGATTCCAGGTCTCTAAAAAGCTACACACAGCAGGCACCACATAAATGCCACACACAGAGTAGCCGAAAGCACACACACTGCTAGAGTGTGTTTCCCAGAGGATGGGCTCCAGCACGAGTCCAAAAGCTCAGAAGATTAAACCTGTGGTTCCATATAGGATTAGATTCATTAGATTCATGGGAGTTCATATACTATATGTATATGAAGATTTTATTTAGTGCTTGAAATGGGCCACAACAGTTGTGTTCCTACCAAGCCTTCTTTTTTTATTTCCAAATTCAGCAAGTTTTCCCTCATGTACGATTATGTAAGTGGGCAAGAACCATGTAGCAAGCTTCTTGTATTGTTTTGACTGTCTCTGGGAATTTTCTAAACATTTGGTCAAATTCCTTCCTTTGTGTTATTCCCTCCTTTAAATCTACTACATGGATAGGTATTACCATGGATCCAAATAGGTAAGTAACTAAGTTTATTATGGTCTTAGACCAGCAAAAACCGTGAATTTTTCCCATCTTTTCCTGACCCAGCTTGGAGAAAGTCTGAGTGAAATTATATTTGCAGAATTCAATTACCCAGAATTTGTCTTATGCTCAAAAGGTGGAAATGTTTTAAGGCAAATAGTAACCTTGCTTCATTGTTTAAATAAAGGTATTAGCCCCTTATTCTTGACCTCTTGTCCTTTTCCCTGGCATTTCCTGATATACCTTCAACAAAACTTACATGGTGCATAGAGTCCAAGCTGGTCTTGGTGACACTATTCTTCTTATCAATATTATCCTCCGGTAATATTGAACTGCAAACAAGGCCATACAAAACTTTTGCCAGACCAATTCCTGAATACAGGTCATCTGTCTGGAACCCGCACTACATATCGGACATTAATACAATCTAATGAGTCCAGAGATATTTCACAAGAAGAGTCCTCCACTCCTCTGCTCACAACAAAATACACCAGACTTTTGGGCTTAGACAACTTTGCCATCTTCGGTCTAACCTAAATGTAGTACATAAAATCATCTGCTACAATGTCCTACCTGCCAATGACTACTTCAGCTTCAACCAAAACAGTACAAGAGCACACAATAGATGCAAACTCATAGTAAACCGATCCAAACTTGATTGCAGAAAATCCGACTTTAGTAACAGTGGCCAACGCCTGGAATGCACTACCTAACTGTGGTTTCTTCCCCAAACCCCCAAATCTTTAACCTTAGACTGTCTATTGTTGCCCTCACCCCATTCCTAAGAGGTCTTTAAGGGGCGTGCATAAGAGCACCAGTGTGCCTACCGTCCCTGTCCTAATGTCCCCTTTTATTCATATCCATTTCATGTATTCATAATCATGTTTACACTTGTATCTGTTATCAAATATATGCTTGATGAGATAAATAAATAAATAAAAATAAATAAATAAATATTGGGGGCAAGATTCCTGCATGATCCTTAAGAGGCATTGGATCCCTTTGAAATTACTTTCTTTTATACATTCTTAACCAGGCAGAAAGAGAGCAGACTCGATTTGCTTGTCGGGACCTATCCAATCAAGAGGTTTTGGCCCGCATACAGGAGGTAGTGGGTGCCCGCTTTCAAGCCATCGAACAGGAGTTTAAAAACGCAGATAGTGCAAAAACAAACCTGGTGTCCAAAGAGGTCTTCAGGGATATCTGTAACCGACGCTTCTTGCTTCTAACTGATGAACAGGTGAGCAAAGTGAGAATGTACTTCCTTAGGAATCGTTTTTCTCTCTCTCTCCCAGACAGAAAAAATACTCACCTAGGAAATATTGATACGGCCCTGCCAAGTTATTTGCTTTGTTTTACCTGGTAAAAAATATAAATAATGCATTAGGTCAACAAACTTTCTTCTCCTCTTTCAGTGCCAAGGAGAATCATTTTTATGCAACTCAATACAGAAGCGATGAGTGGAAATGTTACAACATAGGTGTATATTCTTTCACATCCAAAAAAAAATGTTCTCTTACTTTTAACCCCTTGTGTGCAAAATGACTCGATTTACATTTTTATTAAAAGTTTTACAAGGAACCTAAAAACCAACACAATCTAATAATAATTCTTTTAAAAAGCAAACATACTGAAAGAAAAAAAATGAGTAGGAAGAAGCTTCCAATTTCCCTTGAGGCAAATGTAAGCACAATTACAAAATTATCTCTTACTTTATGGTTACACCAAAAGGCCACTTTTTTCTATGTACTATCCAGATTTTTTAAAAAAATAATCATTGAAATCACAGATCATAAATGCACTTTCATGAACAAACCTGATTCTTGAGCTTACTGATCTAAGGCAGCGGTGGGATTCAAAATTTTTTACTACTGGTTCTGTGGATGTGACTTGGTTGGCATGGCTTGTCTTGACTTGGTGGGTGTGGCTTGGTGGGTGTGGCAAGGGAAGGATACTGTAAAATCTTCATTCCTTCCCCACTCCAGGGGAAGGTTACTGCAAAATCCCCATTTTCTCCCAATCAGCTGGGACTCGGGAGGCAGAAAATAGATGGGGGTGGGGCCAGTCACAGGTGGTAGGTTCTCCAAACTACTCCAAATTTCCGCTACTGGTTCTCCAGAACTGGTCAGAACCTGCTGAATACCACCTCTGTTGTAAGCAGAACCTGGCCCAGAGAAGATGGATATCATGTGGGTCTATTATCAGTCACTGAGCTTTTGGTCCCCTGGTTGCAAGGAGGTTTAGATTGCTGTTACCTTTGCAGCATCTCTGGCCCAGGGATGAGCCAATGAGAGAATATCAACTGGTACTAAGATGTGCCATAAATATAATCCGCTTCAAATCCAGTGGAGGCTGACAGGAAGGAGGTGAGAGCAGACAATGCATAGAAGTTCTTCAGTAAGCCTTTCTTTGTTAATAGGTCCAAGATCTCTGTTCAGAAAGCAGCTCTTTTTTGCTTCATGTTAATGAATCCTGTATGAAAATTATAACTGGAACCCATTTAAACAGGAGGTCAACTAATCTTAAATATACCAGGAACTCAAAAAGCCTGAAACTGATTGAGGCGAAGTCCCCAGTTCCTCTACTTTTGTTGAAGCTTCTTTGGAACTACCTTCTGCTGGATATGTGTGAAGTTTTCACACTTCATCTTGTCTGTTACACTGTTGATAGATTTCCCAGGCTGGCAACCTTCAACTGATAGTTAACCTGGAACTCAAAGCAATGATAATATTCAGTTGATGCTTGAAAAAAAGCATTTTGAAGTCCTCTAAGTAGTGCAGTGTGCTTTGCTTTGTATAATTTATAATATGGTAGACATGTGTCCAATGGGGGAAAAGTTAAAAGAAAATTCAAAATGTACTTGTGGTCTTTGATGTTTTCCTGTAACTTACCACATGCAAATCAAAGCCTTAGAGGTGATGAAGTTTTCTCTAAGGTCTAATCTGTGGCATGTCAGGAAGTTGAGCAAAGTGTGTGTATGTGTGTATATGGGAGTATGCATGTACATTAAAGGAAAAAAAATTAACTTGCCTGTTCAAACCCCAGAACAAATCATTAACCCTTCGTAGAGTATATACCGCATTAGAAATACAAGCCATTGAAATTGGCACTGAATTTCCATGTGTGCATATCCGCAGTTGATGACTTAATACCTTGATCCTAGGCTTTCCTGCACTGATCCAGCATTTCACTTGTTCAGACAGACAGCCCAAGAACCAAAACAAAGGAACAACCAAACTTTTTATTCCATTTCTGGATCCAACCCAAGCACCATTTTCTCCTCTTTCTCTTTCCCAAAGGGATTTAAAGAAGAATCAGATTAGGGTAGACCAGTAAAAGATGAAAGGATTTTCCAGTAGATACAGTACATACTGTCTCACTTCCAGACTGTAAAATTAAACAGCAAGAACAAAACTGGCCTTCAGTCTTACAGTTTTGCTTAGGTTTTTTTTTTTTTGTCTGAGATCACAAACAAGGTCAAGTTTCCCACAGCCACACTCCTCCGGGAATTATCCAGAACCAAAGACAACATACAGAGAGACAAAAGAAACAGTGCCATCTACAAAATCAACTATAACCAGAGCAACCAAATCTACGTGGGAGAAACATCACGTCAATTAAAAATCAGAATCCACGAACATCAGCTGGCAGTCAAACGCCACAATCCCAAATCCTTAATCTCTACCCACACTGACACCAAACAGCACTAGTTTGACTGGAGCAACACAAAAATCATCGGCCACGCTACCACCCGTCATGCTCGTGAGTTCATTGAAGCCTGGCACTCCACAAGCAATTCTATCAACGGACACAGTGACCTACAACCAGTCTACAAACCCCTCAGAATCCAAATCGACAGAATCCAAATCACCGGCTGGATCGCCTGGTCCGGTAGCAATCTTGGCCAGTGGTTCAGCGATCCGGTAGGAGCATCCTTGCCAGATGCCAAGATGGCAGCTGCAACTACATAATGGATGCAAGTAGAAAGGGGATAGGATTCACATATACCTTCTTGTTATCTTTTACCATATTCTAGGGACACCCGTCAATTGAAGATTAATTTCCTTTATCATAGAGAAGTTTTCTACCATCTCAGATGGTTGGGGGGAATCTTGTTTTCTTGGCCTATGTTATTTGCTTGAGAAATTAATTTTTGCTTGACTCATCTATCTGTTGTGGCCTGTCAGTGGCCAGCAGAGCTGACAGCAGATTCAGACAGTGAGGTGGTTGGGAAGGAACGTGGGGCAGTCCTGGAGCCTGGGGAAGGCTCTGATGAGGGCTCTGTCAGAGGCAGAGAGGGGGCCCAGAGTCGTATGTCAGCTATCAGCTGTCTTCAGAGTCAGACATCAGTAAGGCAGACAAACAGCTGGAGCCTGTTCCCAATGTGTGCATGCACAGAGTTGCCAGATGAAGGGAACAACTAAAGAACAGGGGTCGACTTGGGAGTAAGGCCAGACAGTGAATGGCTCCTCCCAGGGGAAATAGAGGAGTGAAAAGGGAGTGGAGTTTGCAGGAGACAATTCGTTCACTAATTGGTTCATGACTCTCTGAGACACTTTGCCGAGTTCTGCAGATATCGGCCTGTCATCTTTCCAAGCCAGATAAGGTCTGTGACCGTAAATCCTTCCCTAAAAGAATTTGCCGGTTGTGAATGAGCAGAATTCACGGGAAATTAATAAAAAGGGTTTTTTGTCGGGACAAGGGGTTTGTTTCATGCTCTGAGGAAGCCTCGGTCAGAATACTGTCATGTGCCAAATGCCGCATATGTGCTAATAGATCTGTTTCTGTGTGCTTAGTTCGAAAATCTCTGGAACACAGTACCTCTTGACCTGAGTGGGAAATTGAAATATTCTGGATTTTTGAGGAATTTCAGCACTGAAGGAGGAGGGATGTCTGATACGACCAATGCTGAGAATCCCAGCAAACCACCCTTGGCTGCTGAATCTGAATCACGGGTTCTTTCACGGCCCAAAACAGCAACTCAACCTCAATCTCCAAAGAAGGTGAGCATATCATGTCCTTCTTCTGATCTGGAAATGGCATTTGCTTTCTTCTTTGGCAGTTTGGATGCCATCAGAGAGCTGTGATGGCGCAGTGGTTAGAATGCAGTATTACAGGCTAATTCTGCCGACCGCCAGCAGTTCGATTCTCACCAGGCTCAAGGTTGGCTCAGCCTTCCACCTTCCGAGGTGGGTAAAATGAGGAGCCAGATTGTTGGGGCCAATAGGCTGACTCTGTAAACTGCTTAGAGAGGGCTGTAAAACATTGTGAAGCGGTATGTAAGTTTAAGCACTATTGCTATTGCTGTCTTCTTTTCTTGAGGTTTTAAGGTGTGATTCCATTTTCTTCTCACAACTGAGAAGGCAGCCAGCAAAGACTTGAGAGATTTTATGTCAGAACTTCAGAAATAGTGAAGCCACATCTCCTTTGAATAGATTAGTAACAGTAACAGAGTTGGAAGGGACCTTGGAGGTCATCTAGTCCAACCCCCTGCTCACGCAGGACACCTATACTAGGGATTTGAACCGCCAAACTTCCGATCTTTCTGATCGACAAGCTCAATGTCTTAGCCACTGAGCCACCTAGCCAGGTGTAGAGTTTGATTCCTAGTTATTTCTTGGACACAGCCATCCAATTTTCTTGGTAACCACCTGAGCCCAGATTTATTCTGATGTTTCCTCTTTTGTTTAGCTTTTTTTACTATCCAGTTTACCCAGCAGTCCAAGTTCCTGTATGGATTGTCTCCCATCTAAATATTTGCCACCTCCAGCCTTGCTTAGCGCCAAAAAAAAATAACCTTACAACTGGTCCTCACATTTATGACTGTTCCGTTGTTCCCACAGCCACATGAGTGCCATTTGCATGGTTCACAACCACATCTGGGAAGCAGAGCTCATGGAGAAGCTGGCAGTAAAACTGCAAGTCATGGTCACATGATGTCTCATTTAATGACTGCCACAATTCACTTAACAGTGGAAGTTGTGGTCATAACACTGTTGCAGTTGTGAGGTTTCAGGTAACAACCGTGTTGCCTAGTGTTGGAGTGGCAGTGCCCATTATGGTGGCTAAGTGAAGTCTACCTGTTATCATCGTGATTTGCAAATAAAAAGAAAATTTCCAATCACTATCCTCAATTTTATTCCCCCACAGATTTAGAAAGCCATTGCATTTCATTCCCTTGAACTCTGAATGACAAGCTGAGAATTTTGTCCTCTCTTTAGGTCCCAGGTGCCGGCAGACCTAACACAGCACCTGTTCCCACTCCACCTATCCTGAATTGCCAGCCAATTGAAAGTAAAATCCGGAAAAATGTTCAACACTGTTGGAAAGAAATCCTGAAAGAATGCAGAGAGAAGGATGTGGAGCGCTCTGGAGAAATCTCAGTTGAAGATATTATAGGTTGGTTGTCTTTTTAAAAAAATCTCGTTCAGCATTTAGAATTTGAAAGGGGAAGCCAAATGTGGCTGCTTTGCTTGTAGGCAGGTAATAGAATAACAGTTGGAAGGGACCTTGTAGGTAGGGGTGGGTTCTAATTTTTTTTACTACCTGTTCTGTGGGCGTGGCTTATTCTGTGGGCGTGGTTTGGTGGAGGGGTAATGTGACTGGGTGGGCGTGGCCAACTATTTTTTCCCTTTTAAATGCATTTTTTCTACAACCTTAAGAAATTGCAGAAAAAAATGCTTTCAGAAGCCTCTGACAATCCCAGCTGAGCCGCACGATCGTCAGAGGCTTTTTTTTTAAACTTTTGAAAGTATTTTTTCGGCCAAAGAGGTTGTAGAAAAAATGCTTTTAAAAGTAAAAAAAAAAGCCTCTGATGAGGTGGGCGGAGTAAGCAAGCGATGACTGGGCCGGGGACCGGTTCGGGGGCGTGGCCAGCCAATGTTATTACCAGTTCTCCAAACTACTACAAATTTTTACTACCAGTTCTTGTGAACTGTTGCAAACCAGGAGCAACCCACCACTGCTTGTAGGTCATCTAGTCCAACCTCCCCACCCAGGAGAACCTACACCATTTCTGACAGATGGCAGTCCAGTCTCTTCTTGAAAGCTTCCAGTGATGAAGCTCCCACAACTTCTGAAGGCAACTTCTGTTCCATTGGTTGATTGCTCTCACTGTCAGAAAATGTCTCCTTATTTCTAGGTTGGATCTCTCCTTGTTCAGTTTCCATCCATTGTTCCTTGTCTGGCCTTCCGGTGCTTTGGAAAATAGGTTGATCCCGCTCCTCTCTGTGATATCCCCTCAAATATTGTAACACTGCTATCATGTCTCCCCTGGTCCTTCTCTTCACTGGATTAGCCATGCCCACTTCCTGTAACTATTCTTCATATGTTTTAGCCTCCAGTTCCCTAATAATCTTTGTTGCTCTTCTCCTCACTCCAGCATAGCTGGCTGGAGAATTCTGGGAGTTGAAGTCCACAAGTCTTAAAGCTGCCAAATTTGAAGACCTCTGTTCTAGAGTCTCAACATTTTTTTTATGGTGTGGTAACCAAAACGATGCAGTTTTCTAGGTTAGTTAGTTAGTTAGTTTATTCAATTTGTATACCGGCCTTCTCCTAGTGGATTCAGGGCGGTGCACAGCCAAGACTAAAACACATACCAATACAAAATTTAAAATTTTAAAAGAATTACATAACTTTGGCCCAAAATTTAAAACATTTCGAACTAAAACCCATTGACAATTTAAAAAAGCTAAAACCGGGGGCGGGGGGTGGGGGTGGTTTACACCAGCCCTGCTTGATGGAAAAGAAAAGTTTTTAGGGCATGGCGAAAGGCCCGGGGGCAAATCGTTCCAGAGGGCAGGAGCTGCCATAGAGAAGGCCCTCTCCCTGGGAGTCGCCAGCCGACATTGCCTGGCTGACAGCACCCTGAGGAGTCCCTCTCTGTGGGAGCGTACTGGTCGGTGGGAGGCTATTGGCGGCAGAAGGCAGTCCCGCAAATACCCAGGTCCTATGCCATGGAGCGCTTTAAAGGTGGTAACCAACACCTTGAAGTGCACCCGGAAGACCACTGGAAGCCAAGGTGTGGTCTTACTAAGGCTTTATAGTGGTGGTCTCAGACATTCTCACCAAAAGGCTGCTATCAGGGACATCCACACATTGTGGTCAAAAAAGTCAAAATGGCAGCCATGATGGTGCCTTGTACATTAAAAAAAATAGATGAAGCTTCAGTCCCACTGCCACGGTTGCATCCTGACATTTTTTTTTAAAACCAATCTAGGTAGACAGCCCAGGCTGCTATATGTATTAGGCTGCTCCCCACTCACCCCAGTGTTTACCCCAGTCTGTTTCCCTTTACCTAGGCAGCTGGGCACCAGCCACACCCCACTGTTAGTTTCCAAAAATGTATGCGTCCGTGTGGGACCATAAGCAGCCTTGGAAATAAGCGAAGTTCTTTAATTCTCTTTTAATTAAAAGTGTTTTAATTAAAATTAGATGTGGCATGGAGATTAATGGGCACCAAAGGAGTTTGGTTCTTCTCCTCATAATTCTGCAGCCTCCTGAGTTCTTTGATTGAGCAATTATTCCACTTAGGAGCAGGCTTGGAATTTTAATAGAGATATATCACTCTTTTTGCTCCTGTCAATCTTCCTATCATGCTGCTCACTGAATCCTACCCACAGAAGCAAAAGAAAAAAAAGATTTTTTAAAAAATCACTATCATTTTGAATGCATCAGGTGTGGTCTAATTTTTAAACCCATCCCCAATTTCTCTGTGGTTGATAATCCTGATTCTTTTTAGCCCAGTTTAGCTTTTCTCCATGTGGTTGTTTTTTCATTTGAAATCAGACCAATATCATCTCCAGGGATAAGAAAGACACATGGCTACCAGCATCAGATCCAGATTGACCTCTGTCGGTCTGCCTCTGGAAAGTATGTTCGAGATGTGAACATCAAACCAGTTCCTTTGGACCATATCAAACGAAAATGATTGGATAATTCTTTTTCAAGGGGGCTTCTGTGTTCTTTTTCATCTGTAAATAAAAACAATTCACACATACAGATAAGCTTTAGTGCACCAATCTATATTTAGGTATCCCTTCATAATTCCTGAAATATTTCCATGGATGTCTGCAAGGTGTGGACAAAAATGTCAGGATGGCAACTGTGATATTGAGATCAAAACTCCACTGTGTGTGTGTGTGTGTGTGTGTGTGTGTGTGTGTGTAAGAGAGAGAAAGAGAGACAGAGAGAGAGAGAAAGAGAGACACACAGAGAGAGAGACAGAGAGAGAGCGGGGGGTGGGGGAGAGAGAGACAGAGAGCTTTGACAGCAAAACTGTGGCTACCACCTTGGGTTTTTAGATCTCACCCTACAGACATAACCAGTTCAGGAAGTCACCTGCCAATTATCTAATAGATAGTCCAAATTATGGATGCATTCAGGTGTTATGGTTTGATTAATACTCTACTCAAGACCAGTGCTTCTCAACCTTGGCAACTTTAGCTCTAACTAATCCTGGGAGTTGAACCCCACAGAACTTAAAGTTGTTAAGGTAGACAGTCACTGCCCAAGAAGTTTGTCCAATGCAACTGAGTGTATGATTCCTATTATTTCAACAGAAGAGACCCAAGCTGTCACATCCAGATGCAGGTTTGAATCAGTTCAGTTGGTTTTATCTTGCGACCTTGGTTCCTACAGGTATAATAGAGAAATTTCATCTGAATTTAACCAGAGAAGAAATCCAGCAGCTCATAACAAAATATGATTTTAAGAGTGTAGGCAAGTTTGCATACTGTGACTTCCTTCAAAGCTGTGTGCTGCTATTTAAACAACAGGAAGTATCTCCTCTGCAGAGACTTCTGATCCAAAACTCACGGGTCCAGGTAAGCACTCTGCGGTGAAAGGCAGAACTTCTATGCTAAAAGCTGTGCGTGGGATGCTTCTTTTCTCTAGCTATACATCTTTCATCTCCCCAAGTAGTACAGCTGTTCACACCAAACCCAGACCAAATCCTGATGGCAATGTAGGAAATATATCCACAGAAGGAGAATTATAACTGCAGAATTGAAATGGATCAATGTGGGCACATAACCCATAGATGCGCACAAATGTCATGTGCATGAAGATACAATGCAGCTTACAGAAACACCTGCCATTCAATAAAATGTGTCAGTTGGAAGAGATGTAACCAGACACCTTCTGAACTTTTGTCACCATTGACTAATCCAGCTCTCCTCCTACAAGAACCTTGGTTTAATATATCTGAAGTACATCTTTGTCTATCCCAGTGGTTTTTTTTTTTTTTTTACCTTAGCAACTTGTTGATGGGTGGACTGGGATTGGGCATCCTGGAAGTGGAAGTCCATCACCCATCTTGAAAGTGCTATGTTTTAAGAATGCTGAAACACCTAGATTGAACAACCAAGAAGCAGATGCAGGCAGAGATAAAGATCCAAGAGAGGAATATGGGAGGCAAACCAAAAAAAAAAAAGGCATAGCAATTAAAGTATTGAAGCGGGCAAGAGATGATGGATAGATGATTTCTCTTTTTTGTTGTTGTTTTGATTTGCTTTTCTTTTTCTCTCTTCTTTTTTTTAGATAGGTGACATGACATGAAGTTAGGTAGGATAGAAAGAAAATGTCTTTTAATAAAGGGTGGCATGATTAAAAGTTAGAATAAGAGATAGAAATAAAACAGGAGAATATTAACATATACACTTTTATATGATAAAAGCAATAACAAAAGAAAACATAGAATAATTGAATAATGACAGACTGCAACTTAATATAAATGTGTATTATTATTATTAGAAATATATAAGTTGAATGTAATAACTATGAATAATTCTACTAATTTTATTTGTATTAGAATGTATGACGCCCAGGTGCCATACTGTTCAGGCTTTGATATGTTTGTAAAATTTTTTTAAAAATTTTAAAAATTGCTGTGTTTGAAGAATGCTGATCTATCCAATGAAAGGGGATCAGTGTCTGACTTTTCCACATCTCTGCCAGAACATCTCTGGACCACAGTCCCCAACCTTTCTCAATGCAATGATGAGGATTCAACCCCAGATCCTGCACTGCTGGCGGCCAATGAGGCGGACATTTAAGTTCTATGATGAAAATGGGACAGGCCTTCTCAGCATCCAAGATTTCCGACAGGTAGTGTGTTTATTGCTAAAGCTTCCTCTGTGCAGAATTGATGTCTTCATAGGCATATCCATGAAGTTAACCATGGGAATCATATGGAATGGTGTTCCTTTTCTTCTGCGGTTGTTTTGCCCAGTCTAGTCTACAGCCCTGGCATTCACTGGTGTCTCCCATGCAAGCCTAGACCTCCTTCACTTCCAAGCACAGATAAGGTGAGCCAGGTGGCATCACCTGCTGAGACCAAATGCCAATTTCAATGCCTTCATTTGTGTTTATGTTCTAGCTAACTAAGTGAACCAGGCATTAAAGGAAATTGCCATTTACAATAGGAAACTCCCTGCAAATGTTAGTTGCAAGATTTGAGCAGTGGGTTGTAATGGCACTTTTCCATGGAAAGCTTTTCCTCCCAAGGAAAAGGTTTTTTGGGGGAGGGGGTTTGGGTGGCATTTGAAGTTATAGTTTATGTAAGCTTGTGTGAAGGCACGAATATCTCATGGTTGCCTTGATATTTAAGTGCTTCCTCTGATTGGTTTCTTGGTTTAATTGCTGGCTTTAATTAGATGTTTAAAAACTACTATTTACTTTGTTATAGCTTTGCTACACCAACCACAGGAGGGATGTTGGGACCAATTTATGGTGTAAAATATTCCAAGACAAAAGCTCCCTCAAGTCACGTTCTGCTCCTAATCCGTGTCTTCATACATTTTCTTGACAGCAATGTGAAAATAAGTTTTCCATTATCTTTTCTGGTATGAAAAGATTGAGATAAACAAAATAAAAGTATAAGAACCATCTCCTGTAATTTTCACAGCTGGAAGTAATTCACCCAAATCCCCCTTTAAAAAAAAAAACTTTAAAAAAACCCTGCCTTCATTCAATAACTCTTGGTCATCCTGTACAACTCTTATTTTCTTTGTGTTTGACTTGATTTGTATCTTCTGCTAAGGACAGATAGGTGTGTTAATAACGCCAACATTTCTATTTGTTACTAAATAATCATTGCAGTTTTACATTTGTTGGATTTAAAGAAAATAGAGAGGAGGGACATGGTGGCTCAGTGGCTAAGACTCAGCTTGTCGATCAGAAGATTGGCAGTTCAGTGGTTCAAATCCTGAGTGCCACGGAACGGGATGAGCTCCCGTTACTTGTCCCAGCTTCTGCCAACCTAGCAGTTTAGGTAAAAAATGCAAGTAGAAAAATAGGAACCACCTTTGGTGGGAAGGTAACAGCGTTCCGTGCGTCTTTGGCATTTAGTCATGCCGGCTACATGACCATGGAGACGTCTTCAGACAGCGCTGGCTCTTTGGCTTAGAAACAGAGATGAGTACCGCCTCCTAGAATCAGGAACAACTAGCACATATGTGCGAGGGGAACCTTTACCTTACCACTTAATTTCTCTGCCTCATATTTGTATCTTTAATCATTGTGAAGGTTGGTGTCTCAGAGCAATTGGAACTTGGAGGTGGCTTGCATAGAAGCCTTCCCAGTTTCTCTCTGCTTCATTAGCAGTTTCAGTCGTCCTAATAGGTACTTCCCAGCACAATTTTTTAAAAAAACTAGTCCAACATTAAACTAGACCATATTATAGATAGTCCTCGTCTTACTACTACAATTGAACCCAAAATTTCTGTTGTTAAGTGAGAATTTATTAAGTGAGTTTTGCCTCTTTTTCTGACATTTTTTGCCACGTTTATTAAATGAATCACTGCAGTTGATAAGTTAGTAACCTGGTGGTTAAGCGAATCTGGCTTTCCCATTGACTTTGTCATAAGGTTGCAAAAGGTTGCATTACATGGCCCCGGGACACAGCAACGGTCATAAGTATGAACCAGTTGCCAAGCATCTGAATTTTGATCACAAGATCATAGGGATGCTACAAAGGTCGTAACTGGGAAAAACGGTCATAAGTAACTTTTTCAGCGCCGTTGTAACTTTGAACGGTCACTAAATGAATTGTTGTAAGTCGAGGACTACCTGTAATTAAATACTACAGGTAGCCTTCAACTTCTGACTGTTGACTTAGCGACTGTTTGAAATTATGATGAGCCCTGAAAAAGCTACTTATCACTTACCTGCATTTGAAGTTTTGATGCCCTCTCCGTCCAGTCCCATGGCGGCATTTTAGGTGTTCAGCAACCAGCTACTGTTAGCAGTGCCCCATGGTATGTGACTGTGATTTACAACGTTTTTGCTAACATTTACTTCCAGTTTCCAGCAAAAAAATGTGCCATAGCGAACAATGGATTGGCTTAACAACCATGGCATTCGCTTTACGATCCCGTGTTCACTAAATAATTGGGCTCAAAAATAAAATAAAATAAAATAAAATCAGGCACCATCATGTGATGACCTCGTTAACAACCATCACAATTTATGACTGTAATAGCAGGCTCAATTACAGTCGTAAGTCGAGGGCTGTCTTTATTTTAAACAAACAAAAAAATGTCTATCTTAATATAACAGTATAGATTCCTCTTTGGGTAAGTAGAAGTAGATTTGGGATTGAAAAATGGAAGTGATGGTTTGCAGCATTTGGGAAACCTGCCTGAGATGTGTGTGGCTGACACATTCTGGCCATTGCTGTCTTAGTCGTGTTTTTGTTTAAGAAATCTATCATTTCCAAGGAAAGCTTGTTTTAATCCGTCATTAAGACATGGGTTGTCAGAGCCAATTGAATTGTGACACCCTGTGTTGGCCTAATTCCCAAATTAGTGATTTTCTTGATGATCTCAGATCAGAACAGCAACCATAAAGCCAAGTTGTCCCCGGGGTGGAAATTATGTCAGATATTTGATTCTCTGCTACAAAATTTTCTTGATGGTAAATAATTAAAGATTAGATCTACATCCTGTTTCTATCTCTTCTGCAGGTGCTACGAAAATATGGAATCAATCTCTCTGAAGAGGAATTTTTTCACATCTTGGAATATTATGACAAAAACTTAACTTCCAAGATCTCCTACAATGAATTCCTCAGAGCGTTCCTGCAATAAGAAAAAAGGGAGGTGAAAGGAGGTCACCCTTCAACTTGAAGAATCATTAGCAAAATTTATTAATTTTTGAAGTTAATAAAACCATATCAATTCAGTCTCTTGGTTAACACTTTATCAGCAATCTTCTAAAGCTGCTTAGTAGTGTCTGGTGAAGTCAGTCTTCACTAGGTTGGGGCTATTAATTTTCTCAAAATCCACTTAGCTGTGAAAACAGAAAACAATTACAGTGACAATTCCAAGACCACCGCACACACTATTAAAGGATTATTAAGAACAGGAACTCTTAATTTAGATTTTAAAAGGCACCGTATTCAATTTTATTTGCTTCATTTTTTCTAAATGGATTATATTTAATATGTTATACTCCATTATTCAGAAATTGGATACCCCAGAATCCAGCAGAAGTGGTAGCTATGAGTAAGTGTCTATGCATACATTTTGATCCCAGTTTTGATGTATCAAGTTTGTTAAAAATGGGCCCGGCATAATTAAAAAGTCCTGTATCCAAATGACATTTCCAGAGCTGGAATAGCGCATTCACTTGGGGGACGCCGATTTGTGTCTCTGCCTCATATCAGCCTGAAATAATTCGTAGGAAATTGGTGGCCAACTGAAACTTTTTCTCAACCCTGTTTTTTTCCCATGCTCCCTCATCTTTCTCCACCAGAGATGTCCAAAGGGACATCAAATAGTCAAAAATGTTAAGTGTGGGGCAGAGGTGAGATTCACTTACCTTCCCTACCTGTTTCCAAATGTGAGCACACATGTGCTTGCTTCGCTTACACACGTCACCTTCTATGGCTGTTTGGCCTCCCATGTATGCTCTTTGCTTGTGTGTGCATGCGCAGCCTCCTAAACATGGCTAAATAGGATGTCATTACGTTTGGACGGATGAGTGGGGCCTACCACAGTTGTCGTTAACAGTTCGCCCGAACCACAGAACCGGCTGAATCCCACCATTGATGTGGGGGCACCAAAATTCTGCGGTTTTAATGCACAGATGTACATCAAAGCCAATCGGAGGTTCAATACCATTATCAGGGCCGCCATCTTGAATTTGATACATGCTAATTACACCAAGGCCTTTCCAGCATTGGGGAGCATTCATCAATTCTCTTGCATATTCCATGAATAAAATATCCTTTCTTCAGGTTGGCCTGTGTTAGAAACTGACAACTGACTCTCTGGTCATCCCCCTTTATACTCATCATTGTCAACCATTCAGTTGTGTCTCACACTTGGCAACTCTGTAGATCAGCACTGTCCATGCCCATCTGTCCCACACTGCCTCCTGCCATGATCATCCTAGTGTCATCCTCTATAGCCGTGATGGCGAACCCATGGCACGCATGCCAGAGGTAGCACCCAGCACCCTCTCTGTGGGCACATGAGCTGTCCCCCCCAGTTCAGCTCCGTCGTGCATGTGTGCGCGCCTCCCATTGGCCAGCTGGTCTTTGGGTCTCTGCTATGCATGTGCAAGGGGTGGGGCCTGGGCATGGGGACTGCACATACATGCGTGGGGGCCACATGCGCATGCATGGGGACCACGTGTATGCGTGGGGGGCAGGGCAGATGCGTGGGGGCTGGGGTGCACATGCATGCAGGGGGTGTGCACACGTTGCCTTTTGGGGGTTCACATGCGTGCTCATGCATTTGCATGTGCAAACGTGCACTTTGGGCACTCAATCCAGAAAAGGTTACCCTTCACTGCTTTATAATGTCCAACCAATAGGTACTAGTATGGTCCCTTCTCCTTTTCTGTTGATCACTCCCAGCATTATTGGTTTTTTGAGTGAGTCATCACAGCGTCACATGACATATCGCAACTTTTTCCCCCTTCACTAAACCAGGCATGGGCATGGCCAGCGTGTGACGCATCCGGCCCACGGGCCTCAAGTTTGATATCCTTGGTCTAGGGCTTCTTTGTTATATTTGCAGTCCACGGGGTTCGTAATAGTCACCTCCAGCACCATAGTTCAAAGATGTCCACCGTTCTCCTATCTGCCTTCTTCAGAGTCCAAGTTTCGCAGCCATAAATAGTAATTTGAAAAATTATTGCATTAACTAGTCTGCCTTTGGTTTGTGAGGCTGATGACTTCACTCTTCTAGATGTTATTCATGCTGGATGTTGCAATTCTTCCAAATGTTTAAATCTGTTCTTAACTTCAACTGCAGATGCTGGGGAATCTTCTTGGCTTCAATTTTTTTGAATCATGGGCAGTGGTGAGTTGCCCCCAATTCGGATTGGTTCGCAAGAACTGGTAGTAAAACCGGTGGGAGGCTCCACCCACTGACCTGGATGTCATCAGAAGTGATCTGTGCACGCACAGAAGCTTCTGTGCTTGTGCAGAAAAGTGTGAGCAAAGCTCGTGTGCAGGGGAGCACAATGCAAACCGGTAGTAAAGGTAAGTAGAACCCACCCCTGATCACGGCTGGTCGTTTGACACTGCAACAGTTCATAGTTTGACCCACAATCTGCACCAGGGAATGTTTTCACGACGAGGATGGAATTTTTTCACTTCTTTTGATTTAATATGTAGCTGATTTGATTCTGATATTCTCCAATTGGTGAAGTCCTAGTGTATAGTTGCCACTTGTGTAGTTCAAACCACATGTTCATTGTGCTTAGCTGAATCAGATGTTCTCCTGTCTCATTTCATTCACCAAGGCCAAACTTACCAGTGATCCCTGTTTCTTCCATTTCTCCCAGTTTTGCACTGAAATATCCAGTAATATTGATATTGTCTTTTGTTTGGGTGTTTGTTACAGAGTTTTCTGAATTTTAGTTTAGCAGCCTTTGATGTTCTTTACTGCTGAGTCCGCAGTGGGAGTGTAAATTTGCAGAATTATCATGTTGCAAAGTTTTCCGTTGATACGTATCGCCATTATCCTATAACTGACTGTTCAAAAACTTTCTATGGGTTCTGCCCATTTTTTTATAGTATCATTGCCAGGGTGGTATAAAATATGACCATCAGAGTTGAAGAAGCCACAGTTTTATAAAGGGGGAGAGGGGTTATACTACCTTGGGAATTTTTGTAGTATGAAGAGGACCATGTGATAATGTAAAGTAATAGAAGTGATATGTGAGGCTAGGAATTACAAGCTCTGAGTGCTGAGTATTGCTATGAAATAATTTAATCTTTATTAGCCCATGAAACTCTCAGCCTTAGGGGTTATTAGTGGAGATGAAAGAATTCAGGAGGGGAGCAAATAAAGCCTAGGTTTTGGGACACTCGTGTAACATATATGACCCTCCCATGGCCTCAATATATCAAGCCTGAGTCAAACATCTTTGCAAAAAGCTCTAGAATAAATCTATTTTATATGAACAAGACAAATTGGAACTGTGCACGATTACTTGATGACTGTTCCAATATTATTTGCTAAATTGGTGTGGATGTAGGTTTGTAACTTCTGAAGCCATTGTTTTTCTTTTTAGAAGTCTCTATTGAGACATTCAGAGCATCCCAAAGTGCTGTTTTCCTATAATTGCAGCAGTCAGAGGTGCTTCGGTGCTTCCAACGTCGGCATTTAATGTCCATGGATGGGCATAACAAAATAATCAGATACGGTGAGTTTCTCCACGATTCCACTTGTGTAGCAGGCAGATAGACTTATTTCAAAAGTGTGACTGCATCTAACACACTATTAATTACTTTTTGTAGTTTGTGAAAACTGGTCAGATTTGTCAGGAATGTGTTTTTCACCTGTGCGGTGATTTTAAATTGTTAACACAGCAGCCACCGCTGGAGAGAAAAGACCATGTGAAGGTTGCATACTGCATTGGCTAGAATAGCACTTATAGTCCAGGAATGTTTATGGCAGGGATGAGCAACATGTGGCCCCTCTGCTGTGGCTCCCTGTCACTCAAAATATGCATCATAACCACTAATGTGCAACACCCAACAGCAGGCGATTTATTGAGCTTTTCAATCCCCGGTAGGCCAACCATGGATAAATCCAAGAAAAGAAAAGTTTCAGAAGAAAACAGAATATTTAATTCAACGACATATGCTAGTTTTGTGGCCGCTCAAGAAATAGTCAAGTACGGGAAGGGTTTTGTGGCTCCCGGTGTTTTCTTTTCTGTGGGAAACGGGTCCAAATGACTGAGTGTTTAAGGTTGCAGACCCCTGGTCTATCTTAGTCATTCAAGTCATGGTTGTCCCAAAGGTTGCTTTTCTTTCTTTCAGCTCTGAGAGCTGAAGAAGTTTCTTGGGTGAGGAGCGAAAGGTCGCCAAAGAAAAACCAAGAAGTCCAGTTGCCTCTTGAAAATGCACCTGTAAAAGTTTTTTTAAAGACCCAAGAAGCTTTCCAGCAGGTCTCTTATCTTGGAAAATTGTATCACCCTCTGCAGAAATAGGAAAAACGAAAAGCTGGGCATAGCAGATCACTGTACATAGCCTTGCGTAAGTAATTAGAATTCTGAACATTAAGAAAAAGCTTTTAGAATCCTTGTAACCTTTTATATTTAATCCCCACTTGAAAACAGCTCTCAAGTTATTTCTGGTCCTAGGATTTCTAATATTCGTTGGGCTCTGAAAATGCTGCACTTTTTTCCAGGTTCTGAGAATAAATAATACCAATACACTAATAAGTATTCCAAAATTGATGCTGGTTCTTTTTTTTAAAAAACTTTTTTTCACAATTAAGAGCACATCCATGTTTGGTCACACACACACACAGACACACCTTTCCCTCATATTTAGAGCTATTGTGGAGAAGAAAATTATGCCCTTCTTTTACAGTTCTAATAATGAGAATTTTTTTTTTTAAAGAGAGATTTTTCTGCCCTGCTCCTCTGCCAGGAATGCAATAATTAGAACAGCTGGAAGACAGAAAACACATGTCACATACTTCCCCGGTCCCTGCTCTGCATATGGCATGTCTTGCAGCTACTTTAATTTATCCCCAATTGTCAAGATCCCGAAGCTGCCTTGGTCCTTTCTGCCAATTGTCTTCAGAATTTGAACTGCCGTAAGAAGAAACAAGGCGGTGGGGGAAAAAGAGGCATCTCAGATTCTTGTCTCAAATTCTTGACACGCCATGCTAGCATGTTTTTCATTAGTGCTTCTGGCAGAAGGATTTGACTCGACAACTCTCGATGAATAAAAGAAGCATGCTCCTCTTTTCCCTCCCCCCCATATAAAAACAAACCTTACTGCTTCTAAAAAAAAGAACTGCTGTAAAAGGGCAGCAATTTTGTACAGTGTACAACTGCTGTACATTGGCGGAAAGTATTCACTGAGTTGCAAGCAGGAGGTTAAGACATACTCCGCTCGGACTATGCAGAAGACACAACCGTCAAGTCAATCTGGTGATTGTGTGGACACCCTGATTTATTTATTTATTTTTCTTGGTATTTCCGTGTGGCTATGTTGGTATTTCCCAGATGGCTGGAGGGTGTGGGGGGGGGGAGGTTGATGTCAATGGTGAAATCCAATTTCTTTAACTACCGGTTCTGTGGGCGTGGCTTGGTGGGCGTGGTGTGGTGTGGCGTGGCAGGGGAAGGATATTGCAAAATCCCCATTCCCTCCCCACTCCTGGGGGAAGGATATTGCAAAATCCCCATTCCCTCCCCACTCCTGGGGGAAGGATATTGCAAAAATCTCCATTCCCTCCCCACTCTGGGGCCAGCCAGAGATGGCGTTTGCCAGTTCTCCGAACTACTCAAAATTTCCGCTACCGGTTCTCCAGAACCTCTTGGATTTCACCCCTGGTTGATGTCGTTTTCTTGGCAGTAGCGGAAAGACCCTCCGCTATTGTCCTCTTGCGAGATGTTTCTTCAACTTCCCAGCCAAGTCAGCTTTTCATCCTAGTATTAACAGGAGTGAGAACAGGCACTATTGCATAAGTAATAGTGCATCTAAAATACACTCCAGAAATACTGTAGATAACAGTCACGGCACATGGCAAAAAGGGATCTGCAACTCCATAGTAGCAATTCCCATTCCTTTCCAATTATCATTGCATCAGGCAGAAACTCCCACTGAGATTCATTCTTGAATTTCTTGCATTTAAATTGGGGTCAGCCACCTTCTTCTGTGTAGGCCTTCCCTGAGGATATGGGCCTTGCCCTCTCTCTTAGGCAAATCCACAGCCCTTAGATCAACCTCTTGGAGCAAGCCAACGGAGGACTTCACATTATGTTATTATCGGTTCACTGCGTGCATGCACACTCCGCCTCGTATACATGTGCACCCAGTTTGCATGCTTGTTGTGACCCCGACTCCCGAGCCTGTCCTAACAGAGGAAGAGGACTCAGAAAGTGCTGAGGAGGAACTGATAAGGTCTTCCTCTCCAGGACCCTCCTCTTTGGCAATGCCTCAGGTTCCATCTGAAGGCCAAGAGGAACAGCCTGGGATATGCCAGGAGGAAAGCATATCGGAACAACAACAAATAGGGAGCGAGGATGATGAATCCTGGCTTGATTCCAGGCAGCGTCGGAGGGAGAAGCGTGCGCAGCAACGAAAGAGGTGTGGGAGGGCCAGAGATTGTGCTGAGTCACTGAGCCACACCCCACAAGGAATTAAAAGTGGGTGTGATTGCTCTTCAGGCTTTGTGACGGTCAAAGTTAAAAACCTGAGAGTCACATCACGTTACCTAAAATCTGGCTTGTGCATATTTGGATTGGACTTTGGCTAACTCTTGCTTTGTGGATTATTTTTTGCTACTGAACCGGACTGAGGATAAACTCTCTCTCTTGCTGACTGCGAGTGAAAACTGACTTGGCAGGCATTTTGCAGTTTACTGCCAAAACTCTTATCTGCAAGGGTTTCTAGTCTGATTGCTTAATAAAATCTTGGCAGACGTGCCTGGTTGTGTGTTTGCCTGTGTGGGGAAGGGGGACAGAACAATACTTGCACCCAGTTTGCACACGTGCCTGCCTTCCACACATATGCCCGGCCTTTCGCGCATGTGCTTTGCTCACACAAGCACTTTACACACATGTGCCCAGCCTCAAAAATGTGCCTAAATAGGAGGGCATAGAGCCGGGGGTGGGTGGGCTGTCCCACTCTCCATTTCCATTACCGGTTCAGACAACCCAGTCTGAATCAACTGAATACCACCTCTGGAGCAATACCACACAAGACTCACTTTTCATAGGGGAAAGAAAGAGGGTGTGGCTCCGCAAAGATGTAGGGCTATTCTATAAACACAAATGCATATTTATGGACTTGTAGTATCATCCAAATCATTACAATTGATTTTACATTAAGGCTGAGATAGAATCACAAATCTGAATTCTTTTTTTGGATCACTGCAGCCAGGATGGGTGTGATATTTTCTTTTGGGAATGCAAACTGGGTGATTTCAGGTGGCTGGCCAAATCTGGCATGTGGGCTGTAGGTTGCCAACCTCTGCTTTACATACCAGGTTAAAAGGGGATAGTCCAAGCTTCTTACTCGCTGAAGACAAGGGTTAGGCAGAAGCAACACAGATTTGAAAAAAAGAGCTTTAACTTCATCTTCTCCATGATCTGACTGGGTTCATGTCATATTTTTCTGTTGTGTTGTCTTCCTGCCCTGGGAAGGAAATTGAGTAGAAAGCTCAGTGTGGTCTGCCAGGTATGGTTTTTTTAAAAAAAGAAAGACTGGCAGTGACAATAGTACCATCAAAATTCTGCCAGTTTTTTATAGGTTGTTCTTGGGTCCCATGCTGGGGTGGGCTGTTGGGGGTTTGCATGGGTTCGGGCAATCCTCTAGCTAGGATTCTGCCCAGTTCAGTGAACCCCCAAACCCCATGCCTGGCTGGTCCCGCCCACCCCTCCCTACCCCTCCAACCCCTCCCCGCCCCTCCCAGGAGTCTCCACGCCAGAGGTGGGTTTCAGCAGGTTCTGATCAGTTCTGGAGAATCGATAGCAGAAATTTTGAGTAGTTCGGAGAACTGGTAGTAAAAATTCTGACTGACCCCGCCTCCATCTATTCTCTGCCTCCCAAGTCCCAGCTGATCGGGAGGAAATGGGGATTTTGCAGTAACTTTCCCTGGAGTGGGGAGGGAATGGAGATTTTACAGTATCCTTCTCCTGGAGTGGAGTGGGAATGGAGATTTTACAATATCCTTCTCCTGGAATGGAGTGGGAATGGAGATTTTACAGTATCCTTCTCCTGGGGTGGTGAGGGAATGGAGATCTTACAGTATCCTTCCCCTGCCATGCCCACTAAGCCACACCCACCAAGCCACGCCCACAGAACCAGTAGTAAAAAAGTTTGAAACCCATCACTGCTCCACGCAGCCTATTTTGGATGCCAGGTAAGTATAAGACTTGCACGGAGGCTCTGGGAGGGCGAAAAACGGGCCTCCAAGAAGTTCCGGAAGGCTGAAAATGGTCCAGAGGGTCTTCGGAGGGCCGGGGGCAGCCATTTTCACCCTCCTGAAGGCTCCGGGAAAGCCCCCAGAGCCTAGGGAGAGTGAAAAACGACCCCCCCCACACACCGTGGTGCAGGAGGCCGACTAGGCCACGCCCACCATGCCCACGCCCATCCAGCAACGGGGCAGCGAACCCATTGCTCAGATTTTTTAAGCCCACCCCTGGTCCCATGGTCTTTTTTCGACACAACGTGGACGCTCAAACTGGGTTTGAGCTCTGCTTCCCAGAACTGCAACCAATCTGAAAAAGTTTGCAAGAACTTCCAGGCTGTAAAACTTTCTTAAGAGCCTGGAACAAACCCACATTTCCCATCTTCTGCCTACCCCTGCTAGAGACAAGCAATTCATATATCAGTATATATCTAAAGATAGAATAAAGGCCATAGTGCCATTCTCATCATTCATGAATTATTGTACACAAGAACAGCTGTCATTGCATCGTAGGTAAATATCGTGATTCCAAGAAGGTACAAAAAGAATTGTGTATTATGTTTAATACTAAAATATGCTAACGTGATGTTTTCGTGAGATGTTTTTCAAAAGCATGGAATCTTGGAAACAATATAAAATAACGGTGCCTTCAAATAACCAAATTCATTGTGCCATTTGAATGATGGTTCCGGCTGAATTAGGGGAGAGATCAATGAATGGCAGTGTGGATTAAGATGTTCTACTAAACTTGGATGCATATTTAAGTGTCTTCAACAAGGGTGCTGCCATCTCACGCAGAAAATTATTCAGTACTAATTTTGAAGGATCAGTGCCTGAAAACAATGCTTTGTTTAGTTGTAGGAGTGATTTAGAAAATCCAGATGCATTTGTTGATTATCTTGGCAAACAGACACTGGGTTTAAAATAAATAGCTGACTTAACAATTGGAAGTGCTGTAGTTTAACATTCAGCCCAATTAGACTCTTGTTAGACTTAATTGTTTGCAAGCATTCGTTCGGTTACTTTTTATGTTTTACAGCCATGAACCTCCCCAGGGCCAGGGTATAACACAGCTGTGGGAGGGGGAAAATCTGGACTTGGATCTCCGGATGCCTTTTTGCAAACTTAAAAGAAGCTGGATGTATTTGAAGAGGGATGGTTAATCATACCCTTCTCAACGTATCTATTGTCATGGCAACTCGATAAACTCTGAAAAGGGAAATGAAGATCTCACACAGTGGATTTTTTTTTTCCATTTCATGCAGTTATGTTTTGATTTATTGACTTTCCAACAGAGGGGCAATTACATTCGGAGGGCCTCTTGCATAATCCTTTGGATCTGATCTTGATTCATGTGGGTGTGGCGGATATGGAGATCACCTCAAAGTTCAAAAAGCTAAGTTCAGAAAAAGAGGAGGGGATGAAAAAGAAACTCAAAATCGGCTTGCCTTCCTTCCTCTAGTGAGAGAGAAACTCTATCAGACCTTCAAGATCCTGTTATTATGTCCTGCAGCCATAAAGTGAAGTTCCTGTAATTTTTGTGAGCCAGGGGTCCTCAAACTACGCCCCACGGACCGGATGTGGCCTGCCGAAGCTATTAATCCAGCCCGCACAGGACCACAAGGCTCCCCTCCATATCACCCCCCCCCACCCGCTGGCCCCCACCCTTCGGCCGAGCGCAGGACTTATCTTTGTGAATCTGCGGGCTGGACCTGGAAGGTAAGGCTAACATTTTTGGCCTGCAAAGTGCTACTGGAGATGGGGGAGGCCAAAAATGGGACACACGGACCTCCTGGGAGACCAAAAACTGGCCCATTTTTTGGCTTTCCCCCACCTCCAGAAGCACTCTTCCGGCCAAAAATGGACCCGCAGAGGCCTCCTGGGGCGTCCTGGCACCCTGTTTTTTACCTCCCCCGCTTCCCCTGCCTTCAGAAGATAGAGAGAGAGAAAGAAAGATAGAGAGAAAGAAAGGTAGAGAGAGAGAAAGAGAGAGATGGCTGGCCGTGCCCACCCCACACCGTCCCTCCCAGTATCCACACGTCCCATTAATCATTCCAGGTAACTGCAGGGGCCATGCGGAGGGTCTGAGAGGGCAAAAACCAGGCCTACCGGAAGTTCTGGAAGTCTGGAAATGGGCCTGTTCCAGGGGAAGCTGTTTTCATCCTCCTGGAGGCTCGAGGAAAGCCTCCGGAGTCCGGGGAGGGTGAAAAACACCCCCCACCCACCATGGTGTAGGCGGCCAACTAGGCTACTCCCACCATGGCCACACCCTCCCAGCAACGGGGCAGTGAATCCGGGAGGGAGGGGTGGGTTGCTGTGGGTTCGAAGGAATTCAGGAGAACCTCTAGCTAAGATTCCGTGCAGTTCGGAGAACCCCCAAATCCCACTCCTGGCTGGCCCTGCCCATCCCACCCCTCCCCTCCTTGGAGTCCCATGCGGCCCATTTTGGATGCAGGTAAGTGCAGGGTGTGCACAGAGGCTCGGGGAGGATGAAAAACAGGCCTATTGGAAGCTCAGGAAGGCCTCCAGAGGGCCTCCGGAGCATGGGGAAGCCATTTTCACCCTCCAGGAGGCTCAAGGAAAGTCTCTGGAGCCCGGGGAGGGCAAAAACGCCCCCCCCCCCAGGACTGGTGCAGGAGGCTGACTAGGCCATGCCCACCATGGCCACGCCCACCCAGCATCCGGGTAGAGAACCCATTGCTAAAGGATCTGAATCCCACCCCTGGGCCTATTTGTACCAGCAGAAAGGGGAAAACACTCCTTTTGATGAGTAACTGAAAATATGAGGGGAAGTTGCCTTTCCAGCAGGCTAAAGGTAGGTTAAGGACATCCTTTTCTGATCCTGCTCTCCTGAAACAGTAGGTGGTCTTATTCTGGAGCGAACAGGAACTCAGTTTTAGCTGTATAGTTTTTAAAGCGTGTAATTATAGTCATTTTATTGTATAGATACTTTTTTGGCGGGGAAAACACACCAGAGACAGCATTTTTTAATTAGAACATAGAATAATAGAGTTGGAAGGGATCCTGGAGGTCTTCTAGTCCAACCCTCTTCTCAAGCAGGAGACCCTATACCATTTCAGACAACTGGTTGTGCAGTCTCTTTGTAAAAGCCTCCAGTGATGAAGCATCCACAGTTTCTGAAGGCAAGCTATTCCATTGATTGATTGCTGTGACCCAGGGGTCCCCAACCCCTGGTTTATGACCAGTGGTGGGTTGCCCCCAGTTCGGACTGGTTCACAAGAATCGGTAGTAAAACCGGCAGGAGGCCCTGTCCACCACCCCAGATGTCATCATCACGATCCTTGCAAAAGCAAGATGCACGAGTGAGCCAGGGGTGGGTTCTAACATTTTTTACTACCGGTTCTGTGGGCTTGGCTTATTTTGTGTGCGTGGTTTGATGGTCATGTGATAATTCTTTAGGATTTAGCAGAGATATTGGTCTACCAGGCTTTTAACTGCTTGCAGAGCTGTACCAGTCTACCCATTTGTTCTTGGAGCTTCATAGTCTACCCATTTGTTTTTGGAGCGTCCTGATCTACCCATTTGTTCTTGGAGCATCTTGGTCTACCCATTTGTTCTTGGAGCGTCCTGGTCTACCCATTTGTTTTTCGAGGCACTGGTCTACCTATTTGTTTTTCGATTGCACTGGTCTACCACCACACTGCCTTTTAACACTGATCAGCTGTAGGGCAGCCCTTTGAAGCCCCGCGGCAAGAGTTTAAACAGTTTTTTTTCCTTCTAGCCATCAGCTGGGACTCAGGAGGCAGCAACTAGATTGGGGACGGAGCCAAATAAAAGGTAAGAATAACGCGGGTGGGGCGGGAGGGCCCAGCTCCCGAACAAAGAGAACCGGTTCGGTGACGTCATATTGTCACCGCTACCGGCTCAGCCGAACTGGGCCGAACCAGGAGGAACCCACCATTGGAGTGAGCAAAGTGAGCGTGCAATCCTGTTGCAAACCAGTAGTAAAGGTAAGTAGAACCCACCCCTGTCCATGACCTACAGTTGGACTGTGGCCTGTTGGAAACTGGGCTGCACAGGTGGCAGATGAGAGCGCAGGTGCACAAAACTGTATTTGCAGAAGCAGTAAGTGCAGATGTGAACCGATCTCCCTTACCCCCACCGCTGTTGCCGCTGCCACACCAGTCCTTAAAAATTGGGGACTGCTGCTCTAACTGTTAGGAATGTTCTCTTTACTTCTAGGTTGTTCTCTCCTTGCTTAGTTTCCATCCATTGTTTTTTGTCTTGCCTTTCAGTGCTTAGAGCGCTCTATGGCATAGGACCGGGGTATCTACAAGACCGCCTTCTGCCACCAGTAGCCTTTCACCGACCAGTACGCTTCCATAGAGAGGGGCTCCTCAGGGTGCCGTCAACCAAACACTGTCAACTGGCGGCCCCCAAGGGGAGAGCCTTCTTTGTGGGGGCACCTACCATCTGGAACGAGCTCCCTCTGGAGATACGGAGGATCCCAGATCTGCACATTTTCTGCCGTGCTCTCAAAACATTTTTATTCCAGTAGGCTGGCCTGGCCTAACTTTCCCTTTTTAAATTGCTTTTAATCTGGCTTTTAATCTGTTTTATAAATTGGGTGTTTTAAATTTGTTTTTGGGCCAAAATAGTTAATCTATTTTAACGGGTTTTTTAATGTTTGTATTGTCTGTATTTTATCTTTTGGCTGTTCACCGCCCTGAGTCCTTCGGGAGTAGAGCGGTATATAAATTTAATAAAATATAATTCTAAATCTAAATCTTCAGAAAATAGTTTGACACCCTCATCTTTGCAGGAGCCCCTCAAATATTGGAACGCTGTTATCATGTCTCCTCTATTCCTTCTTTTCATTAAACATGCCCAATTCCTGTAAATATTCTTTATATGTCTTAGCTTCCAGCCCCCTAATTATTCTTGTTGCTCTTCTCTGCACTCTTTCCAGAGTCTCAACATCTTTTTTCTATTGTGATGACCAGAACTGGATGCAGTATTCCAAGTATGGCCTTACTAAGGCTTTGTAAAGCAGTACTAGAATATCACCCTATCTTGATTCTATTCCTTTATTAGTGCAGCCTAGGATTGCACTGGCTGTTTTGGCGGCTGCTGCACACTGTTAACTGATAGTTAAATGATTGTCCACTATGATTCCAAAATCCGTCTCACAGTTACTGTCATTAAGCCAAAGTTCACCTAGTGATCTGCACCTATACAGTTGGCTTTTCTTGCCTAAGTACAAACCTTACTTTGCTCTACATTGAATTTGTTAATTCAATGTTAAATTGAATAACATTGTTTTGTTAAATAGGACCCAGTGTTAAAGTATGTCAAGATCTTTTTGGATCTTGAGCTTGTTTTCTGTGGTTTTGAGTATTCCTGCCAGCTTAGTGTCATCTGCAAACTTGATGAATTCCCCTTCTACTCCCTCGTCTGGATCATTTATGAAGGTACTGAAGAGTACTGGGCCTAACGTAGAACTTTGGGATACCCTACTGCTTACTTCCCTCCACGTAGATGTAGCTCCGTTCAGGACTATTTGTACGATTTGTAAGCCAGTAACAAACCTCTCTGCTAGTGGTGTTGTCTATCTCACATTTTCCTAGTTTGCCAATAAATAGATTCTGGGCTACTTTATCAAATGCTTTACTGAAATCTAAGTATACTATCTCCACAACATTTCATTGCTCCACTAATTTAAGTTTGTTGAAGAACGAAATAAAATTTGATTGGCATGATCTGTTTTTGACGAACCCATGTTGGCTACTGGTTATAATTTGGTTTGCTTCTTAGGCATTTGCAAATTTGTTGTACGCCTATCTTTTCCAAGATCTTCCCAGATATTGATGTTAGGCAGATTAGTACATAATTTCCTGGATCTGTATCCCCTCCCCCCCCCCCTTTTTTTGAAGATGGGAACCACATCAGCTTTTTTCCAGTCCTCAGTTGGTTCCCCAGTGATCCAAAAACTTTGAAAGATATATTTTAATGGTTCTGAAATCACATCTGCTAGTTCCTTCAGAACTCTGAGATACAATCCATCAGGACTCAGAGATTTGCATCTGTCTAGAGCTGACAGATGTTTTTTTACCTTGTTTTCGCATATTTTAATTTGCATTCCTAACATGTCATTTACGGTTCTGTTTTGGTAAGTTGAGTATTGTTTCCTTTTTGTGTGAAGACAGATGCAAAGTATGAATTAAGTAGTTCCGCTTTCTCTCTATTGCCTGTTATTTCTTTGCTATCATCTCCCGTTTCTTGTTTTTTATATGTTGAAATAAACCTTTAAAATTGTTTTTGACATTCGTTGCAAGTCTTATTTCATTCAAATCAGTGATGGGTTGCTCCCGGTTCGCACTGGATCGCAAGAACCGGTAGTAAAAAAAATTTAATAGTTCAGAGAACCGGTAATAAGATTGGCTGGCCACGCCCCCGAACCAGTTCCCAGCCAGTCGCTGGTCACTTACCCCACTCACTCCCAATCTATTGCTGCCTCAAACTCAAGGCCCTGGGGCCAGATCCAGCCCGCAGAGTGCTTAAATCTGGCCCGTGGGGCCACCCTGAAAATATTGGAGGACTGGCCTGCAGTGCCTCTGCCAGCAAAAATGGATCTTGGGAGGGCCACAAGCGGCTCTCCTGAGTTCTGTTTTTGCTGGCAGAGGGTTGCAGGAGACTGTTGCAGGTGAAAACAGAGCTCGGGGGCCCGTTTTTGCTGGCAATGCTCGGGCCACCACAGGCGCCCCTGACACAAGTGACTTTGAGCTGGCCATGCCTACCCTGGCCACGCCCTCCTCCTCCCCTCCCCAAGGTCAAACACAACCCTGATGCAGCCCTCAATGAACCCCTCTTTTCTCGGACTTCCATCCAGCGCTGGAAAAAAGGTGCCACAGCTTTAAGTGGTACCTGTTCTTCAATAACACAGAGATGACTTCTTAGCTTCATGCCTGCACAGGAGACTGGAAAAAAAGCTGAGGACACTTAAACAGCTAGGGGTGTGTCCAGAGCACTTGTCGAAATAATATTTGTAATCCTAATAGATGGTGAAAGCCAGACTATTCAGAAAGAGGATACAATGCTTATATTCTTCCACAGTTGTCATCCTGAAAAGAATCGGCACCTCAGAAAAAAGATGGCTGCACAGGAGAAGGGAGAATGTGGTTCTGAGGAGCTCATGATCTTTCAGACATTTATTACCTGGAATTAGTTTCATCCGCATTCATGATTTCAGTTCTGCAAATGGCATCTCAGTTTTTAATTTACAGCATTTGTAAAACGTAAAGCCCATTCTTGCAAACACTAGGGTCTTACTGAAAATCAGATGTGATATGTTTTAATATTGGAACGCTTTTGCCTCATATATTTTTATACACCCTGGTGATATGCAAAAGCACTTTTATATATCAAAAGAGAGAAGCAACAAAGAGTATTAAAATTGTGTATTTATTATTTATCCAAAGCATGAGAAAATGTGCCATGCATCTTTAATGAGAAGAAATGGAGTTATAACTCATTTGTTTGGAAATATGAACTATGGGCCTGATTTATTATTATTTTTTATTCAGTTGCAATGGTGACCTAAACTACATACTTGAAACTAAATGGAAATATTTCTTCTAGATGTAAATGCTGCTTGGAGAACAATCTTGTCCAAAATAATATATTTTAAATTTCCTAATCATTTATAGATGGCCATTTTAAAGGCAATTATTTGAATAAAGCATAGTTACCTATAAATTAGAGACAGACGAGCATTAAAGTTTTTACATTTGGTATTAAATTCACAAGAGCTGTTGTGTGCAGTTAAGTTTTTTAAGGGAAGGTAAGCTCTAGACGTCCATTTGCACATACACTGAAAAACCAGAATTTAATAATTTCACTATACCCTTTAAAATCCTTTGAGCGGGTTATATATTTTACTGTTTACAGAAACACATTTCTGCATGATGTACATAAATTATATATTGCAGTATATCATTATAAAAAGTACAACATCCTGCAGGAAAAGCAGATACTCTGACGTAAAAATGGCTTCTCCTCAGTTAAAAGCAAAGCCATAAATTCTGTTGAGTTCATTAACTGCAGTTTACTTCCACCATATAACAGGATTGCTAAATTGCCATATCCGTGACTGTACCTTTCAGCCCATTTTTAAAGTCAGAGAAAGGAAGGAAGGGCGGGAGGCAGGGAGTTTGGGGGTTTGGCAGGGTTCGGGAGAACCTCTAGCTAAGATTCTGTGCAGTTTGGAGAACCTCCAATCCCATTCCTAGCTGGCCCTACCCACCCAACCCCTCCCCTCCCAGGAGTCCCCATGCGGCCCATTTTGGATACAGGTAAGTGCAGAGCATGCGCAGAGACTCGGGGAGGGCAAAAAACGGGCCTACCAGAAGTTCGGGAAGGCCTCCAGAGGGCCTCAGGAGCCTGGGGAGGCTGTTTTCACTCTCCAGGAGGCTCGACGAAAGCCTCCGGAGCCTGGGGAGGGCAAAAATGCCCCCCGCCGCCATGGTGCAAATGCCCACAATGGCCATGCCCACCCAGCAACTGGGTAGAGAACCCCTTGCTAAAATTTTTGAAGCCCACCCTGGGAGAGAGAGAGGGAGGAAGGAAGGAAGGAAGGAAGGAAGGAAGGAAGGAAGGAAGGAAGGAAGGAAGGAAGGAAGGAAGGAAGGAAGGAAGGAATTCTTACCACTTCTACCCTTTCAAGGCAGCCAATGCTGGAGCTTAGCCCTTCTTCCTCTGACAGGGATAGATCATGAAACCCAGACCTGCAGCTGCCCTGTTCTAAGGCTCGGCTTCCCCTTGTTACAGAGTTTTATTGCCAGTGCAATACTATGGTTGTGTTCACATGATGGACTTAATCACAGTTTAATTTAATTTGTTGAATTAACCTCTGTTGGCCACATTTGCACATTACAATCAGCCTCAGGAAAAAAGTTAGGTTCATACCATGCCCCCAGCTGGCTATTTGTGATTGTTTTGTGCCCCGTACAATCATAAACTGGGTACTTTCAGATGAGGAAAAGTGTTTCTTTTAGTAGTAGTGCCACATACCGAAGACTGAAGAGGGTTCCGGTCTCATCAAAGAGAGCTACTGCTTGTGGCATCACTCTAGTGATATCTAAATGCAGGCCGCCATTCTCCTGAGCACATAGATGCTAACTCGCTTCTAAAATGGTTCTGTAGGCACAATCTATCTGATTTTGGCACAATCTGCCACAGTTCCAGAGGTGCGTTTCAGCAGGTTCTGACCAGTTCTGGAGAATTGGTAGCAGAAATTTTGAGTAGTTCGGAGAACCGGTAAATATCACATCTGACTGGACCCACCTCCATCTATTCTCTGCCTCCCGAGTCCCAGCTGATTGGGAGGAAATGGGGATTTTGCAGTAACCTTCCCCTGGAGTGGGGAGAGAATGGATTTTACAGTATCCTTCCCCTGGAATGGGGTGGGAATGGAGAGTTTACAGTATCCTTCCCCTGCCATGCCCACCAAGCCATGCCACACCCACCATGCCATACCCACAGAACCAGTAGTAAAATATTTTGAAACCCGCTACTGCACAGTTCTCATGTAAGATGGATAACTTCAACTGCTTATCCCTGGAACACCCACTGTTCTTTCTGTAATTCATTGCCATGGTATAGCAAATAAAGTCAGACCCACTAATTCTGAATGCCCCAAGTATACAGCACATAATTGCTAGTTTTAAAAGGTTTGTTTATTGTTCTAACATGCTTGAGAGAAAATTACAACAACGTTCCAAAGCATATATAAGACCAAGCTGGCTCCACTGGTTTATGAGGGGGGAAAAAAATTCAAAATCCATAGTTGGGAAATATATTGGCGAAAACTAAAAGATCACCATGTGTTCTCCAAAATTCTTCTTCAATTTCTGGAATCTTTAGGGCTTAGGGCTCATCCACATAGCATCCTTTCCTCAGCTGGAAAATTCACATTCATTGAAGACTTTTTTCTTGAAGCATCTCACAGCTAGGCCCTACTGAGGCAGAGTAAAGCTAGATCATTCCTTGGTGAGGCAAGGAAGTCATGTTATCCATAGACAAGCAGAAGGCCTTCCATATAAGCATTGTAGGAATCCTCTTTAGCGATCAGAAACTTGCAACCATTGTTTCTCCATGGTTATTCAAGGTTTAGCTGCTGAGGAGAACAGCACCTCATCCAGCTACCCAATATTCCTTAACTTCCACGAGGCTTACATTCCCCATGGAAATCTGGAAGTATAACCACATCCAGCAAATGTTTCAACTCCTCTCTCCCACTGCTAATGACCAGGGCCTTTCTGTGAAGACACCAACGCCAACTTCCTAAGATATAGTGAAAGTGAAGGTTAAGACAGCAGCTCTTTTTTAAAATAACCCAATTTTCCTCCAACTCAAGAATAGTAAATGAAGGACTTTAAATTAAATTAAGGTAAAATAATTAAGACAAATTAAGAGAAATTAAGGACTTGAATACATAAAAGAAGAAGAAAAAAGTCAAGGAAACAATCGGTCCACTAAAAGGAGAAGATGGCAAGGAAGTAATGGGCTGTAGAGAGAAAGTAGAGCTGCTTAACTAACTCCTTGCACCAGTCTTCACGTAAGAAGAAAATACAGCCCAGCCTACCAAAAACATAACCATAACAGTCAAACTAGAAATAAAAACTAAAATAAACAAGAAAATGATAAGATATCACCTTTCTGATCTAGATGAGTTCAAATCACCAGGACTTGATGAATTACATTCCAGAGATCTTAAGTAGTGGGCAGATGTGATCTCGGAACCATTAAATCATATCTTTCAAAGATCCTGGGGCACTGGGGAACTACCTGAGGGCTGGAAAAGAGCTGATGTGGTTCCCATCTTCAAAAAAGGGGAAAAACAGATCCAGGAAACTATAGACCGATCAGCCTGAAATAAATACCTGGAAGATCCTGCAAAAGATAATGAAAGATCTGCAAACACCTATAAGCAAGTAAATTTATAACCAGAAGCCAACATGGGTTTGTCAAAAAGAGATGATGCCAAATGAACCTATTTCATTTTCTGACAAAGTGACTAAATTAGCAAAATGATGTGGACATTGTATACTTGGCTTTCAGTAAGGCATTTGACAAAGTAGACCACAACCTACTTCTTGGTAAGCTAGAAAAATGTGGGATAGACAGCATCATCACTAGATGAATTTGTAATTTGTTGAAAAACAGCATTCAATGAGTAGTCCTTAATGGTACTACATCTATATGGAGAGAAATAAGCAGTGGGGTTCCTCAAGATTCTGTCTTAGACCCAGTATTCTTCAATATCTTTATGAATGACTTAGATGAGGGAATCGAAGGGAAACTCATCAGAGACACTAAGCTGGCAGGAATAGCCAACACTCCAGAAGACAAGCTCAGGATCCAAAAGAATCTTGACAGATTTGAACACTGGGCTTTATCCAACAAAATAAAATGTAATGTAGAGAAAAGTAAGATTTTTCACTTAGGCAGGAAAAACCAAATTTTCAAGTACAAGTTAGGTGAAACATGGCTCAAAAGCAATAACTGTGAGAGGGATCTTGGAGTCCCAGTGGATATGAGCCAACAATGTGTGGTAGCAGCCAAAAAAATTAAAAAAGCTAATGCAATCCTTGATTGCATAAACAGAAGGATAGAATCAAAATCATGCAAAATATTAGTAAGGTAAAGGTTCTCCTCGCATATTTGCGCTAGTCGTTCCCGACTCTAGGGGTCAAAGCCGAAGAGCCAGCGCTGTCCGAAGACATCTCCGTGGTCATGTGGCCTGCATGACTAAATGCCAAAGGTGCACAGAACGCTGTTACCTTCCCACCAAAGGTGGTCCCTATTTTTCTACTTGCATTTTTACATGCTTTCGAATGGCTAGGTTGGCAGAAGCTGGGACAAGCCCTACACGCCACTAGGGATTCGAACCGCTGAACTGCCGACCTTTCGATTGACAAGCTCAGCGACTTAGCCACTGAGCCACCGTGTCCCAAAATATTAGTACTGCTATATGAAACCTTAGTAAGACCACATCTGGAATACCACATCCAGTTTTGATCACCATATTATAAAAAAGATGTTGAGACTTTGGAAAGAGTACAGAGAAGGGCAACTAACATGATTAAGGGCCTGGAGACTAAACTATAAGGAAAAAAAAAAGGCTAGTATGGCTAGTTTAGAGAAAAAAACAACTAGGGGTGACATGATAACAGTGTTCCAATATTTGAGAGGCTGCCACAAAAAAAAGTGGCTCAACCTATTTTCCAAAGCACCAGAAGGCAAGACAAGAAACAATGGATGGAAACCAACCAAGGAGAAAAACAACCTCCCATTAAGGAGAAACTTCCAGACAGTGAGAACAATGGAATGGCTTTCCTTCAGAAGTTGTGAATGCTTCATCACTGGAAGTTTTTAAGAAAAGACTAGACAGCCATTTATTGGAAATGGAACAGGGTCTGATGCTTGAGTACGGGTTGGACTAGAAGACCTCCAAGGTCCCTTCCAACTCTTATTATTCTGCATGGAAGAGAGAGAGAGGGAGAGAGAGAGAGAGAGAGAGAGAGAGAGAGTTTAAGACAGGGGTCTGCAACCTTAAACACTCAAAGAGCCATTTGGACCTGTTTCCCACAGAAAAGAAAATACCGGGAGCCACAAAACCCTTCCTGTGCCTAACTATTTCTTGAGTGGCCACAAAACTAGCATATGTAATTGAATTAAATGTTCTGGTTTTTTTCTGAAATTTTGCTTTTCTTGGATTTATTCATGGTTAGCCTACCAGAGGTTGAAAAGCTCAATAAATTATGCGCCAGCGGGTGTCACACATTGGCAGTTGTGATGCATATTTTGAGTGACAGGGAGCCGCAGCAGAGGGGTGAAAGAGCCACATGCGGCTCCAGAGCCGCAGGTTGCTGATCCCTGGTTTAAGAGAATGAAGGTTTGCACTTTTGGCTACTTTTTGGTCCATCTTAAAATATCACCCAACTTTGGAACAACAATCCAGTTATCCTAAAAACTGCGGAACCACCAAAGCATCTTAATACAGTATTTCCTTTTAAAAATTATAACTCTTCTGTAACATTCTCACATAAAAAATACATAGCATTTTGAAAGAAGTATAATCTCATGGGGGAAATATTCAGAGAATATCTCCTGATTGACATACAAGGAAAAAAGGGACAAGGGAAGCTGCTTTTTCTCAAAATGTTCACTACATTTTAAAGTGTTTGCAATGTGCATGAAAGCCTTAGTTTGAGAAATGGAGTTCTTTTTTTCCTCATGATTTTTCACTATAAAATCATGGTTTTCATTATAAAATCTATGTTTTAAAAAGCCACACGGATTCATAGTATAAAATTCCTCTACCTGATTGTGTACAATAATATGTGGCAACATGTGGAAACATTCTGTGCTTGGGGACTCTATAAGAAATTTGTCTTTTTTTTTTTTTTTTTGCTACCTTGACCAGTCATCTGCTGGCATGCAACCCTTTGTTTGCATTTAGTTGTTTGGTCATCTCACATTCCCGCATACCTAAATTAGGAGTGAGGGAAGCTAATCCACAAAAACAAATTGTTTAAAAAATAGAGGGCTACCCTACAGTGAGAAATCTTTTCCTTGGCTGAAAATGTTGGTCAGTTTCTGAATAATATCACAGATCCGGTTAAGCTGAAGCGGTGAATGATGAAACCAGGGGTGGGCTGCTGGGGGTTCGCAGGGGTTCGGGAGAACCTCTAGCTAAGATTTTGTGCAGTTCGGAGAACCCCCAAATCCCACTTCTGGCTGGCCCCGTCCGCCCCTTCCAGGAGTCCCCATGCAGCCTGTTTGGATGCAGGTAACTGCAGGGCGCTTGCGGAAGTGAGGTGAGGGCGAAAAACTGGCCTACCAGGAGTTTGGGAAGGCCATAAACGGGCCTGTTTCTGGCCTTCAGTGCCTGGGGAGGCCGTTTTCACCCTGCCAGAAGCTCGAGGAAAGCCCCTGGAGCCTAGGGTGGGCAAAAAGCTCCCCCCTCCCACCAGGGTGTAAGAGGCCGACTAGGCCACGCCCACCCAGCAACCAGACAAAGAACCCCTTGCTAAAATTTTTGAAGCCCACCCCTGGATGAAGCTAGGGAAGCTCCTGGGCACGACAATTACCAAAATAACCCCCATTCACATTCAGTTGTTGACATAGTGAGAAACAGATACATACATAGCATTTATCACTTTTCCTGCTCTTGGCCTATGAATCAATCAATCCATCTTCAATGTGAAAATGCTTCTTTCCATATCTGGAAACCTCTGTGCCTTCTGATTTTACAGAACTAGCAACTGCATTGAATTTCTTCTACGCTAGCGATCACGTTGAAGTGATTCTTAGTGCTTGGCGTCAGTATTGCCATGGCTGATTTATCAATTATGTGCTATCTATTCAGTGCTGATTTTTTTTTTACTCTTGCCATTATTTTTGTTATAAATAACTCAAGGCAGGGAACATATTTATTACTCCTTCCTCCTCCTCCTCCTATTTTCCTCACAATAACAACCTTGTTGTTGGTTATTGGACTGAGAGAGAATGATTGGCTCAGAGTCATCCAGCCAGTTTACGTGTCTAAGATGTAGTGGTGGGATTCAAGTAATTTAACAACCGGTTCTCTGCCCTAATGATTTTTTCCAACAATCAGTTTGCCAAACTGCTCAGAAAGTTAACAACCGGTTCTCCCAAAGTGGTGCGAGCTGGATGAATCCCACCACTGCTAAAATGAGACTAAAACTCACAGTCTCCTAATTTCTAGCCTGGTACCTTAACCACTAGACCAAACTGGCTTTCAGTCTTAATGATCATACAGATAGGTCTTATCCAGGATCACTGCTATGACCAAAATATATTTTAAAATAACAGCAAAAAGTAACAACAGAATCTGAACGATCTGTTTAATCTGCTTTGGGCAACTGTGGGTTCTACCTGATGCTTCCACATCACTGCTCAAGAAAAATCCAACTGAGGCCATTGCTATCAGCCCTAAGACTACACAACCTAAAAGTTAGTAGGTAAGATATAAAAGTAGCAGACTATCTTACTTATCGGGAGGAAAAACTAATTCCTGAGTTTTCATCTGATTTTAAACCACTTCCTTTTTTAAATGTTTCTGTTGTGCACAGCAATTCAGTAATTCATATTATAACATTTTTCTTTTTCAACGTTCATTCCCTGTTGCAAACAAGAGTTGTTGTTTTTCTACACTGTAAACCTGAAAGAATGTGTATACCGTGTTTCCCTGAAAATAAGACCCTGTCTTATTTTTTTTTGAACCCCGAAATAAGCACTTGGCCTTATTTTCGGGGAGGTCTTATTATTTTGGGGCACATGGAAGAAACCAGAGGAAATGGCAGGGACTGGCTGTGCATGCGTTTAAATATTTTCGGAGAGGGCTTATTTTAGTGCATGCGCTCAAAAACCTGATTGGGCTTATTATCAGGGGATGTCTTATTTTTGGGGAAACGGTAGAGTTCAAAATAATGCAGAATATGATTATTATTCTTTTGGTGATTACATGGAGATATTGTTTAAAGAAAGTGTATTTCACACAATTACAAATTTTGATTCTCGATGTGATTATTCCTCTGTACAGATATAAATGAAGAAGGCTGTTACTGAACACACATATAAAACTGCAAGCATTCATAACAAATCATGTTGCTGAAGAGACGTGTCCTTTCATTAATTCAATACAGCATATGGAATATACAAAATGCACCAATGTCTATAACGCAGAAGTTGTATCCTTTTTCACATTAACCATTTTTTAAAACAATGAAATGCTAGATCCAGGAATACATTTTCAGAAGGTTGTGATGCCAAATGCCTTTGTTACTTGTCCATTTCTATCTTTCCGCGTTGTCTATAAAGAACAATAAAAATAATGCCACAATTTCATGGTTGCTTGGTTCTTACGTTGGCATAAATGACATATTTCCATTCTGGCACAATTATGTGTTTCTTGGAGTAGGTAAATCAATTACTATAGGTGGATTCAATGGCTGGTAATTCATGGTACAGACAGAAGCATTCACATAGGTAGTTGTTCCATCAGCCATAACACCGTAACCTAAAAAAAATAAAAACATTGTTATAAATAAGCTTTTCTCCAGTACACTATTTCTGTTATCATACACCAGTGGTGGAATGCTATTGGTTCGCCCCGGATTTGGCGAACCGGTAGCAGTGGTGGTGGTGGGAGGCTCCGCCCACCCACCCAGAAGTCTCTGTGCATGCACAGAACCTTATGCGCATGGGTAGAAGCATCGCACACGCAAGCATGCACCCATGACCAAACTAGTAGCAATGGGATTTGAATCCCACTGCTGTTATACACAAAGTTTGGCCATATAGAAATTCTTATTCATCCCATTGAATGTCAATAAATCACAGCACTAAATCTGAATGCCTTCTTGAATCCAAGCAAACAACACTCTAATGCTCCCCCTTTGTGAAGAATATTTCCAATCCCTACAATTTAAATAATTCCCTGCAAAATGTAGGGCCCATTTGCAATGAATTCCCTCTCTCTAAAAACAAGAAGCAATGGGTGGAAACTAATCAAGGAGAGAAGCAACTTAGAACTAAGAAGAAACTTCCTGACAGTTAGAACAATTAATCAGTGGAACAAGTTGCCTCCAGAAGTTGCAAATGCTCCAACACTGGAAGTTTTTAAGAAGATGTTGGATAACCATTTGTCTGAAGTGGTGTAGGGTTTCCTGTCTGGGCAGGGGGTTGGACTAGAAGACCTCCAAGGTCCCTTCCCTTCTATTCTAAATGAATGGATATTAAGTCTCTGTTCATGGAAGGGTCTTGGCATATTGGATCTGGAGGTCTCCATAGAAATCAGATTCCTTTGAGATGTTCTGAAGCCAAATTGAATGTACATCCAGAGTGAGTTAAAAAGAAGAAAGGAAAAAAGCATGCCAACCATCAAGGCATTATAATTTTCATGCTCCTGTTTCTTGCCCTTTACCCCATAAAGATATTTTCGACATTAAGAGCTTTTAAATAGTATTCAGAGGTTGAACATCTGTTACTTCTATATAACTGAATGTCACAATGACCCATGTCTCCTTCATAAGTTGGCTTTGTTGCTACTCTTCATATACGGATGTTTGGGAACAACCTATTAATTGCAGCCGGTTCCATATGCTACAGAATTTGACAGAGTGCAGTTCAGCTAAATTATGGAGACATTTCCATGGAGCAAATCATACGTAAAGGCTGAAGGAAATTTATTTTACAGAAAGCAAAATACAGAAAGCAAAAATAAGTGGCATAAGACAGTTCAGGTTAATCATGGTTCTGGAAGATCCAAAGTTTCAGAAAATCATTACTCTCCAATTATCTTTGAAAAATATATGAGATTCTAGCAAAAATTTGCTGTAGAAAATCTTTCTAGCACTTTTTTCATTCTTGTACGAAAAATCCTGAGATACAGAAATAATAATGTAGATGTAATAAATGTGTGTCAAAGAATAAAGCAGGGTGCAGAGAAGATAATGAGGAACAACTGAAATTTTTTTTTTACTTTTTTACGATTACTTTTTACTGAAAGTAATAGAATTCTGTCACATTAGGAAGAATTTTAAAGTGGGGTGTTTTCACAAACAATAAGGTTTTCATGAAAATAGAGTGGTGGTACAGTAATTATTTCTCCCAGAAATTCAGGAAATGAACACTTGTATTTGTCTCTTTAGTTAGTAACGGATATCAGCAGCAGCCATGTCATAATGGAACATTCTAGTACTTAAGTTTGTTTTTTTTACATCACCATTTTGAATAACTTGAGAAACCCAAGGTAAAAATCTACTTTGTTATTTTATGTAAATTACGATCATCTGCTGGAAATATATTCCTGTTCCCTTTACTGTGTTTATTGCTTAAAAGATGCTGGTATGAAACAGCATTCCAATTTAGTGGAATGAGCTCCAATTCCATAGCATGCCTGAGCAAACGCTATGCTAGTAGTCCTCAATTTATGACCACAATTGAGCCCAATTGTGAATCACTGCAGTTGATAAGTAATCCAGTTGTTAAGGGAATAATCTGGTTTCCACATTGACTTTGTTTGTCAGAAGGTTGCAAAAGGGGATCACATTATTATTATTATTATTATTATTATTATTATTATTATTATTATTATTATTATTCGTAAAGCATGTATTTTATGACAGATACAACTGTAAACATAATTATAAACACATGGAAAGGATACGAATAAAAGAAAATATTAGGACAGGGATAGGAGCCTGAGTAGCGTAGGGGAATAATGGCTCCTACAAAGGCAGCATTTAAGATCCAGCTGCTGCAATTACTTGCGAGTTCAATCCCAGGCAGGCTCAAGGTCAACTCAGCCTTCCATCCTTTATAAGGTGGGTAAATTGAGGACCCAGTTTGTTGGGGGCAATAAGCTGACTTTGTATAAATATAAATATAAATATACAAAAGTATGAAGGGTATTGCTTAACACATTGTAAGCCGCCCTGAGTCTCCGGAGAAGGACAGCATATAAATCAAATCAAAAAAAAAAAAAAAAAAGGGATATTGCCTGGACAACTGTTAGGCCCAAATCATATCCTAACAGTAGTCACATTGGTGTGCTTATGCACGCCCCTTACAGACCTCTTAGGAATGGGGTGAGGTCAACAGTAGACAGTCTAAGGTTAAAGTTTTGGGGATTTGGGGAAGAAACTACAGAGTCAGGTAGTGCATTCCAGGCTTTGACCACTCTGTTACTGAAGTCGTATTTTCTGCAGTCTAGTTTGGATCGGTTCATTTAAGTTTGAATCTATTGTGTGCTCTTGTACTGGTTTGGTTGAAGCTGAAGTATTTATTGGCTGGTAGGACACTGTAGGATACAGCAACAGTCATAAATATGAATCAGTTGCCGAGCATCTGGATTTTGATCACATGATCATTGGATGCTGGAAAGGTCGTAACTTGAAAAACTATCATAAGTCACTTTTTTCAGTGCTGTTATAACTTCGAATGGTCACTAAACTGTTGTAAGGTGAAGACTACCTAACTGGTAAAAAGTAGGTCCTTCAAGGGCATCCGTAAAGGTAAAGGTTCCCTTCGCACATATGTGCTAGTCGTTCCCGACTCTAGGGGGCAGTGCTCATCTCCGTTTCAAAGCCGAAGAGCCAGTGCTGTCTGAAGACATCTCCGTGGTCATGTGGCCGGCATGACTCAATGCCAAAGGTGCACGGAATACTGTTACCTTCCCACCAAAGGTGATCCCTATTTTTCTACTTGCAATTTTTACCTGCTTTCGAACTGCTAGGTTGGCAGAAGCTGGGGCAAGTAAAGGGAGCTCACCCCATTACGCGGCACTAGGGATTTGAACCTCTGAACTGCCGACCTTTCAATCAACAAGCTTAGTGTCTTAGCTACTGAGCCACAGCATTACTAGTTGGTAAAAAGTAGGTCCTTCAAGGGCATCCACAGGATGAACTATATGTGTGTGAAGGAAAACATAGTGACCATGATTATACGGTTGCCTTATAGACTTTTTTTTGTCCTCCTCTATGGACACAATTACTCACTCTTGCTCCTTGCTGGGCAAAGACTGATTTTGAAGCTTATTCAATGTTGCAGAAGTTTTTATAGCCCAAAGCAGAAGTGACTGAAGTGCAATTAATCATGTTGTGATCCGCCGGGGGGTCCTGTGGAGGTGGCAGCAGAGTTGGACAGTGAGGAGGTTGGGGAGGAACATGGGCCAGTCCTGGAGTCTGGGGAAGGCCTGGACAAGGGCTCTGTGTTGGAGGCAAAGAAAGGGCCATCTGGGTGATACGTGCTGCCTCCGGAGCCTCCAGACCTCAGTGAGGCAGAGGAACAAGGGAAGCCTGCCTGTTCCCAGTGCGTGCATGCACAAAGCTGCCAGAAGACAAGAACAGTTAAAACAAAAGGGATGACATAAGACTTAAAAGAGGAGCAAAAGAGGAGTGGGCCTTTGCAGGAAGCAACATTATTAATTCTGTTCAGTTTAAAGTCTGAAGCTCTGTTTGATTCTGGACTTTGTGTGGCTTTGCCAATTAGGTCTTTGGCAGCGTGTCAAGGGAGATAAAGGTGGGTGATTATCAGCCTTACCCCGAAGGACTCTTTACAACTATTTGGGGCTCATCTGTGAATGAACAGAATTCACAGTTGTTGCAATAAAGGTTTTTGGGACAACTGGTGTGTTTTACTGACTCAGGAACCCTAGGTCAGAACAAGTCAACATATCTCTAACCTACTACAGTTAATATCTCAACAACTTTCTATTATTCATTTTCATTTTTATGCATGAAAATAATACACACACATACAATTCCTGACCTTCGTGAATGTGTCCAAAAACATGAAGTCGTGGTTGTATTCGTCTCTGGATTGTATTCAGCAGCTCAACACAGCCCACTCTTTGCATTTTCTTAGGAACCCAATCTAGAAAACCTTCAGAATAAGAAACAAATACAATTTATAAAACAATGAAAAACTTTACATCTCAAATTCAAGACTCTACTTCCTTCTATAGCTAGCTCTTCTAGCTTTAAGTGAATGTCTGGAAACTTAATTTTGTTCATGTACAGAAATAAAATCGAATAACCATAATAAAATTGAATAAAAATTGAATGATGATATATACAGGGAGGAGATATTATACTCAATCTACCCACTAAAAGCTGCAATCATGTGTGTGTGTGTAAGATAGAGATGGTTCTAGTAAATGCAAATATACAATTCTGGTCAAAAAATGCAAAAGGAAGTCTCGATAAATCTATCAGATAATTTTATTATTCTTTTACCTTTACATTAGGATGTGATTTTGTTGTTGGGGTATAACCCAAGTGAAAATATAAAATAAGCTCAGAGGTCATTTTTGCTATTTGTAATGGAGCTAAAATAATTGCAATGTCTTAAATTCTTTGTTGAGACCTGTAATTGCACTCAACAATGAACTAAAGGGCCACCATCAGTGAGCTGTTGGACAGTATTACTTGGTCTGTTGGTCTGTTGTTTGGGTGGTTTAGGGGTTGAGAATTGTGGTGGGTGGGAGTGTGTTTGGGGATTGTTATGTGTGTTGGGCCTGGTCTTTGGGTGTTAAGTGAATTTCGTTGTATGGGTATACTGGGTATACACATACAATGACAATAACGTTATTTATTTATTTTATTTAAATGCAGATTTTTAGTGGAGAAATAATTCAGTTAACAGTTTAGCACTCAACAAGGGAGTTGTCAATCAATGACAGTAACTTGTAGGAAAAGGATCAAGTCTAGGTATGAAGGCTGCAGTTGACTTTAGTTAAGAACAGTGAATATAATTATTCCTCATGGCTTCAATGTTTGCTTTCTGGCATATTAAAAATTATAATTTGGTGGCAATATTTGGAAAATCTTGGGAATTCTATTCAAGTTCTTCATTTTGGGGCAGGTGTATGTGGCCCCATTCAGACTGAGATTACTGAATCTCAGAGGAAACTTACTTCTTCTCCCAGCTTGCTGTTCCCTTGTACTAAATGGATGCACAACTTCGTTTGATAGGATTAAAAACAAATAAAAACTACTGTCCACTCTTTCTGTGAGGAGTAATCTTAAGGCATATCTTGAAACTTGTAGGAAACATAATTCATGTTCTCCCTGCCCTGGAGAAGCAGGAAACCTCCTTGTTTTCAAAATCTGCTATCTCTCTGAGAAGTTAGTTTAGGCCATATCTTGTATTTGCCAAGAGGCACATTACACCTAACTCTAAATAATAATTCCAATTCTCAAGACAAAGCTTGTGACTCATATTTAATACACGGGATGCTTTACCATTCACTTATTGAATATTGGCCTCTCGAGAGGATCCCATAAACCCGTGATGGCGAACCTATGCCGGAAGTGGCATGCAGAGCCATCTCTCCGGGCACGCAAGCCGTCACCCATTGCTCTTCCGGGTTCCTGGGGGCCAGCCAGCTGGTCTTCACATGTTGGGAGCACCAGAAACTGGAAGAGCACCTGCCTGGCACGCATGCAGATGCTGGGAAGATGATCTTCCAGTATCCGGGACGCACATGTGCACTAGCCACCCAGTCTTTGCATGCGTGCCAGAAACCGGAAGACCAGGTGGCGTGCTGGAAACCGGAAGTTCATCTTCCCAGTGTGCACATGCGCACTGAGTAGCTGCTCTTCTTGTTTCCGGCATGTGCTCCTGTTTCGGCACTCAGTGCCGAAAAGGTTCACCAACACTGCCATAAACATTTCTCAGAATTCAGTTCAGAGCATTCAGAGAAACTGAATTAATAATGGGGATGTCCAAACTATTGGAGATGAAGGTATCACAATGAATACGATAGAATTGAGATGAGGTATCACAAAGAACTGAGGATATTAACCCTGAGAAAAAGGGACAGAAGAAAATGTGATACAATATTATTTTTACAATTCCAGCTGTCTGTGTTGCCTGAAAAAGATGGATGCAGATCAGTGATCTTCAGCCCAAAGAAGGCAGATTCTACTTCAGTGTTGGGGTTCTTCACAGTAGGAGGAGTTGTTGTGGTCCATCAACAACCTGCAGAGCTGGCAGCGGAGTGGGACAGTGAGGAGGCTGGGAAGGAACATGGGCCAGTCCTGAAGTCTGGGGAAGGCCTGGATGAGAGCTCTGCATTGGAGGCAGAGATGGGGCCCAGGCCATCTGGGAGTGATGCGCAGACTCCTGAGCCTCCAGAGTCAGACAGCAGAAAGGCAGAGGAACAGAAAGAGCCTGTTTCTAGTGCGTGCATGCGCAGAGCTGCCAGAAGGCGCAAACAGTTAAAACAAAAGGGACGACTCGAAAGTAAGGCCTGAAGATGATTGTCCCCTCCCATAAGGTTTAAAAGAGGAGCAAAGGCACATGGGCCCTTTGCAAGAAAACAACATTGTTAATTCTGTTCCAAGTCGACATCTGTTTGATTCTGGACTCTGTGTGGCTTTGCCAAGTAGGCCTTTGGCAGCATGTCAAGGGAGATAAAGGTTGGTGATTATCCCGAAGGACTTTTTGCAACTAGTTGGGACTCAGCTGTGAATGAACGTAATTCACAGCTGTTGCAATAAAAGAGGTTTTTGGGACTGCTCGTGTGTTTTAATGACTCAGGAAACCTAGGTCGCAACAGGAGTTCAAATGTGGATCAAAGCTGTGAGAGTTGGTGAGCTCCCATTCAATAACCACGTTCAAGCAGAGGCTGCAAGTCTTCGGTTGGTTGAATGTGGATTTCTGCAAGGAACACTAGGTTGAACTCAATGGCTTCAGTGCCTCCTTTCATGCAGGGCTCTGACTGGAAATAATGGCTGAAGAAATCAAAATGATGCATTCAGAGGGAATAATGAAGCCTTCACACAAATGGCAGAATCCAGCTTCAGCACACTTCCAGGTGGGATATGAACAGGACACAAGGATCTGTGGGGTACAGGGTCAAAAATTCAAGGTGCCAGCCATAACAATGTGATCAATGCCTGGCCCTTTTGTATGTACAAAACAGGAGTGAGGCTTCAGTCATGTAGTGGTACTGGAATGTTTTCATATGCTATACCCCTCACACACACACACACACACACACACACACACTGCCCCAGGACAGTCCTGGAAATAGTCCTTGATGAATAAGTGAACTATTCCAAAAGCTGGAAGCAGAAAAGGGCAACTGTGATTTCTTCCATTTCCATTTCTTCCCAGTTATGATAGGCTTGCTGGGGTGAAAATGACTGAGTTTAAAGTGAAGATTGAATTCTCTTAGCTAAGGAAAGTTCAGCTGAATATTGGGAACTGTAATTACATGTATTTAACCTGGATAAACAGAAGTGAACACTTGCCTTATGTGAAAATTAGTAAATTGTTTCATAGCGTGAATAAATTCCTCTAATAAGTACCTTAATTTTCCTCATTTTAAGAAAATGCGGCTGCATTACAGAAGCACAGCTCTGAGTTTCTGTGAGATTGAGGGTTTGCGTCAGGTATGCTTCCTTCAAAGTCCAGGAAAGAATGACCCAGACTCCATTGAAAGATACTGTTCTAACACGGAATTGGTTCTTTCACAAGCCCCATTTGTCTGGGGGTGGTGGGCGGAGCTTAACCCCTGGGCGGAGCCTATCAACATCAGGAACTCTTTCCAAAAGTTGGAGATGAATTGTACCCCCCCATCCGAGATTATATGTTTCGGAGCACCATGTAACCTATACACATGTTGAATAAACATTTTAGCAAGGGTTTTAGCTGAGGGGATCTTAGGATATGGGATGAAATGCACTTGCAGAGGGCAATGGTTGAAGGTCTTAGGGTATTCATGCAGAATGAATCCAACCTGAATGGCCATCAGAGACCTTTCATGAAACCATGTACCAGGTAAGACCACAGACTCCGTTTTAGTAAATAGCACAGATAGCAAAATTATTCTTGCATCTAACTCTAAACTTGCCTTCAGTTGTTTAAACCAACCCATCCTCCTCTTTCTGTCTCTTTAACTTTTATAGCAGCTCCTCGTTTCTCTTTGATGTCAGGCCAACAAATGCACTTGTAAGCTCTTCATGATGCCCAAGGTTGAAATGCCTGATCTGGCAGATGGCAGATTGCTATTTCCGCATGTGCTTGCCAAGAGGCTACCGTATTTCCCCCAAAATAAGACCAGTTCTTATATTAATTTTTGCTCCGAAAGATGCATTAGGGCTTATTTTCTGGTTAAGTCTTATTTTGGGGCAAATACAATACTAAATGCATCCATCTGGCTTACAATCTTAACTCGGGCTTATTTGGGGGATAGGGCTTATATTACGAGCATCCTGAAAATCATGCTAGGATTTATTTTCCAGTTGGGTCTTATTTTCAGGGAAACAGGGTAGCACCTCTGTTCTGTACAGCCTGCTGGTGATCCATGAGTGTTTGCTTGCCATAGGAAAGATGGGGTGGCAGTGGAAAGGGATGGGGTTTAACAAGGGCATCTCCCTCATGGAAATGAACAGCATGAGGAGCATTTGACTTGTAAGGATGTTGGATGGAAAGAAGTCCCATAATTGGGACTTTCCTGCTTCACTCCACCAGGAAAGTCCCAATTATGGGAGTCTCCAAGCTCACGATGGGACCTGGTGGCATTTCTTTTATACAGAGAAGCCATGTGACTCTTTGTGAATGAACAAATTAGCCCTTCTGCTAGGAACAGATTGAGGTTACCAGGAAAATGTCCCCAATTATGTGTCTATGGGGATTCTCAGTCATCAGGTCATGGTTGTCCCAAAGGTGCTTTTTCAAGAGGCATCAAACCAGGAGTGAAATCTACTTACCTTCCCTACCAGTTCACGTCTGATTTTTGACCCTCTGCGCAGGCGCAGAAGGCTTTGCGCATAAGGAGAGGGTTAAAAACCAGGACGTAATGACATCCGGGTTGGTGGGCGTGTTGCTGCCGTTACTGGTTCACCAAACCATGCACCGCCAGTGCTACCGGCTCGTGCAAGCCGGACAGAACCGGCAGGATTTCACCACTGCATCAAAGCCATCCGGACTAGATTCAGCAGTCCATCTGCATTTAAAAGAGAAAGGCCAACCTTTTGAAGTCAGCAAAGTCCACATTTTGGACAGCGAGGACTGCTGTTTTGAAAGTGGGGTCAAAGAGGCCATCTATGTCAAAACTGAACAGCCTTCCTTCAAAAGAGGCGGAGGGACATGACATCATCTATCTCCAGTCTACAACGCAGTCCTTTCCGCAGTTCCAAGGAGGCTGCACACCCATTTGCACCACTCAGCTGACCTTGAGGACACAGATAAACCTCCAGGTGGCCTTAGCAACTCAGTAGAAGGATGCAAATGACCAGCTGTCTGCAAGGAATATAAATCCTTTCACTCCCCACCATCCAGTCAGAGCTGAAGAAGCTTCTTGGATGAGAAGTGAAATATCTTCAAAGAAAAAAAACCAGAAAGTCCAGTTGCCTCTTGAAAAAACACCTTTGGGACCTCGATTATGTGATTCCCAAGACAGATAGGTCTACTTCTACTTTATCTACAAGTTCCCAAATTCACTCATTAGAAGACTGAACCCAATCAGGTGATAACTGATTCAATAGCCTGTTAAGCATTATGTTAGCCCATGATCACAATTATTTATTTATTTATTTATTTATATTTCAATTTATAAACTGCCCTTCTCCTTGCGGACTCAGGGCGGTGAACAGCCAGAATAAAACATGGTATACAAAAGTTAAAAACAATTAAAAATTATTAAATATTATTCGGCCAAGAATTAAAACAACCCAATTTAAAATCAATTTCAAATTTAAAAACGGAGGATGGGGTCAAGCTAGCCCAGCTAGATGGAATAAATGGGTTTTAAGGGCCCGACGAAAGGTCCGGAGATCTGGAATCCTGCGTATCTCCGGGGGTAGGTCATTCCATAGGGCGGTCATTCCAATGCCAAAACTATGATGTTCTGGGATCTCTCTTCGCCCCAGTGATTCAGGGAATTACTTGAAGAAGGATCATCTATAGCAGGGGTCTCCAGCCTTGGCAACTTTATGACTTGTGGATTTCAACTTCCAGAATTCTTCAGCCAGCATGCATGTGAATTGTCTCTTTCATTCCTCTTCCATTTAAAAAAAAATCCTCTACTTTCTTTTCCAAATCACCTTTCTGATTTGCCTTTATGTTCATATTTCATTCCTCTAGCAACCACCTGATTGCACCGTATGCCGGATCTTTCTCTTCTCGTTGTTTTATGTTCTTGGATGGCGGTTAACCGGTGACCCTTAGTGATTGCATATGGTGCGCTTGTGCAAGATTCTCGTGGACGTCGTATTGTAGAGCAATTGGTCAACTTTTGGCTTTTGCAAAACTGTGCTCGAGCAAAGAAATTCGAATTGTTGTCACATGACTGGAAATAATTCATTGTAAATGAGGTGGTGGATAAAGGCAAAAAGTATTTCCACTTCAAAAATTTTGCAAACTAAAATCCATGAAATTAACTTCTTCGTTAAATTAAGCGTTATTTATGTTGAACATGTTTTTGTCTGCATGCAATGTCAACCTTCTGAAGCTTTCCCATATGTTTGCAGCTTATTATGTACACCTGACTACACAAACTAAGAATAATTTATTACACCTAGCGAACACTAAGGAGACTGCCTTAGATATTCCTTTCTTTCCCTTCTTTTAACATTTGGGTTAAACAGTAATCAGCAACTAACAGGAAAGCATTAATCACTGTTGCCAACAATCAACTAGGCAGGTTCCAAGTTAGAAAATTATAGTGGCTAATTTCCACTTTAGTTTGTACCTGACACACACCCATTCAAATACTGCATCCAGATCAGATATGGGCACACCCCACATATGGACTAAATAGCAATGTATAGCTCAATATTTATTTAATAAATATCCAAAGTAAATAACTGGCATAACAAGACAAAATCAAGGTAAAAAGAACAGTAGCAACAGGCAACAATATACATAATTCCTGTATCTATCCAAAGGTGCAGAATTTCCAATGGCCACTAGAAACAACCTTGTGGACAATGAGTATGGACACTCCCAATTTTTAACTTTGTTGTGCACAAAACAGCAGCAGATTAGAGATGGAAAGTAAGACACCAGGTTGATACTCCTGTTGTGGCCTGCCAGCGGCCAGTGGATCTGGCAGCAGATTTGGACAGTGAGGAGGTTGGGGAGGAACATGGGCCAGTCCTGGAGTCTGGGGAAGGCTCTGACGAGGGTTCTGCATCGGAGGCAGAGATGGGGCCACAGCTGTCTGACAGTTGTCAGCTGCCTTCGGAGTCGGACATCAGTGAGGCAGAAGAACAGTTGGATCCTGTTCCCAGTGTGTGCATGTGCAGAGCTGCCAGGAGACGGGAACAACTAAGGAACAAGGGTCGACTCAGGAGTAAAGCCACAGGTGGACGGTGAATGGCCCCTCCCATAGGGAATAAAGAGGAGCGAAGGGGAGGGGAGTTTGCAGGAGACAATTAGTTCATTTGGGTGAAGATCTGTTCCTGCATTCTTGCCAAGTATTGTCTGTTACAGTGTGAACTCTGAAAGATATCAGCCTGACCACTCTCCAAGCCTGATAAAGGTCGGTAATTGTGAACTAACTTGAAAGACTATGGGAGAGGAAAGACTTGTCTTCGTGCTGCTGGGGAAGGCTAGGTCACAACAACTCCCAGAAGGCAACAAGGAAAACAGGTTGTGAACAGGATGTGTAGTGTCCCAAACAATCCTGCAGACCTGCTGAAGCATCGCTTATATGCTATGTCCTGGATAGAAGGACTACAGAAAGGCAGGAAATGAGAGTTGGGTATGAGCCAAAGGATCTAGGGGCATCTGCATGGGGAATGTAAAAAAAGTCAAGATAGTAGCTGGTCTGAAGCCCCATACATGCTGCATGTAAAAGGGTCAAAGCTTTAAATACAAATTGTGGCTGCCATCTTGAGTTTGTTTTACCACTGGCTGTGTGAATGCCCTCGATAGTATCTAATGGTGCCCGGATCACTTGAGAAATAACAGTATGATTATTAACTTGTAGAAACGTTGAGTTGGGAGATACGGTGTTCGCTTGCAGTGAGATGCATTTTAAATGTTTGCAATGCGAATTTAACTTAGCATTAACTTTGAATTATTTTATTCTCAGTGATTAACCAAGGCCAATTCTATCAAGAGACTTTACTAATGTTAGGGCAATAAGCAGACATGGGCTACTAGCAGGGGTGGGTTGCTGGGGGTTCACAGGGATTCCCAGTGGTGGGATTCAGCCAGTTCGCACCATTTTGGGAGAACCGGTTGTTAACTCTCTGAGCAGTTTGGTGAACTGGTTGTTGGAAGAAATCATTAGGGCAGAGAACCGGTTGTTAAATTACTGTATTTTCCTGCGTATAAGACTACTTTCTTACACACAAAACTCTTCTCAAAAGTCGGGGGTTGTCTTATACGCCGGGTCTCATTCTCCTGTAACCAGGCAGACCAGCCCATAAGGCTCTGACGAGCCTTAAATGGCTCTGAGGAGGGTCGTCTTATACGCCCAGTCGTCTTATACGCTGGAAAATACGGTATTTGAATCCCACCACTCTGCCCACCCCACCCCGCTACTCCCAGGAGTCCCCAGGCGGCCTGTTTTGGATGCAGATAAGTGCAGGGCGTGCACAGAGGCTCGGGGAGGGCAAATAATGGGCCTACCAGAAGTTCGGGAAGGCCCGAAACATTTCTGGCCTCCAGAGGTCCTCCAGAGCCTGGGGAGGTTGTTTTCGCCATCCCGGAGGCTCAAGGAAAGTCCCGAGCCCAGGGATGACAAAAACACCACCACCACCACCCCCGCCATGGTGCAGGAGGCCAGCTAGGCCACATCCACCGTGGCCACACCCATCCAGCAACTGGCCAGAGAACCCCTTGCTAAAATTTTTGAAGCCCACCCCTGTGTACTAATGTATTTCAGCAAAAAGCACCCCAAAAACACACCGATTTACATCTGAAGAGCTGCATGGAAAAAGCAAAGACTCAAAATTGTCATCTGTCTCCAAAGACACAGCAGAGACATATCAATTGAACTGAGCCAGATAAGCGTTTTTCAACGTTTTCTTACCAAGAGGCGGTCCGTGTGTAATAAGAATGTCTATCCCATCTGGAATTAGGTTCCATTTCTCTAAGAGTGCTTGGCCTCGTGGAAGATTAAAGCCCCAGCCATAAAACCAAGGTTGCCTGCCAAAGAAAGGGGAAGATAGACTTCAGTGCTTCATACATGCTGTGGTTAGCCAGCTGAGCCCCAGTACAAGAGGGGAAGGCCTCTGAATCCACATAGGCGATGTGTCTAATAGCTCAACTCAAATGTTACAGAAGCATGCATTGTGCCACTGCAATTCTGAGTTTATGCATGGACGCCCATGTAATCTGAAAAAAAGCATTACCATATCTACTTTTTTTTTAATTTAATCTTTATTAAATATTTACATTAAGATTAACACAAAATAAAAATTGGGAAACAATATAAATGGTGAAATGTAGAAACACATAAACACAAAACTAAAACGAAACGACAAACATGACTAATCGGGAATTAAGCTCACTCTCCAATTAATAATAACTAGTGTCATCCAAACCAAACATTTCAATAGAGTCAATTTCTACTAACTATCTACAAAACAATTAGCCTGTTTTTGTCGAAATTTTAAGAAATCATATAGCCTAATAAATATCTAATTAATCTAAATAGACGATCTTGTCACCCATTTCCTAGATTTAACCTTCTTTTGAGCCAGACAAAGCATTTGTCCCAACTTCTATTGTATATTGAATCTTTCTTGTCTTTTAAAATATACGTTAATCTATCCATCTCAGCACATCGGAGAATCTTGTTTATTATCAGATGGCATTTGCCCAACTGTGGAAAGATGCAGATACGCCTCCCGACCATATCTACTTTCAAAGAATATTCATTAATAAGCAATGAATATTACACTTTTACTAATTTTAGCATGCTTGAGCCAGTGTAGATGACCTCTAAAGTAAAGTAAAACGCCAAGTTTCGGATGTCTGCATTGATTCTCTTAACCATGTTCCAGTGGTGAAATGTAAAATTTGTTACTACCGGTTCTGTGGGTGTGGCTTGGGGTGTGTGTGGGGTAATGCGATTGGATGGGTGTGGCCAACTTTTTTTTTACACTTTTAAAAGCATTTTTTCTACAACCTCTTTGGCTACCGGTTTGCAAACGTACACGCACACATGTGCCCTGTTCATGCATGCACCCGGCCTTCCGCGCATGTGCTTTGCTGGCGAGTGCACCTTCCACGCATGCACCTGGCCTTAAAAACGTGCCTAAATAGGATGGCATAAAGCTGGGGCAATTTCAGCTACCGATTCGGGCGAACCGGTCTGAACCAGCTCAAACCGGCTGAATACCACCTCTGCCCTGCCCCAAAGACTGCTAGGTGTGCTTTACCCAAATGAATTATATCTTGCTCATTTACAGAGCTATTTCGACAGATGCAATGTTGCTTTCTTTTCATAATGCGGCATTCACATTTCCTTTCCGAATGTGGCGCTTCTATTAACGCAAACCTACCGTACTTAATGGCCTCATACTAGCCACCTATCATACTGTATTAGAAGAGGAAGATTAGCATAGAATTTGCGGCTCTGTGACTCATTTAATATGAAAACAGCACACTATAAACTGTAGAGAGTGAATGTGGAGAGATACAGAGCCCGGCCCATCTGCTCGTATGTCAGATAACAGTAACAGAGTTGGAAGGGACCTGGGAGGTCATCTAGTCCAACCCCTTGCTCACGCAGGAGACCTGTACTAGGGATATCGATACTGACTTAAGTTTTGACCAATGACAAAGCCAAGAAGGTGGCTTCATTCTTGATTGAGACATGGAAGAAGGAACAGCAGCAGCAAATAAAGTAAGCAAGACTCAAAATATTTTTACACTCCTAAAAGATAAAATGCAAGATGCCTTAAATTGACACGTATTTTATCACTCTTTTAATTACGATGACTTGGTCTTGGTGGCCTTCGAGACCGACTTCTGCCACCAGTAGCCTCCCACCGGCCAGTCCGCTCCCACAGAGAGGGTCTCCTCAGGGTGCCATTAGCCAAGTTATGTCGGCTGGTGACACCCAGGAGGAGGGCCTTCTCTGTGGGAGCCCCTGCCCTTTGGAATGAGCTGCCCCCGGAAATGCGTAAGATCTCCGACCTCTGTGTACTTCGCTGTGCCCTCAAGACCCTGCTGTTCCGCCAGGCTGAGCTATCAATGTAATCATTTTAAATTGGGTGTTTTAAATTTGGGGTTTTATATTTGAGCCGAAATTATTTAATAATTTTAATTATTTTTGATTCATGTTTGTCTTTGTGCTTTTAATAGGCTGTACACCGCCCTGAGTCCTTCGGGAGAAGGGCAGTATAGAAATATTATTATTATTATTATTATTATTATTATTATTATTATTATTATTATTATTATTATTATTATTATTATTCCGTGATTATTTAGCAGCAACTCTCCTAAAAAGAAACAAAACAAGTACTAACAATATAAAAGAATCGCATACTTATCTCTGCTTTTCAGAAAGAAATATTAGAAACAAAAATATGCAATAAATTACCCTGTTTTCCTGAAAATAAGACATCCCCCGATAATAGCCGCCCTGAGTCTTCAGAGAAAGGTGGCATATAAATTGAACTAATAAAATTGAACTAATAATTAGTCCAATCGGGCTTTTGAGTGCATGAGCTAAAATAAGCTTCCCCCCAAAAATAAGCCCTCCCTGAAAATATTTAAATGCAGAGCTAGAAATCAGGTAAGACAGCAAGAGGAGACCCATCTTGCTCCATGCGCCCCAAAATAATAAGACCTCCCCAAAAATAAAGCCAAGCGCTTATTTCAGGGTTCAAAAAGATATGAGACATGGTCTTATTTTTGAGGAAACATGGTATATACAAAGGAATCCACGTCTATGCTCAATTAATCAGTTGTTCTGGTATTCCTTAGTAGATGTAGATGCTTTCATTCATATGATGTTTAATGAACTGCACAACTTCCTTGGCAAACAGCCTGTTCCACTGAACTTTAATAAGGGAAATCACGTCAGGCCAGACTTTCTGACTACATTTGCAGTTAGGGTCTGCAGAAGACCCTCTCACAAAAAAAGAGGCCACCTGCTCTGGCTAGGCAAAGGGGTGTGGAGCAGAGCTGGGGGGCAGGTAGACCTTTCATGTCAGTCCCCCCAATCCAGGTGTGAAATGCATTGCTAAGTAAGATAGTGCTGTTTAAATATATATCCAGTTGCAGGCTGGGAAGGAAGGGGCACATTCCTAACCTGGCTGAGATATATCCAGGGGTGGGATTCAGCCGGTTCGCACCGGTTCAGGCGTACCGGTAGCTCCGATGATAAGCAGGAAGCGAACCGGTTCACTCCGACGATCAGGTGGGTTCAACTGCCCGCCCTGCACGCTTTACTTACCTTAATCCTCTCAGCTGATTCACGCAGCAGAGCGAACTGCTCAGCTGTGTTAGTCCCCAGAAGTAACTCAGAAGTTTAGTTTTGTCAAAACTGTGTACACGTGAAGCACATGCACGCAACACATGATCACTGAACCGGTTGTTAAACCGGCAGGATCCCACCACTGGATGTATCGCTTCCAGTCCAAGTTTTTGGATCATATCAGATCCAGGAAAACTGTTGGGATGATCCTTTTTAATCTCTGGTTTACAAAATTTGAAATGTACAATTAGTAGTTTTGGAAAAATTACACATGTGCCACATTCTCCTGCTATGAGATCTATTACTCTCATTTTCCACACTCAAACCTTTCGTTCTGCAGTTGCTATTTTGATGTAGTGTTCCTTACATCAAGGGCCGGGATGTTAATAATAAAAACTGTATCAAAAATTGAATGCGTTGGTTGTCATAGCTAGCTAACAGACTGCTGCTTTTGCTCTGTCCCATAAGGAAAATATGAAAGGCTGGTATGATTTTATAAGCTTTATAATAAGTGCAGCTTGAAGACTATTCAATATCAGCTACTCGTTCTTCAGAGATGCCTCTTTGGAGTAGCATGAAACCACCTCCTTTTCTGTATTAAAAAAAAAAGATAATTCTTTGAAAGTCTTCTGAACTATTCCTTGTACATTGCTTGACAAAATCCAAAGAAATTGCCCTCAAAGCTGTAATGACGGTTTCCGTAGTACTGATGCATTAATAGCATTTTCAGAAAATTATGTTGTCTGCCCTTTTCTTGATTTTTAAATGTGTACCTTTGAAATTCTATCAAGATTACACACAAACTTAAATATATGTAAAAATATGCACACCAAGAGCTAGTCTGAATACAAACTATTTTTCAGAGAGAATCAGTGTCATCTAGCATAAGAATTTACTGGGACAGTAGGGCTGTAGTAATCTTTAAAAATGGTCCTTTCCTCTTTTTTAAAAGATACCTTTTCAAGCATCTTCTCTCCCTCCCCTTGATTTATTTATTTCCCTGTAGTTGTTCTCCCTACCATGTCCATGTTTTTCTCATCTGAGTATCAGAATGAGATGCTTATGGAGATCAGATGTACCTGCTTCTAACCCACCAATTAAATCACTTTTTATTTTTTTACTGTGGACAGAAAATCAGTGGGCATTTCTAGCCAGGCAATTAATACTGATGCAATTGATACAGTTAATTTAGCAGTAGAAGAAAATAATATCCCGCTCTTTGGGTCTAGGACTTTTCAGCGCGAACCCTTCCCGCTGCCTGTTTCTCACCAGGGTTTTGCCTTCGTGATATTACGCCTTGGCATTTTGGGCCACAGCCCCTCCGTCCCAGTCCCTTCGCCGCAGCCCATTTGTCACAGTATAGTTCACATTGGGCTTTTTGGGTGCAGAGGACAGTTCAAAGCCAGCCAATTGGTGCAGGGCTCAGGGGCTTTGGGAGTAGAGCAGGGGCTACAGTTCAGAGGGAGGCTCTGTCAGTTTGGAGCCTCCTGAGGCGGCCAAGAGGAGCGAGGGGGAGGGATCCAGCCACAAAAGATCAGGGGAGGGAAGCCCCTGCACTGATTGGCTGGTTTCGAACTGTCCTCTGCACCCAAAAGCACAATGTGAACTGTACTGCGATGAATGGGCTGTGGTGAAGGAACTGGGACGGAGGGGCTGTGGCCCAAAGTGCTGAGGCATAATATCGCAAAGGTGAAATCCTGGTGGAGAAACAGGCAGCACCAAGAGTTTGAGCCGAAAAGTCCCATTCCACGCTCTTCTGTTACTAAACAGTTTTAGGGAAAGGGAGAACATAATATGCATATCTCTCATTCCTAAACTTGAGACCAATGGTGAAATTCAAAATTTTTCCCTACCAGTTCTGTGGGCTTGGCTTGGTGGGTGTGGCTTGATGGGGGGGTGTCATGTGACTGGGTGGGCATGGCCAACTCCCCCCCCCCCACTTTTCTAAGCATTTATTTTACTATCTATTCGTCCAAACCGGTAGTAAAAAAATGCTTTACAAAGTAAAAAAAAAAAGGTTCCGATGATCAGGTGTGACAATCAGCTGTGCCGCGTGATCGTCGGAACCTTTTTTTTTTTTAACTTCCTTAAAGCATTTTTTTACTACCGGTTTGGGGAACCACTAGCATTTTTTACTACTGCTCCGGGCGAACCGGCCTGAAGCAGTAGCATTTCACCCCTGCTTGAGACTCTAGACTCTTGCACTAGAAAGAGTCTAGAAAGAGTGCAGAGAAGAGCAACAAAGATGATTAGGGGACTAGAGGCTAAAATATGAAGAACGGTTGCAGGAATTGGGTATGTCTAGTTTAATGAAAAGACGGACCAGGGGAGACATGATAGCAGTGTTCCAATATCTCAGGAGCTGCCACAAAGAAGAGGCAGTCAAGCTATTCTCCAAAGCACCTGAGGGCAGGACAAGAAGCAATGGGTGGAAACTAATCAAGGAGAGAAGCAACTTAGAACTAAGGACAAATTTCCTGACAGTCAGACCAATTAATCAGTGGAACAACTTGCCTCCAGAAGTTGCGAATGCTCCAACAGTGAAAGTTTTAAGAAGAGATTGGATAACCATTTATCTGAAATGGTATAGATTTTCCTGCCTAAGCAGGAGGTTGGACTAGAAGACCTCCAAGGTCCCTTCCAACTCAGTTATTCTATTCTATTCTAACCTGCGTCCTTCAAGTAAGTATGTAGTCACCATCTACTTTCTTCCAACAGTCCAACAAACAGGATTTCTAGGGTTTTGGTCATACAGTGGGGCAAAAAATATTTAGTCAGCCACCAATTGTGCAAGTTCTCCCACTTAAAAAGATGAGAGAGGCCTGTAATCGACATCATAGGTAGACCTCAACTATGAAAGACAAAACGAGAAAACAAATCCAGACAATCACATTGTCTGATTTGGAAAGAATTTATTTGCAAATTATGGTGGAAAATAAATATTTGGTCAATATTAAAAGTTCATCTCAATACTTAGTTATATATCCTTTGTTGGCAATGACAGAGATCAAACGTTTTCTGTAAGCCTTCACAAGGTTGGCACACACTGTTGCTGGTATGTTGGTTCATTCCTCCATGCAGATCTCTTCTAGAGCAATGATGTCGATTACAGCCTCTCTCGTCTTTTTAAGTGGGAAAACTTGCACAATTGGTGGCTGACTAAATATTTTTTTGCCTCATTGTATCATTCTTTGCATCAAGCTTGGAAACTGGTGGCTTCTGTAGTTCAAAGCAAGAATATCCTCAGGATGTAATTGTTCAATGAGAAGAAGGACTGGGGTGCTGCTGCTTGCGTGAGCAGGGATGTTATTGTGCACGCGTGCCACTTCTGCGGCCCAGTTCTGAAAGCCCGGTAGTGGGCCGTGGGCGAGAGATTGGGGACCCCTGCCCTAGGCTATTTCTTCTTATATAAAATCAAACGGCCAAGGTTCACACAGCCCCTGTGCCCCATTTTGGGCTTAGGAGACCTCCCTGCACTTACCTGGGAGCCAAAATGGGGCACTCAGGGACTCCTGAAAGGAGCGGGGAGAGGAGAGGAAGGGAGGAGCCAGTCAGCAATTTAGCTACCGGTTCACCCCGAACCGGATGAATCCTACCACTGGACCTATGCCAGGAAGTATTTTCTAGATAACAACCTGCACCTTTAGTTGCAATTGGAAGCCAACTGGCAGCTAACAAAACTCATGGAGCAGTATTGAGGTGCCTCTCTCACTGTCCCTCCGGCTACATTTTTGGACTGGCAGTAGCTTCTGGGTGGTCTTTGGGCCATGGACAATACATTGCAGTACTCCAAAGGTAAGGTAATTAGGATATGAGTGACAATCAGAAGTGTGATGACTGATGCTCATCTTGAAGGAATTCATTTCTCATTAATTTTGCCTTGAGGGAAGAAGTGATTCCATTCTATCTCTCTTCTTTCCCTCTTTCCAAGCAGAGTCATTGGATAAGACTTAGTTGCTATAATCTGGAGAAAGGGAGAAAATTTCTCCCTGCCTACTTTGGCTGGGCCATGGAGGGTTTTTATATGCATTAATAAGGTTTACCAATAATTGGGCTTTTTTCCCAAACTAGAAAGCCCTAAAAGTTCTGAGCTTTTCTCATATGGAAAAACACAGATTTAAAATATAAATATCTATCTTTCAAATATGAAAATGCCTGTGGCCATTTGAATGCTTCTGTAGTGTGCACAGAAGCCTCCTAAAATCAGATGGCCATTATAGACATTACATGAAAGGACATGAAGAAAGGATCTGTCTGATGATTGATGCATCAGATGGCTAATTAATACTGGATTTTAAAATAATATAAATGCTTATCTGAAGGGCTTTAAAATAAAATTGAAGGGGGAGGGTGACCAATCTTTAGGATTTAGGACTTTCTAAAAAAAATTTAATTTATATGCCGCCCTTCTCCGGAGAATCAGGGCGGCTTACAATGCATTAAGCAATAGCTTTCATACTTTTTGTATATACCTGCTTAGTAGGGCTTTGCCCCCCCCCCAAGCGGTGTTCTTTTTTATAGACTTAATCCTAAATATAAACCCTAAAATGACCAATCAAACAACAAGCAATCAAACAGCAAGCAACCAAACAATGAGGTAGAGAGTGCCGGGAAAGAAGGAAAAAAGGAGGTGTGGGAAGCAAATGCAAAACCAGCCAGAAAGAACTCAGATGCTCGAAGTCTGAGGAACAAACAAGGTGAACTTAAAGTTCTAGTACAGGGGTTTCCAATCTTGGCAACTTTAAGACTTCAAACAAGCAAAGCTGGTTGAGGAATTCTGGGAGTTTAAGTCCCCAAGTCTTAAAGTTGCCAAGATTGGAAACCCCTGTTCTAGTACATGAAGATAGGTATAAAGTTGCCATTATCAAAACTTGGTGAGATGAAACTCTTGACTGGAATATGCTGCTGGAAATATATATAAAATGTTCAAATAAAACAGATTTAACAAAAGAAGTGCGTTTTATGTAAGAAATCACTATACCGCTATAGAAATGCAGAAAACCAAGGATGAAAACTTCTTTGAATGCATATGGGTTCTTATTCCAACAGGCTGGGCTGACCAAAGTAAGGTTTTAATTGGACATTTTAGTTTTTGGGGGTTTTTAAAATAACAAATAGGGCCAAATTGTTTAATACAGTTTAAATTGTTTTTAAAGTTTTGGGGTATATGTTGTTTTTATCATGGCTCTATACCGCCCTGAGTCCTTTGGGAGAAGGGCGGTATAAAAATAAAATAAAATAATAAAATAATAAAATAAAATAAAATAAAATAAAATAAAATAAAATAAAATAAAATAAAATAAAATAAAATAAAATAAAATAAAATAAAATAATATGAAAGGAAAAAAGAATGACATTGTCATAGGTGTATTTACCACGGGCCACCCAACCAAGCATAGGAAATAGATTATCTCTTTGCTAATAAGTTAGGTAAATTGTGCAGGAAACACACTATAGTGGTATTGGGATTTTAACTACCTTGACATTAACTGGGAGACAAAATCTTAACCAAATGGGAGAACAAACAGTTCTAGATGAGACTAGCTTTGTCATCCAAAATGTAGAGGAGGGAACTAGAAGGTCAGCTATACTGGATTTAATTCTTACTAATAGAGATGAAATGATAGAGGAGGTTGAACTTTGGGGGCAGAATGACCATGTCATACTGTAATTCAACACAGTGCAGTCACAAGTAGTAATTGAAGAAAGTCAAACTACTGTCATAGACTTTAAGACAAGAAGTAATTGGTGGAAGATCTGTAAAGAGAGATCCAACCTAGGATGAAGGAGAAATTTCCTGATAGTAAGAATAATTAATCAGTGGAGCAGCTTGGCTCCAGAAGTTGTGGGTGCTCCTCTGGAGGTTTCAAGAAGAGATTATAAGGTCAATTGTCCAGAATGGCATAGCATTTTCTGCCATGGGGATTGGTCTAAAAGACCTTCCAACATCCCCACCAACCCTATTATTCTATGCTGTAATTGTGAAGGCACTCTTCCAAATGTTTAGGTTTGAGGTAAAGATAAAGGTTCCCCTCACACATATGTGCTAGTTGTTCCTGACTCTAGGGGGCGGTGCTCATCTCCCTTTCAAAGCCAATGAGTTAGTGCTATCCAAAGACGTCTCCGTGGTCATGTGGCTGGCATGACTAAACACCAAAGCTGCACAGAACGCTGTTACCTTCCCACCAAAGGTGGTCCCTATTTTTCTACTTGCATTGGGATTCAAACTGCTGAACTGCCGACCTTTCAATCGACAAGCTCAGCATCTTAGCCACTGAACCACAGTGTCCCCTTAGCTCTGAAGTCTGAACCTATTACACTTTTACACCAGTGGTGGGTTTCAAAATTTTTTACTACCGGTTCTGTGGGTGTGGCTTGGTGGGCGTGGCATGGCTTGGTGGGCGTGGTAGGGGAAGGATAATGTAAAATTTCTATTCCCATCCCACTCCAGGGGAAGAATACTGTAAAATCTCCATTCCTTCCCCAATCCAGGGGAAGATTACTGCAAAATCCCCATTTCCTCCTGATCAGCTGGAACTTGGGAGGCAGAGAATAGATGGGGGCAGGGCCAGTCAGAATTTTTACTACCGGTTCTCCAAACTACTCAAAATTTTTGCTACCAGTTCTCTAGAACTGGTCAGAACTGCTGAAACCACCTCTGTTTTATACATAATATCTCATATTTGGCTTGGTAATGAATATTTGAGCTAATCACTCCACTTATAGAAGTCAGCCAGAGTTTTCATATTTGAATTTAGAAATAGTTGAAGCTTCTAAACTGCAAAGGGAGCCTCACATAAAATGGAATCTAACCTACATTGGATACTAACAGATAAGAATGCTAAGTGTTAGAACTGCCTGGCTCTGTCCCTGGAGTTTTCTTGGCTAGGTTTTTCAGAAGTGGTTTGCCATTGCCCCTTTTTTAAGTGTGAGGGAAGTGACTGGCTCAAGGTCACCCAGTTGGCTTTTGTCACAGATCCACCCCCTACTCCCCCTCTCCAGATGCAAGTTCAGGGAAAGAGGGTTGAGTTTGAGTCTGCAGAGGAAAGTATGGAGCTGAGTATTGGTCAGAATTGAGTCTCTAAGAATGCTAGCCTGATGGGGCAGCCTCAACTGGGTCGATTGGTTGAGGGACACGCTGAGCAGTGGTGAAATCCAAATTTTTTTATTACCAGTTCTGTGGGTGTGGCTTGGTGGGCATCGTGGGCATCGTGTGGCTTGGTGGGCATGGCAGGGGAAGGATACTGCACAATCCCCATTCCCTCCCCACTCCTGGGGGAAGGATATTGCAAAATCTCCATTCCCACCTCACTCAGAGGTGGTATTTGCCGGTTCTCCAAACTACTCAAAATTTCCGCTACTGGTTCTCCAGAACCTGTCAGAACCTGCTGGATTTCACCCCTGATGCTGATGCTGAGGCTGAGGAAGGCGAGTCAAAACGTCAGCAAGTTGACCAGAAAGCTCCAGACAGCATCAGGAGCAGCTGACACCTGTTAGCAATGAGGAGGAGATGGACTCTACACCTCCTCCTGATCCAACAACACATAGAACAGAGAGGAGACAGGCACAACGTTGGTCAGCTAGATTACTCATGAGGAGGCAACCTCGACTCTCATGAAGGGCTGCATTGCATTGCCTAATTAACGCTGCCCTGAGGACTTGAGCGTAGAGGGAGCAACGTGCTCAGTTCGGTGTCTTGTATGCTTGTGCTGTATATCCTGGCCTGTTTGACTCTTTGACGGCTTTCCGGGACTTTGTGTGTGCCTTTTGGACTCGGTTACCCAGTGACTCTTACTGTGCTGAGCTTGGAATCTGGACCTGTGAAACAGAGCTGCTTTCTGAGGACCTGTTTGGGAGGTTTGAATAAACACGTGTAGAACTCTTGCCATATGTGTGGGTGGAGCGGGGTAGCACAGCTTTGTGCCCAAGGCAGAACTAGAACTCACAGCCTCTCAGTTTCCTGACACCTATCTCTAACCTTATACTTTACCCACTACACCAAACTGGCTCTTATATCTTGATATTAAAGATAAAGGTAAAGGTTCCCCTCACACATATGTGCTAGTCGTTCCCGACTCTAGGGGGCAATACTCATCTCCGTTTCAAAGCCAAAGAGCCAGCACTGTCCAAAGACGTCTCTGTGGTCATGTGGCCAGCATGATTAAACGCCAAAGGCGCACAGAACGCTGTTACCTTCCCACCAAAGGTGGTCCCTATTTTTCTACTTGCATTTTTTACATGCTTTCGAACTGCTAGGTTGGCAGAAGCTGAGACAAGTAACGGGAGCTCGCCCCGTTATGCAGCACTAGGGATTCGAACTGCTGAGCTGCTGATCTTTAGATCGACAAGCTCTGCGTCTTATCCACTGAGCCACTGCGTCCCTTATCTTGATATTAATGTTATTCAAATCATTTGCAGTGAACAAATGGATCTTCTACTGATCCCCAAGGGAATATTCTTTGAGTCTCTATCAAAATCTATATATAGACCTTGCCTGAAGTTTCTATCTAGAAGCATACTGTATTTGAGCTAAACTGATCTTTGAAATGAAATGGACATGTTCATCTGTTTCCAAAAATACAGGACAGTATATAGGATCCTCCTATACTGTATTGTACTTTAAAAAATATGTCCTTTTTCATTGGCTTAACAATGTATTTTTCTTTAAAGAGGGAATGTTATTCAGTAATATCTCAATGGCACTGAAAATAAAAAGCTGTATTGCTCTTAAGGAACTGAAGAAATATATTTTAGCAAGGGGATGAGCTGCTGCGGGTTTGCAGGGATATGGGAGAATGATTCTGTGCAGTTCAGAGAACCCCCAAATTCCACTCCTGGCTGGCCCCTCCCACACTGCCCCACCCCTCCCAGGAGTCCCCATGCTGCCCATTTTGGATGTAGGTAAGTGCAGGGCACGTGTGGAGGCTCGGGGAGGGGAAAAAAGGGACCTGTTTCTGGCTTCTAGAGGGCCTCTGGTGCCTGGGGAGGCCATTTTCGTCCTCCCAGAGACTCAAGGAAAGCCTCCGGAGCCTGGGGAGGTCAAAAATGCCCCCCCCCCCGCCATCCACCCATCAACTAGGAAGAAAACCCCTTGCTAAAATTTTTGAAGCCCACACCTGAATCTATACATAACTCCATTGTTATCCTTAGACCTAAAATTCATGACTTTTTTCTGTTCTTGGAAAATGCTTCTTCCTTTGTGGGGGAAAAAAAGACATTAATTAGAAGAGAAATTTTCCTTTCCCTCTTGTTCTTTATAGCTGCAAAACCTGCAGTTAATATCTGCCAGACTATGCATCCTGAAGATTTTTTTTTTCCAAATAAGCACCACACTAAAACTTGCACATTTGCAATTCTGCTGTTTCTCTTCTGACAACCTTGAGAGTGCCAGAAATCTGGCAGAAAAAAACACGAAGCCTAGAAAAGATTTGATTTTTAAGTCTCCAGGTTTTTTTTTCCTTGACATTTCCAAAACTTCTGCTCATTTCTCATTGTGTTTGACACCAAGAAGTTGAAAACTCTTTGACTCTTCACTGAAAAAACATCTTTGCTTTGTATTTACGGAATTACATCAAAGAAATTTAATATTTCCTCTGGGTGATATATTTTTTTTAAAGTGCTATCAATGATTCATTCCAGGGGTGGGCTGCCGGGAGTTCGGGAGAACCTCTAGCTAAAATTCTGTGCAGTTCGGAGAACCCCAAAATCCCACTCCTGGCTAGCCCCGCCTACCCCTCCCCACCCCTCCCAGGAGTCCCCACACAGCCTGTTTTGAGTGCAGGTAAGTGCAGGATGCGTGTGGAGCCTCAGGGAAGGTGAAAAATGGGCCTAACGGAAATTCAGGAAGGCCGGAAACAGGCCCATTTCCATCCTCCAGAGCCTGGGGAGGCTGTTTTCACCATCCTGAGTGTCAAGGAAAGCCTTTGGAGCCTGGGGAGGGCAAAAATGCCCCTCCTCCTGGTGTAGGAGGCCAACTAGGCCACGCCCACCATGGTCACACCCACCCAGCAACTGGGCAGACAACCCCTTGCTAACCCCCCAATTCATTCACTTAATTAACTTAACTAAGATTTCAACAAATTAAAAGTACTTGAGGAAAAATAAGCACTTTTAAAAAGATATACCTAATATACTAAATGCCCGCAAATTTTCTTTCACCTATGAAACCTATTAATGACGAAGCATAAAAGCTATGAATCTCATAGGTCATCTTTCCCAAAGGGAACCAATGCATCTCAGGATTCCCCCTTCCGTATTAATGCTACCAGGGAGAATGTGAAAGACTCTAGGGAGAAAAATGTATTGCAACAGAATTTGTTTACTGTATAATTAACCTTATGTTAAAAATGTATGAACAACTTTTACAGGTCAAATGCAAAAAAGATTGAATCTCTACTCACTCTTGGATGCTGCTTTATGTACTGATTTTCTGCCTTTCTGTTGTAAAATAACTCTTGGAATAATTTTCCTACAGAATGATAGTTGCTATGACAACCATAGCAAATTTTCCTTTTCTGAAACAGATGTCTCATTTAGTTGAAAATTAGAATGTGAAAAACCCATGGGAAAAATTAATTGAAACTTTAACAGAACACTGACTACAGTGTAATCTCTTATGTGTTAACCCTTTAACATCTCTTTGTACTCCTGTGTAACCTTCAAATAAATTCTAATTAAACCATTTAACCTCATATAAATGACCTCTTTAGCTATAATTAGCACTTTAGCTTTCTGTGAAGTATTCATTTCTGTTACCACAAGAGCAGAAATAAGTGACACTACAGAAAAGAAGTCAAATACAATTGACTTATTAATAGGAATACCCAAATCAGAAGGAGCCTGATAGCACCTTTCTGACCAATAAATGGAACTAAAAAGTATTAGCTTTTAATCCCTTTTAATACAATTTCTCATGCATTTTAATACAATTGGTTAATCAGATAAGGTGTTACCATGCTCCTCTTCATTGGATACCGTAAACTAAAACAGATCTTCGATCTTCTCCTAAAACCCACAATGTTTAAGAGAGGAAGAGTGTGGTGAAAATGCTACCATATAAATAGTCATTTCACAATTTGTGCATGGAATTTATTTTAACCGTAAATCTGATTGTGAATTAACTTGAAAATAGATGTTTTCGCTCCCATAATGGTAACCCAGCCTGAAGAGGAGGGGTGAAATCCAGCAGGTTCTGGGGACCGGTAGCGGAAACTTTGAGTAGTTCAGAGAACCAGCAAATACTACTGCTGGCTGGCCCCAGAGTGGGGTAGTAATGGAGATTTTGCAGTATCCTTCCCCTGCCACGCCCACCGAGCCACACCATGCCCACCGAGCCACGCCCACAGAACCGGTAGTAAAAATTTGGATTTCACTACTGCTGAAAAGTCAGACGGCTGAGGTTCTCCATTTTAGGAAAACAGTGCGAAACAGAACTACTGTTCATGTTGCATCCACAAAGAAAATAATACAGAAGTCTATTCAGCTGCATTGTAGAACTATTCTCTAAATACCTTTTTGTCACCTACAAAAGGTAAATACACCCCCAGGAAGTAACTTATTAAGGCATCTACAGCAGGGCTGTCAAACTCCTGGCCTGTGGGCCAGATGCGTCACGCGCTGGCCACACCCGGTTTAGCAAAGGGGGGAAAAGGTCCCCATACAGCATGTGACGACGCCATGACGTCGTGAGTTTGACACCCCTGATCTACAGTAACCTGTTGATCAAAAGAAGCGAGACAAAATACTAAAACGCCATAGCTACCAACTTCCCATATGGCTCGTAGTGTTTGGAGGCTCACATCTGGGAACTTGACAAGCCCATTATCTTTTTTATTTTTTAATTTCATTTTATTATTTATTACTGCACATCAGAACAACTAGACATGAGGACAGTTTTTTTCCCAAATGCCATCACTCTGCTTAACAACTAATTCCCACAACATTGTCAAATAATTTACTAAGATTGCATTACTATTATTCTTTTCTTCCTTCCTAGTATCTATCTCTTCCCACTTATTATTATAACCATGTTGCTTGTATCTTTCAATTTATATTGTTTTATTTGTTTACTAGGACGATTTGATAGCTTATTAGGAACCTTGACTATCACTAAGTGTTTTAACTTTTTATTCTTGATGAATGTATTTTATTCTCCTTATGTACACTGAGAGCATATACACCAAAGACAAATTCCTTGTGTGTCCAATCACACTTGGCCAATGAAGAATTCTATTCTATTCTTTATTTTATTATCTATCATTATCCATCTTAAATAAATCACTGGAGATATGTTATGTCCCTACTTGCTTCAAATGGTCTACTATCATTCCAGTGCCTAAGAAACCCTCCATCAAGGAGCTAAATGTCTACAGACCAGTTGCTCTGACATCTTATTAAAAAACCTTCAAAAGGCTACTGCAGGCCCAACTGAAAATCATCATAGATCTGCTGCTAGATCCTTGCAATTTGCCTACCGTGTAAATAGATCGGCAGATGATGCTGTCAATATGGCACTGACTGCACTACGTCTTACACAGGGGTGGGTTCTACTCAGGAGTGAAATGTAAAGTGTGTTACTACCAGTTCTGTGAGTGTGACTTGGTGGTGGGGGGTAATGTGACTGGATGGGCGTGGCCAACTTTTTTTTTTTTTAACTTTTCAAAGCATTTTTTCTAATGCTTTGAAAAGCCTCTGCCGATCAGGCAACTCAGCTGGGATCGTCAGAGAGTTTTCAAAGCATTCTTTTTACCACCTCTTCGGCCAAGAGGTTGCAGAAAAAGTGCTTTGAAAATCCTAGGAGGATCCCAGCTGAGTCGCACGATCATCAGAGGCTTGTTTGTTTTTTTTTACTTTTAAAAACATTTTTTCATCAGAAGAGGTTGTAGAAAAATGCTTTTAAAAGTAAAAAAAAAAAGCCTCTGATGATCGTGCGACTCAGCTGAGCATGGTGGGGGGGGGGGTGCAGGGACTTTTGCTACAGGTTCTCTGAACCATCTGCCGCCATATCTATTGGATCAGGCGATCCGGTCCGAACCGGGAGCATTTCATCCCTGGTTCTACTTACATTTACTACCGGTTGGCATTGTGCTTCTGCGAATGCACAGATCACCTATGATGACATCCGGGTCAGAGGAGCCTCCCACCGGTTTTACTACCAGTTCTTGCAAACTGGTCCAAACCGGGGGCCACCCACCACCCATCTTACAACATCTTGAATCCCCAAGGACCTATGCAAGGGTTCTTTTTGTAGATTTCAGCTCGGCATTCAATACCATCATTCCAGAAATTCTTCTTTCCAAACTGATTCAGCTAGCTGTGCCTGTCTGCGCGTCTAGATGGATTTTAAGATTGCTAACTGATAGAAAGTATCAGGTGAAGCTAGTGTAAAATTACACTGAATACCTGTGTAATTAGCACAGGTGCCCCCCTACCCCAGGGCTGTATGCTCTCTCCATTACTCTTCTCCCTATATACCAATGACTGCAATTCAAAGGATATCTCTGCTAATGCCTCCTACTAAGGCAGCATTTATCATCCAGCTGCCTGCAATTACTGTGAGTTCAATTCTCACCAGGCCCAAGGTCGACTCAGCCTTCCATCCTTTCTAAGGTGGGTAAATTGAGGACCCAGTTTGTGGGGGCAATAAGCTGACTTTGTATAAATATACAAAAGTATGAAGGCTATTGCTTAACGCATTGTAAGCCGCCCTGAGTCTCCGGAGAAGGGCGGCATATAAATCAAATTTTTAAAAAAAAGTACTGAAGTTTGCAGATGATACAACAACCATTGGTCTCATTTGAGATGGTGATAAATCTGCATACAGATGAGAGTCTGAACAACTAGCAGCCGGAACAACTTGGAACAGAACTCTTAAAACTGTAGAGATTATTGCAGATTTTTTTTTTAGGAGAAACCCTCCTGTTCTATGTCTTATAATATTAAGCAGCACAATATCAACAGTAAAGAGCTTCAAATTTCTGAGTTCTATAATCTCCCAGGATTTGAAATGGACACTTAACATTAGAACCAGCATTAAAAAGGCACAATAAAGAATGTTTTTCCTGCGCCAACTCAGAAAGCTCAGGCTACCCAAGGAGCTGCTGATAGAGTTCTACAGGGCAATTACTGAGTGTGCCACTTGCACTTCTATAATTGTTTGGTTTGGTACAGCAACTAAACAGGACAGATACAGACTCCCAACGGATAGTTAGCACTGCAGAAAAAGCCATTGCAAGCAGCTTACCTTCCATTGAGGACCTGTTTACTGCATGAACCAGGAAGAGGGCTGAGAACATATCTACAAACCCCTCACATCCTGGACATAAACAATTCAACTCCTCTCCCCCCGCCCCCCAGACGCTGCTATAGGGAAATGCATGCCAAAACAACTAGACACAGAGATAATTTTCACTCTATGCCATCACTCTGTTACACACATAATTCCCACAGCACTGTCTTAGCCTAATCATGTAGAAGGGCTGTATTATTATTATCCTTCTCACCTTTCCTATTACTTACTCCTATTGGTATCTTATGACTATCACTTTATTGTATCTTATGATCTATGATTTATGATGTTCTTGCTTATATGTATACTGACAGCTTATGCACTGGAAATTCTATTCTATTCTATTCTATTCTATTCTATTCTATTCTATTCTATTCTATTCTATTCTATTCTATTCTATTCTATTCTATTCTATTCTATTCTATTCTACACTACACTACTCCTATTCCTATTCTAGAAAACAGAAGTGAAATGGCTCCAAAATTGGGAAATGTTTCTTTGAAAATGATGATCTTATTATGCCATGAAGATTGATTGAAGAAATCATAGAATTCTTTTGGTTATTCATCAGCATCTCATATTTTATTTAATTGCAATTTATCAAACAATATTATAAGGTGGACTATGGTTGAACAATAAATTGCATGGTAAATTAAAAACTTCAGAGACAAGCTCATTGTCCCCCTCCTATCAAATTAAATTGCTTCAGTCCTGTACATTCTATAAAGTTACTTTCTATTATTCAGATTCGCAATGTATTAATAATAATTCTCAAGGATATTATCCTGCAGAAGCCCCACTCAGATAAATAAGGTTGCAAAGTCTCTTGCGAAGTTCCTGCTTTAATGAAATGCATCCACCAAGAATGCCCCAAAGAGGCTTTTTAATCAGTAGCCAAATTCAGCTGAATCAGAGTAATATTTTATTGCATAAAGCATTGTGGAATAGAATCCATGAATATCACTCAAATACACGGCTTTTGCATGGCACAACAAAATTAAAACAATTTTTTTTATTAATATATATTCACTTCTTTTCTATTTCTATTAGGAAGATAAATGTATATTTTGTTTAAAAATATAGATGTTTCAGTGGAACGGGAACTTCAATTTGCCTTTCAGACTATTATTACAGATTTGCTCAATGTGCTATCAAAAGCCAGACTGGTACACTATAGCTAGCAGCTACTGGATTTACACTTGTATCTTAACCATGCCATAAACCATTATAGAATTTTCTGTTAACTCTCTGGCCACCAAAGAGCCAGTTTTAAATCGTTTTCAGTCATTCCAGTTTTAAAATATTGTTTTGTTTTTCTCCTGACAAAAGGAGCCTACAGTAACTAACAGATTTAACCAAGAATAGCACTCAGATTTAATCAAGAATAGCACTTAAACTTATATACTGCTTCACAGTGCTTTACAGCCCTAAGAGGTTTACAGAGTCAGCGTATTGTCCCCTACAATCTGAGTCCTCATTTTACCAACCTCAGAAGGATGGAAGGCTGAATCAACCTTGAGCCGGTGAGACTCGAACTGCCAAACTGCTGGCAGCCGGCAGTCAGCAAAGGAAGCCTGCAGTACTGCATTCTTACCACTGCACCACCATGGCTCTTCTGAATGTGGTCAGGAGCTGCAAGATGCCCGGCTCTTGTACTCCAAACTGCTGGGGATGTGCCCCCTCCATTCTAGTTGCCAGCTCTACCCTCCGTGGCTCTTAAGATGGAGGTATCCTGTGTAATGTTCTACTGGCTCTTTCCAAAGTACACAACAACACTTATGTGAGGCTCTAAGTCACATGAACTCACACGGTCTTTGAAGCATCAATTTAATCCTCATTTTGTACTGCTCAGAAAGTTGATTTAACTGGAAATGAGAACCATGTGGGCCTAGCACTACAATTTTGCTTCTTCTTCTACTACTTCTAGCTTCCAATGGTGACAAGGAATTGCTACCAACACCATCCTTCTCTTGCCACACAAGTTTAGGACAGGCAGACCCTGAAATGAAGCATCAAATAATATTAATGTATGTAGTACTGATGCAAAAATCCATGTGGCTTTTCAAAGGATTAATAAAAATTACCATACTTTTCAGAGTATAAGACGCACGTCTCCCCCCCACCCCCAAAAATGGGTGAAAATTGCAATGTGTCTTATACAACAAATGTTGCCGAAGCCCTGCTGGCCCCCACCCTGCAGCCATTTTTTGCCTCTGCAGATTGCATTTTCGGCCTCCGCACGCCCCGTTTTAGACCAGTTCCATGCTGCGGGGATCACCACAGCACATCGCCGCCAATCGCCATTTCTGCGCATCATGTTTTTGGCCTCTGCACGTCGTGTTTTCGGCCTCCGTACACCCCAATTTTGGACTCTCTGCATCTCATTTTTGGTTGGTTCCAGGTGGCAGGGATCGAAGGTGGCAATGGGCTGTGGCGATCTCCACAGTCTGGAACAGCTGATTGGTGGTATTCCGGGAGGCCGATCCAACCGCCAATCAGCTGTTCATGCTAAATCAGGCTATGATAATGTGTTGCAGCTTACCAAGCTGTTTGCTGTTTGCTGCTTGCTGCAAAGACACTGCAAAGAATACCGATGGATGCTGGTAGGGAGAGGCAGAATTTTTTTTCTTGTTTTTCTCCCCAAAAACTAATATGCGTCTTATACTCCAGAGGGCCTTATATTCCAAAAAATACAGTAGTTAGATCTTAAGGGGTCTTTTTTCCCTATATCATTGTTTGGAAAAATCCTTAATTCTTCCTGATGACTATTTTCAGATTCATTTTTGGAAAACGGAAGAAATCAAAATGGTTTTAAGGGAAAATGTATAATTGCACTGATTTAATTTTATTTAGATTGCCAGATTAAAAGAAATCTTATGCTACCTCTCCTATCAAAGAAACCTCAAAAATGCACTTGAAAAAAGAAGAAAAATGATGCCCAAAAATGAAATTTCAAGAGTTCTTTTTTCAAACTTTGCATTGGAACAGATAGTTTCTCTAGTTCATAAGTACACTATCCACAACATTTGTTTCTTAACAATTGTTAAAAGATATTATTATTATTATTATTATTATTATTATTATTATTATTATTATTATTATTATTATTTACTTTATTCATTAAACATGAAACTCAGTCAACTGAACGTTCAAAAATGCATCACAAATATCATTGACTGGTGCTAATGGTTGATACGAGTTGCTGCCAGCATCCTGGGTATCAACTAATACCTTATTACCTTCCAAGTAGCGCAGTTTTTTGCAGTTCCGCTGGTGTTATTGCAGGAAGCTGCAATTTGTTGATGTATTTTATAAAATTCTTGGACATGGTACCAAGTGCTCCTATGACAATGGGTATCACTGTTACATGTTTCATCCATAATCACCTAGTTTTGATGGCCAGGTTGCGATATTTCGTGATTTTTTTTCCAGTTCTTTTTCTTTGACTCTGGCATCTCCTGATACCATGATATCAATAAATTGTATGTTTTGGTTTTCAACAACTGTGATGTCTGGCATGTTGTGTTCCAAATGACAATCTGTCTGTATTTGAAAGTCCCACAAGATCTTTACCTTCTCATTTTCTATAACTTTTTCCATTTTATGTTCCCATGACTTTTTGGATACAGGTAAGTTGTATTTTTTACATAATAACCAGTGGACTTGTTTAGCAACTCGGTCGCGTCTAGTTTTGTAATCAGTTTGTGCAATTTTGTTGCATTCACATATTAAATGTGAAACAGTTTCGACTTTGTTGTTGCAAAGTCAGCAGTTTGGATTGTCGGTGGATTTTTGTATCTTCGCTTTCATGGCATTAGTTTGTAGTGCTTGTTCTTGAGCAGCGAGTATTAAAACTTCTGTTTCTTTCTTGATGGTTCCCATCTTAAGCCATGCCCATGTCAAGTGGTCATCACATTTTCCTTCAATGTTTTTCAAGTGCTTTATTATTAATTATTATTATTTTATTTTTAATTTAAATTTAAATTTAATTTAATATTAAAATAATTATATTATTACTATTATTGTTGTTGCTGCTGTTGTTATCTTTTATTCATTAAAAACGGAACTCAGTCAACTGGACATTTAAAAATGTGTCTCAAATACCATTGACTGGTGCTAATGGTTGATACGGGTTGCTGCCAGCATCCTAGGTATCAACCAAGTACCTTCTTAAAATATATGATGTTCCGAGTAGCGCAATTTTTTACAGTTCCGCTGGTGTTATTGCAGGAAGCTGCAATTTCTTGAAGTGTTATGTGACATTCTTGGACATGGTACCAAGTGCCCCAATGACAATGGGTATCACTGTTTCATCCATAGCCGTGTAGTTTCTATGGTCAGGTCGCAATATTTCATGATTTTTTTCCAGTTCTTTTTCTTCGACTCTGGTATCTCCTGGTACCACGATGTCAATAAATTGTACATTTCGGTTTTCGACAACTGTGATACCTGCCGTGTTGTGTTCCAAATGATGATCCATCTGAATTCGAAAGTCCCACAAGATCTTCACCTTCTCATTTTCTATGACTTTTTCCACTTTATATTCCCATGACTTTTTGGATACAGGAAAGTTGTATTATTATTATTATTATTATTATTATTATTATTATTATTATTATTTAATCTATAGTGAGATTCATAGCCTTTGAGGCTGGTTAATAACTCAGCAGCTCGAGTCCTAACCAAGGACCTAGGAACTGTTAAGATATCGTCGGAGGATGTATTATTATTATTATTATTATTATTATTATTAGTTAATCTGTAGTGAGATTCATAGCCTTTGAGGCTGGTTAATAGCTCAGCAGCTCGAGTCCTAACCAAGGACCTAGGAACTGTTAAGGTATTGTCAGAGGATGTATTATTATTACTACTACTACTACTACTACTACTACTACTACTACTACTATTATTATTATTATTATTATTATTATTATTATTCATTGGTAACCTATCACATTTTTAAAAAATTCCTCTGATTAGCCCATATGGAAGAAACGCTTTGACTTCTACTGAACACTCCCAGTCCAACAAAACTATTTGAAATATGAAAAAAAAATGTACACTGTAAAGTAATATAGACTCATAAGGCTGGAAGGGACCTTGGAGGTCTTCTAGTCCAAAATTGCCCCCAAATTAGGAGTCCTTAAGCCATCCCAGACAAATGGATGTCCAGTCTTTTCTTGAAAATCTCTCATGGATAACCCCTGATTTTACTTGAAAACGCTTTCCTGCTAAAGAAATAAGCTCCTCCTCCTTGAGGGTTGATGGGCAATTTAGAAAAGGGAAATATAAATAAATAAAATTATAAATGAAAGTGGCGGTTGGACTTTCTTTTAAACAGGTAGTAGAAGTGCCACAAAACATTTGCATTTTAAACTTTCCCTATTATTTTCACTGCAGGTGGGATGATATAGGCCAGTGACGGCTAATCTTTTTGCCGTCGCGTGCCAAAAGCAGGGGGAATACGGGGGTGGGGGTCGCATGTGCGCGTGCCCACACCCATAAGTCAATGCTCCCCCATGCCCCCTGGTGCATACATGCGCGACCCCTCCGCACTCAAAAAGTCTACCGGTGTGCCCTGTACGCCCATTTTTTTGCCCTCCCCAGGCTCCAGAGGCTTTTTTGGAGCCTGAAGAGGGCAAAAAGGGCCTTCTCCACCCCCTTGCAGGTCATCTGGAGGATGGAAACGGCCCATTTATCGACTTCTAATGGGACCAGAAGGCCCGAAAATCAGCTGGCTGGCATGTGCATGCGCGCTGGAGCTGAGCAAGGGCAACACTCGTGTGCCCACAGATATGGCTCCGCGTGCCACCTGTGGCACGCATACCATAAGTTTGCCATCACAGATATAGGCTGATTCTGGGAGCAATACATCCAGTGTCTTTAGATCACCTTTTGTAACCAAATACGTAATGTTGTTATCAGTGAGATTACAGGCCCATTCTGCTGATATTTCAATGACAGAGATAATTACAGGTAGTCCTCAACTTACAACAATTCATTTAGTGACCAAAGTTACAACAGCACTGAAAAAAGTGATTTACAACCGTTTTTCACACTTACAACCGCTGCAGCATCCCCATGGTCATATGATCAAAATCCAGATGCTTGGTAATTGACTCATATTTATGATGGTTGCAGTGTTTTGGCTATTGGGCGTGATCACAATAGCGGTTTGGGATCGGTTGCGGCGTGATCGGCTATTGTGACCTTCTAACAAGCAAAGTCAATTGGGAAGCCAGGTTGTCATTAACTTAACAAGTGCAATGATTCACCTAACAACTGTGGCAAGGAAAGTTGTCAAATGGGACAGACTCACTTAACAAATGTTTCACTTAGCAACATACATTTTAGGCTCAAGGACTACCTGTATAGAATCTACCAGTCATTTAATCTGTAGGAGAAAATAAATCTGCTTGTGTACTATCGTAAGGGGAAAAAAGAATGTTTTCCTTAAGACTGAAATGTATAGGGATAGGATCAATCTACTCTTAGCCATTGTTTAGAGATTTCACAATTTTAAAATAGCATTATACTAGCAAGGTAAATATGCTACTACGTTTCTGGTCATACATACGCTGTTTCATACTATAGGGTGAGTTTAATTAACTCTAAATGCCACAGCAGTCAACAGGACCCCTTTTCCAAGACATAATTCCAAATTCCTTGTCTGGCCTTCAGGTGCCTTGGAAAATAGCTTGACCCTCTCCTCTCTGTGGCAGCCCCTCAAATATTGGAACACTGCTATCATGTCTCCCCTGGTCCTTCTCTTCACTAGACTAGCCATGCCCAGTTCCTGCAACCGTTCTTCATATATTTTAGTCTCCAGTCCCCTAATCATCTTGGTTGCTCTCCTCTGCATTCTTTCTAGAGTCTCAACATCTGTTTTATAGTGTAGTGACCAAAACTGGATGCAGTACTCTACGTGTAGTCTTATTAAGGTGACCTTTATAGAGTGGTATTAGCACCTCACGTGATCTTGATTGATTCAGAGTAAGCCTGGGGAATTTGACCTCCAAAACATGTTTCAGAGCTTGTGGGAATGCAAATGTAACATCTCTATACCATGATAGGCCAGACCTAGAATCCAGGGGTGAAATGTTCCCGGTTAGGACCAGATCACCCAATCCGGTAGCGATGGTGGTGGGTGGTTCAGAGAACCGGTAGCAAAAATCCCTGCCCCTTCCCCATGCCCAGCTGAACCGCACAATCATCAGAGGCTTTTTAAAATTATTTTTAAAAGCATTTTTTCTACAACCTCTTCGGCCGAAAAAATGCTTTTAGAAGCCTCTGACGATCCCAGCTGAGATGCCTGATCGTTAGAGGCTTTTAAAAGCATTTTTACAACCGCTTTGGTCGAAGAGGTTGTAGAAAAAATGGTTTTAAAAGTTAAAAAAAAAAAGTTGGCCACGTCGACTCAGTCATATTACCCACCCCACACCACTAAGCCATGCCCACAGAACCGGTAGTAACAAATTTTACATTTCACCACTGGTAGAATCCCATTCTGATATTATCCAAAGCCCTTTTTGGAAATCAGATCTGAAGTGTTGCACAAAACAAGGTGTTTTTTTTTAAACAAATGCAGTATTTAAATTAATTTGTTCCCCCCCCCTTTTTTTTCCAGGAAAGGAAAATGGAAAGAAAGGGGGGGGGAAATCATAGTTATTATTAGCTATTTGTTTTTCTTTTCAAACGATACACGGAATCATTCACCTTTTGTTTAACAGAATAATTCAGGCATCTCGAACTGGAAAGAAGAAAGAGCTGAGCTGTTAATAATGTGAAAAGATTGTCTCTAAAAATTAATTTGTTACAAAACAATGAAAAATAAAATTGAGTACCTTTCTAAGTAAGAAAGACAAAACATAGAAAGGTGAATATATTATTTTTTTTCAGTCTGCCGAAAGGATATGGAGGACATAATTCAAATTTAAATAACAAGTCAAATTCAACCTCTAGATCCAAAATCTTCGAGAAAGAGAAGTTCATCCTCATGGGGAAAGTGAATGTGGCTGCATAATCAAAAGGCTGCCCCTTTCTAGCATGTAATGCAATAACTCCCCCTGGACCAATTTACCATTCCTGATGTAGGAAGTTAGTATGCACCCCTCTCCTAGGAAAATGAGATATTGTAGGAAATATTACAAGAGGAGAATATTTCCCCTAAAAGGGAGGCAGAAACTCAGTCTTTGTCAATGGGCCATTAAGGCCTGGGCCAGTCTATTCTACATAACAAAGATCTACCTCCTTCAGGCAGAGCCATCGTAAGAATTGCCCAAAGCTGTTTCATTACATCACCCAGCAAGAGTCAACCAAGCCTGGGACTCAAAAGACAACCTATAAAGTTACCCCTGCATGGCCCCATAGGAGTCTGACAACCAATCAGAACACAAACTCAAATTCAAAGCCCAACAGAGGGCATAAAACCCAGGCACTCTCAGCATCTCTGCCCTGTTTTTGCCCAGGATCTCCAAGGCATGTGATCCTGTTCATCCATAAACCTTCTTTCCAAGCAACTTCCATGAATCCAGTGTCTTTCCCCTCACTTGGAACTGAACCCAGAAGGACATTTCTTCCAACACTGAGAACATGCTAATCATGTTAAATTCAGGCAAATTTAAAACTAAAAAAGTAAGGGGATATACACTTTCAGTACTCACATTTCAGATGAGCTATTCTTTTCTCCATAGATTTATAATGATGAGAGTAAATCTCACCTTGGTATAGGAATAGCTAAACTAACATAAGAATAATGATTCTAAAGTTAGGATACCTTTCCTCAACCTGATCCTTAGCTGGAGTGGAGTGATGTCCTCCTTCTGACTCACAGCCTTTATAGACGTGTCAGCATCCTAAATAAGAGAAACCAAGCTGAGAAGGAAATCTCAGGTAATAATCAAAGATGATTAAAGATGATTAGGAGACTGGAGGCTAAAACATATGAAGAACGGTTACAGGAACTGAACATGGCTAGTCTAGTGAAAAGAAGGACCAGGGGAGACATAATAGCAATGTTCCAATATTTGAGGGGTTGTCACAGAGAGGAGGGAGTCAAGCTATTTTCCAAAGCACCTGAAGACCAGGCAAGGAATAATGGATGGAAACTGATGAAGGAGAGATTCAACCTGGAAATAAGGAGACATTTGTGAGAACAATCAACCAATGGAACAGCTTGCGTTCGGAAGTTGTGGGAGCTTCATCACTGGAATTCTCCCACAGCATGCGCTGGCTGAGGAATCCTGGGAGTTGAAGTCCACAAGTCGTAAAGTTGCCAAGGTTGAAGACCCCTGGACTAGAAGACCCCCAAGTATTCTTCCAACTCTGTTATTCCGTTATCCCTTGAAAACTACAGCTATTATCAGTACAGTCACTCATTTCTCCCCCACCTCTAATTCCCCCTCCTCTCTGACAGCTTGTCACCACTTTATAGATGTGCTAATACATGTTACATTCTCTTTTTTTTTTTATTCTGGCCAGTTGCAAGAAAATTTCAATAAGACAATAAAATGATGAAAACAATAAAAACAAAAGCAGGCAATCAGCAAAAAAAAAGAAGAAGAAGAAGAAGAAGAAGAAGAAGCAAACAACCCTGGTAATAACAATAGAACTAAGACAAAGTAATCAATGCTTAATGGAGTCTACAAAGAGGAAAGCACAATTTTACAGCACTTAAAAAGACAATGTCATTCAGATTACATGATAAATAGTGAAGATAAAATTAATCTGAGTGGCTCAGGAATTTAACTAAAACAGAATTTATGCAACATATGTAAAAATCCTTGTAAAAGTGAGTGATGGATTCAGTGACATCTGCTTTTGCACAGACAAAGCCAGGCCATGTAGAGAGTTTTCTAAAAAAAAATCTAATTCCTTTTTTTTTTTTGAGAAAAATAAAAGCTTTTATTTAAAATATTTAATACAGAATAAAAACTAACAGGAACTAATATTTAGAATGAAAAAAGAAGAAAGAAAAGAGGGAAGACAAATATGCAAAAATGAAACAAAAGGGATTTTAAAGCAATTACTTCTGATTTCCTTGTAATTAAAAAAAGACAAAAAAATTGAATTGGCCAATAAACCAAGGAAGTAGCTGGCATATAATTTTTTTTTAAAAAAAGGAAAACACAACTATATTGAAATGGAAAGCGAGAGATATTATAATATGGCAAGAGAAAAAACCAGGGTGAAATGCTTCCGGTTCAGACTGGATCGCCCAATCCGGTAGCAATGGCGGCAGGTGGTTCGGAGAACCGGGAGCAAAAATCCCTGCGCCACCATCCACCCCCCCATGCCCAGCTGAGCCAAACGATCATCAGAGACTTTTTTTTTTACTTTTAAAAGCATTTTTTCTACCACCTCTTTTGACGAAAAAATGCTTTTAAAAGTAAAAAAAAAAGCCTCTGATGATTGCGCGGCTCAGCTGGGATCATCAGAGGCTTTTCAAAGCATTTTTTCCTGCAACCTCTTGGCCAAAGAGATGGTAAAAAAATGCTTTGAACAGTCCCTGACGATCCTAGCTGAGTTGCCTGATTGGCAGAGAGATATTTTTTTTAAAAAAACCTCTCTGACGATCCCAGCTGAGTTGCCTGATTGGCAGAGGCTTTTCAAAGCATTAGAAAAAATGCTTTGAAAAGTTTTTTTTTTAAAAAAAAAGTTGGCCATGCCCACCCAGTCACATTAAACACCCCCACCACCCCCATCAAGCCAAGCCCACAGAACCGGCAGTAACAAATTTTACATTTCAGCCTTGGAAAAAACTCTTAAATGTTTAATGTCAGTGCAGTCAAAATGAGAATTTCACGAGGCACGGCTAGCTGGGCTACTGAATGTCAAGTGAGGGCATAGAGATGGACCCAGCCAAAGTACAAGCCGTCCTAAGTTGGCAACCCCCTTGCACCCACAGACAGCTACAAAGCTTTCTAGGGTTCGCAAATTTCTACAGGCAATTCATCCCCTCCTTCGCAAAGGTTGCCAAACCCATGATGGACCTCCTATAGACAGGGGGTCCCAGGGATGAAACCCTGCCCGGGACAACCCCTATAGTGGGACCTAACCTGCCAAAAGGCATTTGAAACACTAAAAGAGCTGTTTGCAAAGGAACCGGTGCTGAAGCATCCCGACCCTGAACAGCCCTTCATTATCCAAGCAGGCGCCAGCGACGTGGCAGTGTCTCAATTGCAATTTAATCACCTGGACCAGCGGTGAAATCTTCTGAAGTCTGCTACCTGTTCTGTGAGTCTGCTACCGAATGTGCACTTCATACATATGCGTGCTTGAGGTGCGCCCGCGCAGCGCTAAAAAAGGAACATTTTGAAGCCTTCCAAGTCTGCAAAGGTAAGTAGAACAGCGGGGGGGGGGGGGGGGAGAGGATCTGCTGTGCCACGTGATTTATATTAGCTAGAAAGCAGGAAATCCAACGATTCTAGCTAATATAATTTGCATGTCACAGCTGATCGTCACCCAGCTGATCGTCGGAAATACTGGTTCGCCCGAACTGGTAGCATTTTTTACTATGGGTTCGCCCGAACCGCTCCAAACTGGAAGTATTTCACCCTTGATCTGGACCACTCAGCTATCTAAAAGAAATATTCAATGACACGATTCCATTGTGTTCAAGTTTCTGGAGCAATAACTGCATCCACTTAGGAGCCGTGATGGCACAGTGGTTTAGACTGCAGTCCCGAACATAGAATAACAGAGTTGGAAGGGTCTTTGGAGGTCTTCTAGTCCAACCCCCTGCATGAGCAAGAAAGTCTATATCATTTCATACAAGTGGCTGTCCAGTCTCTTCTTGAAAGCCTCCAGCGAGGGGGAACCCACAAGTTCTGAAGGCAAGCCATTCCACTGGTTAACTGTTCTCACTGTTAGGAAATTTCTCCTTAGTTTTAAGCTGGTCCTCTATTTGTTTAGTTTCCCTCCATTGCTTCTTGTCCTGCCTTCGGGTGCTTTGGAAAATAAGCTGACTTTTTCTTCTTTGTGGCAGACCCTCAAAAATGGGATCACTGCTATCATGCCTAGTCTAACCCCCTGCATGAGAGAGTTTCATACCATTTCAGACAGAGGCTACCTCTACTGACTGCCAGCTGCCAGCAGTTCAATTCTCACTGGCTCAAGGTTGACTCAGCCTTCCATCCTTCCAAGGTTGGTAAAATGAAGACCTAGACTGCTGGGGGCAAGCTCACAGTCCCCTCTAGACAAGACATTTGTGTCTACATTCTTCTGCATTTTTCTTCTGCTATCAGTGCCATCAAATGGCAGAGAGGAAAACATTTCAACTCTTCCAAGCAGGCTTCAAACTGCTATATTTCTCTGCGCTGAAGGTGGCCAAATCATTTGTTCCCAAGTCAGAAAACTAAAACTAAACTGCTCTCAGGGAAGCTTGCCTGTTGTAGCTCTTCATAATTTACGGATTCTCCCTCAAATAAAGCAGCCTGAGGAGAATGCTGGAAGGATGCTCCAGGATAATCCAGCTCATTTCATTTTCCACAACCACATGGAAAGCATTTAATGTGCGACTGTGACACCTCCCTCTGTTTTCATTTTGAGGAAAATGCGCTTTATTAAATTGGAAAGTCTACCTAATCTAGAATAAACCAAGCCAAGTGGCATACGAGAAATATCTTTCTCTCCCTCAAGATTAACCTCCACGACTTTGTAGTTCAGGAATTCGATGGGCATCCAAAATTCTAAGGCACGGTGGATATTTATGTAATATACATATTTAAAATGCGAAAGGAAAATCTTCGCTGGATCCATTTTCCAATTTAATATCACTCATAAAGCTTTCTTTTTTTTTCCTTAAAAAATACTAAAAGTAATTAGACCATATGGACAAGCTGCCTGCCAAGCTTTTTTTTTTTCTTCTTTTTTATAAACTCGGAGCTGGTTTGAATTAAATGAGCAAAAAATATATTTGAATCATTAATGTTCAAATCTGATTGAATGTGTGCATTTATATGTATGCATGTATGCATATGTATGCATGCATACACACACATATAGACATATGAATGTAATATGAATGTATGTATGATTATGAATGTATATATGCACAATAGCTAAAGAATTGAAGCTTCCTCTGAAGGAATGATGAACCCTTTGCCACGTTTCTGTTTTTAGTTGCAGTCTTCAGCTGACTATAAATAGCATTAATAATTCACTTGCATTTTATATTCACTCATTATTGGAGGCAAACTTACACACACGCTGTCATGCATCGAATTCAGACCTGCAAAACTCTTTGTGGTGGCCAAGAGAGATTTGATAAAAGAAACAACTTGCAAAAATACTGTGCAGGCTACAACATTTCATCCAAACTTTTGGGGTATTGTAGAATGATCAAGATGGATATCACCGCCAGGAATACAAGTGTATCCTGTTAGGAGCCATGGTGTGTGTGTGTGTGTGTGTTTCAAAATAGGTAGGAGAAAGGGATCACAGAAATGAGTCAACCTTCCTTCCGTCTCTCTTTGAGGCCTAGGTTTATTTGACTCAATAACAAAGCTGAACAAAGCTAAAAACTGGGTTCTACCCATGTTAAAAAAGTCAAGATGCGGGCCTTAACTGAAGGTGACCAATCATCCTCTTTTAGGGAGGACAGTCCTTCTTTTGTAAGTTCAGTCCTCTCTCTAAAAGTGTCCTCCTACATGTCCTCCTTTTCGATATTTGAAGACTAATCTGTAAATCTCCGTATTCGATCAATGCCGATCCAATCCGTTGCGTGTGATGTGACGTATTTGTATTTGACATGACGATTCGTCAAGGGTCAGTACAGTGGGGCGATACGCGATTATGAGACGCATGCGCTCCGCACAGTAGAATTGTTTCGAGAGAGTGTGTCGCGCGCAAGTGGCTTTGTTTACTTCTTACCGAAACATGATATAGCGCACACATGCACGTGTCCTCCTTCTCATTGTAAAAAAGTTGGTCACCTTACTTAACTGCATGGCTACAGAAGCCATTTTGACCTTTTTGAATCTGTAGACACCACCGCAGGTTCATCTAATGTGAGTTCTCCTCTTGGACACAAATTGTTTCCATAAAACACGGCTGGAGATATCTCTTGTTTAACTGGGGTTAATTGTTGACCAGTAAGTCAGGAGGAGAAAGCTATGGAAGATCTATTACCTCTGTGAGTTGATCTGACATTAGTCTTTAGATGGTATCCTGCTAATCTTCCTTAGGAACGTCTCATGTGTTCAAGATTCTTACTTTCTGTCTAATTCTGTAAGACTATGCCAAATGTAAGGCTCATTTGGCATATTCTTGCAAAATTAGGCAAATCAATTATTTTCTTAAGCTCCTTTCACACTTCTTTCCTTCCCTGAACAAACTGTTCATTTTTCAATATTTTGACTTGCATGACAAAAAAAAAAAATGGAATCGTATTTTTAAAATCTCAACACCTGAACTTTTCTGAAGGAGAAAAAAAAAGAAGAAAAACTCTCCCTGTGCATCAAAAAGGGAGTGTGGTTGGAAGGATGTGCAAATCAGATTTTTAATCACCAGGCAGTATAATGCAGAATTAAAGTCAATCATTCATCTGCAGCAAAAGCCTTCAATCCATGCCCTATTGAAGGCCATTAGAAAAGTAACCCACATCGGATTTGGAGAAAAGTGAAAGCCTTTTGGATTAAACTCTGGTGGGTTATGCAGAATGTTTTGAAAAAGAAGCTTCAATTTTCTCCGCAATTGTTTTTGTTGGGTATAGTTAAGGATTGCTCACCGAGTGAAACAAGACTGATTTTATATATGATTACTGCAGCCAGGTTACTGATTGGTCAATACTGGAAAAAAGATAGTGTACCTACCATAGAAGAATGGACTTTGAAGATGGCTAATTTTGCGGAAATGGCAAAGATTTCTGCATATTTAAAGGATAGGACCCACAAAGTTTTTGTTCAGGAATGGAAGAAATGGGTGGATTATGTGCAGAATAAATATCAAACTAAGAAATATCACTTAGTATTTGATTGAAAATATAGAGATTAGTTAATGTTTGGGGAAAGGTAATTGGGGGAAAAATAGGGTTATTTTCTTATGTATTAAGGGGGATTAATTAATATAGATAATTAGTTTTATTATACTTACTATATTGAAATGTGGGAAATTTTAATGTCACAAAATATTTGATATATTTATATATATGTTTGAATGACAGTATATATTTGATAGAATAATTTTATTTTATATACACAATAGAATTGTTAAATTATAAGTAATTGGGGAAAATTAGGTTTTTTTCTTTATATTTTGGATTTTATTATTAATTAGCATTTAATGTTAAAAATATCTGATATGTTATTTGGATTTCACCTATATATTTTTTTCTTGTTTAAAGTTGATAGATGTATAAGAATAATATTTTTTGTAAGGGAAGCCAAGGGCGGGAAGGGAGGGGAGGGAGGGTTGGGGGGAGGGGGGAAAATGGGGGGAAGAAATGATAAAATTTGTATTGTAAAACCTTTTCAATAAAAAAAAAAAAGTAACCCACAGCCTGGGATTCCTGAAATCAATGGGACAAGTTAATTGTGACTTAATTTTACATAGAAACAAAGACCAACTAAAACCTAGTTCAGGGGTCCTCAAACTTTATAAACAGGGGGCCAATTCACGGTCCCTCAGACTGTTCGGGGGCCAGACAAGCTGGGTGGGTGTGGCTAGGTGGGCATGTGGGTGGGTGGGCATGGCCAATTTAGCAGTCCAAACAATACACTCAAATTAAACTTTAATTTGTTATGCTCCTGAGGGTGGAAAGCAGGATAGTGAAGGGATGTGGCTACTTTAGGGTGTGTATGAAGGACTTGTGTGTGTGTGTGTGTGTGTCCCTCTATCTCTGGAGGCTGGGGAGGAAAAAAATAGGCCCATTTTTGGCCTCTAGAGGCCTCCACATGCCCCGATTTTGGCCTCCCTGCCCCCCAGAAGGTGGGGGAGCCAGCAGGTAGCTGGGATGATATGGGCAGGACAGCCCTGTGGTCCTGTGTGGGCTGGATTAATGGCTTCGGCGGGCTGTATCCAGCCCCCGGGCCGTAGTTTGAGGACCCCTGCCCTAGTTGGTCTTTGTTTAAACTCTAGTTATATGTATGTTTGCTGATAAGTAAACATGTGCAACTATTCTGTGGTGCTGTATACCAGGAGTCCCCAACCCGGATCGGCACTGGTCTGCAGCATGCCAGAATCCAGGCCGTGCAAACAAACGAATCCCCATCAGTGGGATGCAGGCAGCACACAAAACCATACCCCGCTCCAGTCCGTGGAAAAACCTCTTTCCATGGAACCAGTTCCCTGGTTCTCAAAAGGTTGGGGGCGGAGGGGGGCACTGATCTATACTCTCATTTTCTTCTTTCATTCAATTGCGTCTGATTCTTGGACCCACTGCGTCAAAAATTCCCTGTAGTTTTTCCTTGGTAAGATTTTTCAAAAGTGTTTTGCCATTGCCTTCTTCCTAGGACTGAGAGAAAGTGGCTGGCCCAGGATAATCCATCTGGCTTCATCCCTAAAGTCAGACTAAATCTCATTGTCTCCCCATTTCTAGCCTGATGCCTTAACCAAATAAACCTCACTGTATACAGGTAGACTTCAACTTAGGACCACAATTGAGCACACAATTTCTGTTGATAAGCAAGACAGTTTTGCCTCATTTTACAACCTGTCTTGCCATAGTTGTTAAGTGAATCACAGCAGCTGTTAAATTAGTAACCCGGTTGTTAAGTGAATCTGGCTTCCCCATTGACTCTGCTTGTCAGAAAAACCATGGTTGCAACTGTGATAAACAGATGCCAGTTGCCAAGTAGCCAAATATTTTTAAATTTATTTAACTGATTTTCTATTAAATACATTTCTTAGTGCTTAATAAACATTGTGTTGTCTGTGTATTTAATTTGCTTAACAATACAAATTACATTCTTAATCTCTACCCCTTTTTTTCCAACTATTGGTAAAATAAATCCCATGTTTGATAATACTTTACATCCTCTTTCTGTTTAATTGTCAATGTCAATCTATCCATTTCTGCACAATCTAGTCTCTTCTTGATTATTTCTTCATCTCGCGGTACATCTTCCTTTTTCCAATATTGTGGGAAGATAACCCAAGTATCCGAATTTTGATCATGTGACTTTGTGGAAAATTGTCATAAGCCACTTTTTTCAGTGGTGTTGCAAGTTTGAGCAGTCATAAATGAATGGTTGTAAACCGAGGTCTACCTTATACTGGAATTTAAATCTAAATACACAGGTTACATTATATATCTGGATTCAACCCATTAGTTTTTATGGCTTGGGATTGCACTGTTAGAGTGCCATTATTCTGTGGTTATATTTTCTACTGAAATAAATGGAACTTAAATATCCGTATCTATGGATTGGATTGTACCCTATGGCAAAGCTTATGGTAAGTAAATGGGATTTATCCATGCATACAAAACGATAGGATTGTACCTCAAGAACACTAATAAGAATAGTCTTATTAAATTAAGAGCAATTGGTAGCAGAAGTTCTTTATAGCATAAACACAAAAGTATAACTTCTCATAAAATTAAACTTTTAAGGAAACGGGGAAAAAATAAAAGTGAAAAAGTCCTTCTGGCGATCGTTTTTTTCATCGTTGTGCTTTATTAGGTGCTTGGAAATGAAGCAATTTCTGATAGTGAAATTACAGATCTTATTCTGAATGCCTCTCATTCCGCAAAACAATGTATTAATTCACTTTGAAAACGAAACTCATTTTCTTTTGTAACTTAAAACTGAAACTACATAATGCTAAATGTGAAAGTAACTTTGATTACTGCCACAAGTGATTTAGATGGGTGCTGTTATTTATTGTAGTGAATTCAAAACTCATCTTTAATTTTAAAATTAAATTACAATTTAAATGTTTGTGCCACTAAGCTAGGAACATCCATGCTACCATCCATCTGTCTGTCTATCATCTATCTATCTATCATCTATCTATCACCATCACCACATGGATTCACAGTTGTCTGACCATCACACTTAGCATATAATCCTCAATGGAAATACATCCACATGGAGTACTAGGGAATACCTGAGGATTGGAAAAGAGCTGATATGGTCCCCATTTTCAAAAAAAAAAGGGGGGGGGGACCCAGATCCAGGAAACTACAGACCAATTAGCCTGACATCAATACCTTGAAAGATTTTGGAAAAAACAATCAAGCAAAAAATCTGCAAGCACCTAGAAGCAAACCAAACTATAACCAGAAGCCAACATGGGTTGGTCAAAAACAGATCATTTATTTTATTTTATTTTATTAAATTTGTATACTGCCCTTCTCCTGCTGGACTCAGGGCGGTGCATAGCCAAGAATAAAAAAACATCCCAATACAAAATTTTAAATTTTAAAAGAATTAAACAAATTTTGGCCCATAATTTAAAACATCCCGACTAAAACCCATTTACAATTAAAAAATCTCTAAAGGGGGGGGGGTGTTTACGCCAGCCCAGCTTGATGAAATTGAAAAGTTTTCAGGGCATGGCGAAAGGCCCGGAGAGCTGGTATCATGCATATCTCTGGGGGCAGATCGTTCCAGAGGGCAGGTGCTGCCCCAGAGAAGGCCCTCCCCCTGGGGGTCGCCAGCTGACATTGTCTGGCTGATGGCACCCTGAGGAGCCCCTCTCTGTGGGAGCATACTGGTCAGTGGGAGGCTATCGGCAGCAGAAGGTGGTCACGTAAGTACCCAGGCCCTATGCCATGGAGCGCTTTAAAGGTGGTAACCAACACCCTTGAAGCGCAACCGGAAGACCCCCGGGAGCCAATGCAGCTCGCACAGGAGAGGCGTCACATGGGAGTGTCCCCTTGCTCCCATATCCCCCATGCGGCAGCATTCTGCACCAGTTGGAGCCTTCGGGTGCTCCTCAAGGGGAGCCCCATGTAGAGAGCATTACAGTAGTCCAGGCTGGAAGTGACGAGTGCCTGAGTGCCTGTGCGCAAGGAGTCCTGATCCAGAAAGGGACACAACTGGTGAATCAGGCAAACCTGATGAAAAGCCCCCCGGCTACGGCCGTCATATGTTCTTCTAAAGACAGCTGTGCATCCAAGAGGACGCCCAAGTTGTGAGCCCTCTCAGTGGGGGCCAATAACTCGCCCCCAATAGCCAGTGATGGTATCAGCTGGCTATATCGGGATGCCGGAAGCCACAGCCACTCGGTCTTGGAAGGGTTGAGTCGAAGCCTGTTACTCCCCATCCAGGCCCGCACGGCTCATGCCAAACAAATCTTATTTCATTCTGTGACTAAATTAGTGGATCAATGAAATGCTGTGGATGTAATATATTTAGATTTCATAAGGAATTTGACAAAATAAACCACAACCTGCTTCCCACCAATGAGGTCTTGGCAGCGTGTCAAGGGAGATAAAGGTGGGTGTTTATCAGCCTTATCAGAAGAACTGTGGCAGACTTCTGTCAGACACTTTACAACTATTGGGATTCATCTGTGAACGAACAGATTGAGAATGAACAGGCTCTGAATGAGCAGAATTCATAGCCGTTGAAATAAAAATAGGGTTTTTGGGACTCAATGTGTGCTTTTACTGTATCAGGAAGCTGAGGTCAGAACACTGGAATGGGAATGTCTGAAACAGACTCTGAAACGTATTTCATGGATTCATAAAATCCATTTCAAAAAGTTTCTCAACCTTGGTGACTTTAAGATCAGTGGAAGTATTCTGGAAGGTGAAATCCACCCATGATAAAGTTGTCAAATTGAGAAACATTTTTCTAAAGCCTTTTGGCATTTCTTCCACCAGTTTTACTATTTTCTCAACATATCACCAGTCCTTTTCCTCTTCTATATATTTCTCTGATTTGTGGTCACAGTGACCAAATTCTTGCTTTGCTTTGCCCTTCCCTTTGCCCTTCCCTCCCCTTCCCCCAGGACTCCTTTTGAGGTATTCCACAGTTGACATAACTATTTCATCTCTATTAAGTACTTTCCTAAGAGATTTATAGTACAAAAGGCAAGACTTGAAGAACAAAAAAATAAATAAATCCATTTCTTACTATTTTCATTCCCATTTAACTGATGTTTAGGGTTCCTTCCCTGAAGCACTGCTCTCTCAACCTCATTCTCATAGCTTCATCGGTCTTCTCTGATATAAATATACAGCAAAATCTGATTATCTATATAAAATATTATTTATTTATTTATTTCTATCCCACCTTTACAGGGATGCCGTGGCTCAGTGGCTAAGACGCTGAACTTGTCGATCGAAAGGTTGGCAGTTCAGCGGTTTGAATCCCTAGTGCCGCGTAATGGAGTGAGCTCCCGTTACTTGTCCCAGCTTCTGCCAACCTAGCAGTTCAAAAGCATGTAAAAATGCAAGTAGAAAAATGGGGACCACCTTTGGTGGGAAGGTAACAGCGTTCCATGTGCCTTTGGCGTTTAGTCATGCCGGCCGCATGACCACGGAGACGTCTTCAGACAGCGCTGGCTCTTCGGCTTTGAAATGGAGCTCAGTTGGGAACAACTAGCATGTATGTGCAAGGTGAACCTTTACCTTTAATCCTACCTTTATTATTTTTCACAAATAACTTAATGTGGCACACATATCCAACACACCTCCCTCCTCTTATTTTACCCACAATAACAACTCACAAAGTGAGTTAGGTTGAGAGAGAGCGTCTGGCTCAAAGTCATCTAGCTGGCTTCCATGCCTAAGGCAGGACTAGAACTCATGGTCTTCTGCTTTTTAACCTGGTGCTTTAATCAATAGACCAACTGGCTCTATCCTCTATTAGGAGGATAGGTAATTTTAAAAAAAGGCATTGATCCTAGCTCTGCAGTTGATTGAATTTGAAAACACTCCTGCTTCAGCGATTCATTCTTGTTGACCAAATAGATTTCTCAAATGCCACAAAACCTTCCAATCTGCAGAAAGGATGAAGGAAACTCTATATTACAGAAGCTGAATGTTTCTGGGTTTTTTTGCAGAATGTGATCTCGTCTACTGACATGGTTAAAATGAAACAAATTTAATTCCTTCCTAGTAATTTCAAAGCCCATCAATGTAGTATTCAGATGGATATTTAGCATTAATAATCGAAATACGTTTCAAGAAAGATTTGTTCTTTGGAACTCCCTACTGTGGGAACGACCACAAATATTTAACATGCCACATGTGATAAAATAAATATTTGACTTTAATTGATATCCATTTCAATAATAGTCAAAATCTGTGCAATGTTGAGAAAATAAACAAGAGACAATTAATTAATGGCCAAAAGAAATGAAAGCAAGGCCTTATTCAGAAATGAACCTATCAAACTTGAGGTTATATTTATTTTTTTGGTGGAGGTAATCTTAATGGATAATGAAAGAAACATTAGAGAAAACCGAAAGGAAGAAACGGAAAGGATTAGCAAGTAAGACTTGATTTGGAGCATTTTAAAGCAAACTGGCCTAATTCAGATTTCCTGGATTTCTATGCAAATTAGTTCCCAGTTATTCCCAAATTCTGCATTTTTCCCCAGATTCTTTTTCCCTGCGGTATTCAGCTCAAAAATGATTATGTTGGAGAACTCTGCATAGAATTATTTATTTATTCGGGAAAGATGCATGTAGAAAATGCATATTACTTAGAAACCATTACTTCAAAATGCATGTTTTGGTTAAGCATATATGACCATTTCTAGATTTTTTTTCTCCCTTTTGCTTTTTAAACTGCAGAATGAGGCAGATATTTGATGGAAAGTCTGGAAGTTGAGTCATGGCAGCTGAACTTTTCTTGTTTGGTTTGATACCTTCAACCCATGGCTTCTTGTCCTGCTCTCAGGTGCTTTGGAAAATAAGTCAACCCCCTTTTCTCTATCACACCCCCTCAAATACTAAAAGACAGCTATCAGGTCACCCCTAATCAGTGGTGGGATTCAAATAATTTAACAACCGGTTCTCTGCCCTAATGATTTCTTCCAACAACCAGTTCACCAAACTGCTCAGAAAGTTAACCACCGGTTCTCCCGAAGTGGTGCGAACTGGCTGAATCCCACTTTTTTTTTAAAAAAAAAATTGATTTATATGCCGCCCTCCCCCGAGACTCAGGGCGGCTTACTATGCGTTAAGCAATAGCTTCATACTTTTGTATATTTATACAAAGTCAGCTTATTGCTCCCACAAACTGGGTCCTCAAGTTATCTACCTTAGAAAGGATGGAAGGCTGAGTCAACCTTGAACCTGGTGAGATTCGAACTTACAGTACTTGTAGACAGCTGGTGTTAATCACAATGCTTTTAGTCTGCTGAGCTATCCAGGCTCTGCCTGGATACCACTGCCCCTAATCCTCTTTGCTAAGATAGACATACCTAGTTCCCTTAACCATTCATCATACAGTTTAGCCTCTAGATCAGGAGTGAAATCCAGCAGATTCTGACAGGTTCTAGAGAACCGGTAGCGGAAATTTTGAGCAGTTTGGAGAACCGGTAGTGGAATTTGGAGAACCGGCAAATACCACCTTTGGATGGCTCTAGAGTGGGGTGGGAATGGAGATTTGCAATATCCTTCCCCCCTGGAGTGGGGAGGGAATGGGGATTTTGCAGTATCCTTCCCCCTGGAGTGGGGAGGGAATGGGGATTTTGCAGTATCCTTCCCCTGCCACGTCCACCAAGCAACGCCCACCAAGCCATGCCCAGAGAACTGGTAGTAAAAAAATTTGGATTTCACCACTGCTCTAGATCCTCTCTAAATTCTTTCTAGAAACTCAGCATCTGGTCATCATGGTGCCCAGAACTGGAGACTATATTCCAAGTGTGGCCTCACCAGAGCCGTATAGAACAGTGCTATCACTTCTCATCATCTTGATTCTACCCCACTATTGATGCAGCCTGGGACTGTGTTGGCTTTTTTGGCAGCTGCTTGCACCTTGCCACACTGCCACACCCAAGGCTATAAAAGCCAGAGTGGCCTTGGCCCCAAAGGGCTACATGTAAGGACTAGAACAAGCAAGGCTACAAGAAGAGGGCCTGGGACCACGCCAGCCCATTACAATGCACAAAAGCCATTCTCCCTGCCATTGTGAAAGCTCTCCATATAGCACAGCAGAAGAACGAAACTGCAAGATTTCTTATACCTATGGCTTGAGTCTATAAGAAGTCACAGGGGCTGTTTTTATGCTCTGATCCTCATTTTTTCAGTATCTCTACTGGGGGTGAAATGCTACCGGTTCATTCCGGTTTGGAAAAACCTGTAGTGATAAAAAAAGCTACCAGTTCGTCCGAACGGGTATTTCTGACGATCAGCTGTGTCGCACGATTTATATTCGCTAGAAAGCAGGAAATCCTGCTTTTTGGCAAACCTAAATAGTCCTGCACAACTGTCCCCCCCACAGCTGTTCTACTTACCTTTAAACAACTCCTTTTTCCATGCAAAATGCATATTTGGTGCGCACTGTGTATGGACACGCATGCAGTGCGCGCTTGGTGTGCATTGCACATGCGTGCAAAGCATGCATTGGAACGCACCGTGCATGCACGGGTAGCGTACTGGTGGTGACTGGTGGAGGATTTCACCACTGATCTCTACCCTATCAAGACCTGTGTGCTAGAACTAAACTTTCCAGGTGGGATATATATACAGGGATAGCACTTCACAAATTGGAAGATTGCTACCATGGTCTCTTTTCAACCCTCTTCTTTATGCTAAAGACCTTAAGGCTTTAACTGTTCTTCAAGCCCATCTCCACTTTCATTGGTCTTCTCCACACTATTTTCAGTTCCTCAGAATCCTTTTTGAATATGCTGATGGACATACCAGTCCTAGTGTGATCAGACCAATGTGGCCCAGAATGGAATTATCACTTCTCATGACCTTGACATCGTACTTCTGTTGGTGCAAGACAAATTCGTACTGACTGTTTTGGCAGCTGCATCACGCTGCTGTCTCATGCTTAATTTATGATCCATCGTAGGACTCCCAGTTCTTTATCACAAGTACTACTGCTGACCAGAAGCTATCTGTATTGTAGCTGTCCATCTGGTTTTCTCTAGCTAAATGCAGAATCTTAAGTTTCTCACCACCGAACTGCATTTTGTTGGACAGGAACCGGAGTTCCACTCTATCATAAATCCTTTGAATCTTAAGTCTTCTGAGGTCCAAACATACCTCATTTTGTGCCATTTTGCAATCTTAATGAGTATCTTACCTATTCTCTCAGGCAAGCCATTTATTAAAATTTGAAAAAAAAAACTAGTCACAACTTGAATCAGAACCTACTACATGCCTCTCTCCAGGTTGACAGAAAACTACTAAGGACTATGCAATGTTCAAGCAGGTGGAAACCCATCTGCTAGTATACTATCCTATATTTTTCCACTTTATCAAGAAGTCAGCTAAGGTACACTACATCTGTAGCATTTCCCTTGGCCTTCTAATCTAGTTACTTTGTAAAAAAAAAAAAAAAGGTTTGTGCAGCATGATCTGGTTGTGGCCCGGCAGCGGATCGGACAGTGAGGAGGTTGGGGAGGAACTTGGGCCAGTCCTGGGGGCTGGGAAAAGCTCAGATGATGGCTCTGTGTCAGAGACAGAGAGAGAGTTAGACAGCAGCAAGGCAGAAGAACAGCTGGAGCCCGTTCCCAGGGTGCGCATGAGCAGAGCTGCCAGAAGACAAGAACAATTAAGAAAGCAGGGTAGACTCTGGAGTAAGGCCACATCTTGGAGATGATTGGCCCCTCCCACAGGACATAAAAGGAGTAAACAGGATGTGGGCTTTTGCAGGAAGCAATTAGTTCATCTCGTTTCAAGATTCTGTTCCTGACTCTAATAGATTCAGTGCCAAGTTTGGCCTTGCTCTGCATCTGAAAATTGGTTCTCTGGCAGCATTCCAAGTGAGATAAGGTGGGGGTTGATAAACATTCCTCTGAAAGACTGTTTGCCAAAGCCTTGTTGACTGTGAATGAATGGAATTCACAGTCGTGTTAATAAAAAAGGTTTTACTGGGATTAAGACTTTGCTTCATGCTTTCTAAGGAAGCCTAAATCAGAACATCATGGTTGTGTCTAACACTTGGCTGACTTCTAACAATCATCTTGTTCCTTTTTAGGCATTTGGAAAACCACAACTTGGTCATCTTTTCTAGAATTTCTTCCAATACTGATCTCAAGTTGACCATACTGTATTTGGATAAGTCTACTCCTTAGTAGAACAATGGAAAAAAGATTAGCTCTTCTGCAGTCTTGAAGGTCTCCAGGCTTGAGACCTTCTCCAGAAGGTCTTAACGATTATAATCAATGGCTCTGAGATGAGCTAGACTGTACAGCATCTAGAATTCTTGAACAGCCAGAATTTTTTTTGTTCAGGTACATGAATAACTGCAATTATTTATTTGGAAATCTCCAGTGAAGTCACCTATACATTCTCCAGGGAATAATTAAAATATTATATTCTTAGCTGTCTGGTTTGGTTCTGCAACCCAACAAGACAGACACAGACTTCAGACAAACATTAGAACTGCAGAAAAAACAATGGCTACCAACCTGCCTTCCATTGAGGACCTGTATACTGCACGAGTCAAAAAGAGGGCTGTGAAAATATTTACAGACCCCTCGCATCCTGGACATAAATTGTTTCAACTCCTATCCTCAAAATGATGCTATAGAGCACTGCACACCAAAACAACTAGACACAAGAACATTTTTTTCCTGAATGCCATCACTCTGCTAAACAAATAATTCCTTCAACACTGTCAAACTAGTTACTAAGTCTGCATTACTATTAATCTTCTCATCGTTCCTATCACCCATCTCCTCTCATTTTGACTGGATGATTGTAACCTTGTTGCTGGTATCCTTAAGATTTATATTGACTGTTTCCCTATGACTATCATTAAGTGTTGTACCTTATGATTCTTGACGAATGTATCTTTTCTTTTACGTACACCGAGAGCGTAAGCACCAAGACAAATTCCTAGTGTGCCCAATCACACTTGGCCAATAAAGAATTCTATTCTATTCTATTAACATAATTTAGCTTCCACAAGTGGTATCAATTTCTGAAAGGTAGCAATAACAATAGCACTTAGACTTATATACCGCTTCATAGTGCTTTTACAGCCCTTTACAGTTTACAGAGTTAGCATCTTGCCCCCAACAATCTGGGTCCTCATTTTACCGACCTCGGAAGGATGGAAGGCTGAGTCAACCTTGAGCCAGTGAGATTTGAACTGCCGAACTGCAGCTAGCAGTCAGCTGAAGTAGCCTGCAGTGCTACACTCTAACCACCGCACCGCCTCAGTTCTATGGCAATAAGCTCCTTTTAACGTCCCAAACGAAAGCCTTTTCTTTAGTCAAATTTGCCAACCACTCTTCCTTGAATTTCTGATATATCATCCAAGATTGCTTACACACACCCAATGGCCATAACCTTACTCAGATGTAAATCCAAAGTCTGAGCAGAACTTGTTAGTTAAAGAGGAACCACTTGATTGATAGCAAGTCAGATGTCACTTGAGAAAAAAGTCCTTCCTCATCGTGTTTGCCATCATCACTCTATTTGAAGAAACTGAAGTTGTGTAACATTTTCTATTCTTCTAGTAATGCAGACTATATTATTTAAAGTAACTTCAAGTTCTATTTTTGATAGTGCTTCTTCTCTACTTCTTTCTGCAGTTGTATTTCCGCGACCCATTATTACAAACAATGGATATGGCAAGAAAGATACCGGAATACTTACAAATAATTATTTAAATCTGCTCTACACAATTAATACCAGGCATTAAGTAGGTAAATGCCAAATTTCAACCTTGACAATTTCTATTGCATTTCAAGGTTTACTCTCACTTAGAGAACACACACTGAGATGTATCCATGAGGTCTGACCACAGATGTCCACAGGATGTGATTTTTAAAAAAGTCTATGGCTATTGAAACTCATTTTTAAATGTGTGTCATATGTAACACAGAAGACCTCTGATTGTTGTCATCGTGGTCACCATTTGGACTTTCGGACACTCTGGGGTGACTGTGATTTCTTTGTGCTTCCTAGTCTTTTGTGGCTTCCAATTTATCTGAAAAGCTACGGCAGAACTGTCTTAAATTTACATTCTGTTTATTTATTCCTCATAACACACATATTCATACTGGCGAAAGACAGCCCTCACACCATAAGTGGAAGCGAAGCTGAAATGTTTCATTAATATTGTCTGTAACAAGAATGGAAGCAGCAGAAAAAGTTCTAGGAAAGGCTTGATGGGGCTTTGTGGAAAACACGTTGGAAACCCCTCATTCAATGAACTGCTTCAAACCAGGTCTCCATTTTGATCCACGAATCTGCTTTGATGTGGTGGTTTGATCCATGGGAGGTCCATGGAATTAAGGCATTCCTTAAAAATTTTGCACACAATCAGAGATAGGATTCAGCCGGTTCGGTTGTTTCTTCGAACAACCTTATTCCCCCAAAATAAGACATCCCTTGATAATAAGCTCAGTCGGGCTTTTGAGCGCATGGCAATAAGGCCAAGCACTTATTTCAGGGTTTTTAAAAAAATATAAGACAGGTCTTATTTTCGGGGAAACACAGTAGTTCTGACAATCAGCTGGCCCCGCCCACCCCCCCACCCCCGTCCTATCCTGTATTTCCTTCTTTCTGGCTCACCTAATTCACGCGGCACAGCTGATTTCTGTGCCTCCGCTGTTCTACTTACCAGGGCTGCCTTAGAAGGTAAGCAACTGAGCTTCAAATTACTGTATTTTGAACACTGCACACAAGCGTGTTAGGCATGTGTGCGTGCAAAGCACACGCTCAGCAAACCGGTTGTTATCCTACTACTGCACACAATTTCTGATATAACTTTAGTTATCTGGACTTAGCACTGTATAGATATTGCCCTAAAAGAATCAAGGCTGGCTCCAAAGTGGGAAAAAGCTGTTTTTCGCCTGAGATTTTCATTATAACAAAGCTGAATAATTTTGTCAGGAGAAAGAACGATGAGTAGTGCATTTAAGCCCCATCTCATGATCACAAGAAATTTTATTTAATCACAATTCCAGCTCCTGAGATTTTTACCAGCTACTTCACAAAGGCTTCTGTATCAACCTTATCAGCCAAATAATACTGTAAATTGGATTGTTTTTAAATGGAAGTTGGTCGTTGAAAAAGGATCAAAATTCTTCATTCCGTAGAACAATCTGTACTTTCTTCTTTTGGGCACTGTGTGGGCTATAAATTGCCTGAATTTTTCCATTTGTTTCATGATTTTTTTTTTAAAGAGCAACATACATCTTAAAAACTGTTTTATTACACCACAGATCTTTCTAAAGTAAAACCTGCTGCTTTACAGGTATTAAATATTATTTTTAATTGGGAAGTTGGGCTTAGTACAAAATTCCCCTTCTGAACAAAAGGGATTAATGGAGAGATTTCTTCCAGCAGATGCTAATTTTAAGAAAAGAAATGTTATTCCTCTCGGTCTAGAAAAAATGACTACAGATTTTTTTTTAAAAGAAGCAAGCTAGATAATTTCAGGGTACTCAGCACAGAAAAGAAATATCTGACAAATTTCTGTCATGCAACAGATACCAATAGCAATAGCACTCAGACTTATATACCGCTTCACAGTATTCCCTCTCTAATCTGTTTACAGAGTCAACATATTGCCCCCAACAATCTGGGTCCTCATTTTACTCACCTCGGAAGGATGGAAGGCTGAGTCAACCTTGAGCCTGGTGAGATTTGAACTGCCAAATTGCAGGCAGCTGGCAGGCAGCAGGAGTAGCCTGCAGTATTGCACTCTAACCACTACACCACCACAGCTCAACAGCTTCTTATAAAGATCCAGAAGATAGCATCAGGATAGCTAAGTTTAAATTTTAGCCAATCCTGTATAGATCACGGATCTGGCTTGCTGCATTCATGAGTTTGTGATTCAACTCTACACTCCTTTTCCTTCTTAATTTATGGACATTTTGGACCACTCTCAGTATTTGAAAGAGGTACAGTATTTCAGAGTGCATTAGCATGAAGAAACAGCTCTTTTCAGATTATTAAAGCAGCCATATCCTTTTTCAAGAGTTGTACAACTGTTTTTTACTTATATATTGGGTAAAATTTATTAGCTGCCCATCTTACCCAACAATAACTCTGAGCAGCTTACAATATTAAGTAATTTAAGTTTAGAATTTAGCCCTGGTTATCAGCATGTGCAGATTCAGGCAACTCTTTCACTGGGTCTCTCTGAAACGAATCCGCAGCTCATGGATGGATATACGGAGCTAGCCAAGGAGAACATTTGTTGTGGCCATGCAGGATTTGCAAAGGATGTGGCTGGAAATGACCTATTTTGTTTCAAAGAATGAGTTTTGCAAAGCCCCTCTATCAAAGGCTTTGTGCAACCTTAGAATCTATCAACAGCCAAAATTATTAGCCAAAATGTGTAAATAATATCACCATCTTTTTCACTATCACTAATGACACCTACATAGAATTCATTTAGAACAGCTCTTGAGGATAGTGGGAGAGGATGTAAATCTCTGACATAAATTCCTTCACCCGGAAAGGAAGTTATAGCGATAAAAGGATATAGTAGCTTTATCTTTGCTTCCATAGCTAATAACCATTCTAGGAATGGATCTTCATCAAGGAATGATTGCAGGCAGAAAGTTTAACCCATCTCCCTTCCATTGAATTTAGCAAAAGAAGACATTGTAATATTGGAAGATGAAATGCACACACAGCAAACATCTCAACTACTTTTGCCTAGGGGCATGTTTAATAACATCCCATGCTTATGCCATAATAAATCTCTTTTTGTTTACCATAATATGGCTTAATGTGCCATTGACTTTATATGGACTGAATTCCACGTAAGCGCTTGGAATCAAACATTTTTAAAAGTGAGAAACACAATCTGATTCAAGGAAGTATTATATGTAGTATTGAATCATTGGCATCTCTCATTGCTCATCACAGCACTTTCAGTACTGTTAACAGATTATATGTTAACTTTGGTCTAAATTAACAACTCTAGAGTTTCTACCTGGAATTGGCTATGGTTTAAATCTTAGACTTTTAATGAAGTTGGCATTACATTCTGTGAACTTTAGTTAATTTCTCTTTCCTTCAATGAACTAATGAAATGGCCATCAATTAAATACTCCTTTTAATTTATTAGTTAATGGATTTTAACTAATTTTAATTGATTAGCCTTTTTGTCTGGAGAGAGAACAACTTCTCTGAAGTTCGAAGCACACTTTGAGATGAAATATAAATTACATAACTGGGCATCATCACTTCAAAAGGGACAAATTTGTGTATGTGAAAGAAGGAAAAACAACTTTTGAAAAATGGACTTGCCATCTGCAATTAACAATGTCTTTGCTTCATTCACCAGAGGCATCATTTCAGTTAATTAAAAGTGTTTGAATCCATTACTTTACCGATCAATATATTACATTCTACAGTGTGGCGAATGCCATTGCCAATTAAAATACAAACAGGACATTTCTTCATTCATCAACATTATCAAGCTTTTAAATGCTTACCATGGAGAACCATATATCCTGAAGCCTCTGACTGTTACTTCTGAATCCTGCAGGTATATGCAGTTTGTTAAGAGAGACTGCACATTTTCATAACTTTCTGGCTTCAGTTTTGATACTGAGGGAAAATAATAAAAGTCCTGCTTGATTAAGTCTGCCATGAACTCTTGATCGAATGTCAGCTCATGATTACCTGCTATCACAATCTTGTATTCATACGGTAGGCTACCTAAAAAGAAGAAAAATAGACATTTGTTCAGTGTTGCATTTGTGTGTGTGTGTGTGTGTGTGTGTGTGTGTGTGTTTAATGACATAAAACCATGCCAAGCTTTCCAATGTGCTGTGTGATAGAACAAAATCTTCCAGAATAGGCATTTTATCCAGCCAGGAAATTCTAAGAACTCTGACTTCAATTCATTTATTCTGAATTATGCTGAAGATGTATCTGGACACTCCAAAGAAAGACTAAAAGATGAAACACACCATTGTGTTTCACATGGTGAAACATTATGAAAGGTTTTTCATTTATGCCTTGGTTTTTCTCTCAAGAACTCACGGTGAATTACTGTAGGTTGGAATCCCCCTTCAGTTTATCCTTGAGCATGAATGGACCTAAATAACTTTAGGGTTATTTAGAAAAGTCAGAAAAAACCTGGGCCTCCCTCATTCATACCTCACCATATTTAATTTGACCTCTCATACAATGAGCCAAGCAGGGGTGGGTTCTACTTACCTTTGCTACCTGTGCACAATGGGATCGCGCTTCTGAAGCGCTTCTGCGCATGCGCAGGTCGGTGATAATGACATCCAGGCCAATGGGCGGGGCCTCCTGCCAGTTTTACTCCCGTTTCTTGTGAACTGGTCCGATCTGGGGACAACCCACCATTGGAGCCAAGCTAAAGTTATTGGGGTATATTTTTAAATACATGATCAACCTACTTCACCTGCATATCGGCACCACTCTTATTCAAATTCTGTATCAACATGGTGGGCCATCTCCTCGACACAAATGTCCACTTTCCAACTCTTGTTGGAAGTCACATCTCTATTCTACTCAATGCAGAGGTTGACACTTTCAAGGGCATTTCAAGGTAACACTTTCAAGGGCATCTACTGGCCTTAAAAAAGCACTGGGAGAACTAAGGGTTTACTGCAATTAAGACCTGCTAGAACTCAATAATCAGAAAACTAAAATCATGGCATTGCTAAAAGGCCCAAGAGCCACTCCTGTAGCATAAACGGCCCCATGAGTGAGCAGGGCTCCTGTTTCAAATCTATGGGATTAGTTCTTCAGTCTGCTAGCAGCAGGAAACCCCATGGGGACAACATTGCTGAAAATTTCAAAGAGGAGAACTCGTCTGGCATCTTTAAATTCCTCAAGGCAGGATGTGAGTGCTACAAGCATGCAGCATTTTCAAATTATTTGAAGACAAGCCAATCGTACAACTTCTTTGTGGTGTTCATCTGGGCCTCTTCCCCAATTTTGCGCAATTAGAACTTGTCCAATCCAAATTTCTAAGATCGGCTCCTCAATCCTCAAAATATATTGCTAATGACATCCTGAGCACCAGAGACAGGCCTCATGAACATGGAAGCTAGAGTGTGGATGAGCCGCAGTGGTGCAGTGGTTAGAATGCAGTACTGCAGGCTACTTCTGCTGACTGCCGGCTACCTGCAATTTGAATCTCGCCAGGCTCAAGGTTGACTCAGCCTTCCACCTTTCCGAGGTGGGTAACATGAAGACCCAAATTGTTGGGGGCAATATGCTGACTCTGTAAACCGCTTAGAGAGGGCTGTGAAGTCCTGTGAAGCGGTATATAAGTCTAAATGCTATTGGTATTGGTATCATACTCAACCACTAGTTCAAACTATCTCTTTTTCCCCTTACCATCTCCCAACTATGATGAAAGATTTTCAGTCTACATACAAGAAGGCCCCGGCAACTAAAACCTTATCCTTGGACTTCTCTCCAAGTCTTCTACTCGGCATGGGATATGATCAGATCAAAGCACTCAGTGTAGAAAACACAGAGTGCCAACTGGATCGGGCTAGATTCCCAATCTTTATTGCCAGAGAATCAAACAGGTACTCTCATAGGTACCCTATAATGAACTTAACTAATTTCGAAGTAACCTAACTATCAGCAGACCTTAGCACTCTCATGCCCTTCCCTCATCTTAGAGACAATGCCTTCGTGATTTTAGAAACAATAAAACATGTACTCCTCCAGTGACTGTATTGTACAGACTTTCAAAATAGCCTCATCTCACAATTACTGCATAAATATCCAGGGCACACAGGATAATTATATCATAAATTTAAATATTGAAATGAATTAAAGATGCTTTGCAGCAAATGTTTTCTTGGCTGCAAATCATCACATTCCTTTTCAGATACACTGAAATTAGTTGTGTACTTTTTAAACTTCCAACATCCCACAGTTTTTCACATATATCTAGGATGCAGGTTTTGAGCTGCTATTCTTAAATCTCTGACATATGTAAAGAAACGTGCTAAGTTTATGTTCATAACTTTATCCCCATTGTTATTTCTAAATATTCTTCAGCCATCTAAGATACCCATCCATCAAACATAACAACTTCAAGCTAGCTGGTGTTATTGCTTCAGTGACTGTGTTTATGTAAGTGATTTAAATAAATTCCTCTAAACACACAGTTGCTGTTCATTTATTATAGTGGCAGCTGCAATCAATATGGTGGTCACAGATATGTCAGATTAATCAATTAACAACTCTGGTTCTGATGACTTTGCAAAATTGTTCTCCTAGTCCAGTGTTTCTCAATCTTTGTAGCTTGAAGTTGGGTGGACTTCAACACCCAGAATCCCCCAGCCAGCAGCACTGGCTGGGGGATTCTAGGAGTTGAAGTCCACCCTTCTTCAAGCTTCCAAGGTTGAGAAACACTGTCCTAGTCATTAGTGACTTGGAAAGTTTCCTTTTAGCATAGAGAACCATGGGATTAATTCCTCTTATCAAAATATTTAGCCACAATTTTTCAAACAGGCAAATGTTAATAGTCTTTGTGTGGTTTATTTTTTTATCATGATTTTTATCATTGTTTTTACATTTACATTACATTATGTTTTGTTCTTTCTGTTTTTGCACTTTCTGTTTTGGCACTTAGCACCTGTCTCAATCTGGCTGAATAGAAAAGATGAATACTAATGAAGTATTACTACTTCATTCTTAATTATAATTATAATTCTACAGAGGGATTATTGAGTCTATCATCTGCATCTCTGTAACTGTCTGGTTTGGCTTTGCAACCCAACAAGACAGACACAGGCTTCAACAGATAGTTAGAACTGAGAAAAAGCAATTGCTACCAACCTGCCTTCCATTGAGGACCTGTATACTGCATGAGTCAAAAAGAGGACTGAGAAAATATCTACAGACCCCTCACATCCTAGACATAAATTGTTTCAACTTCTACCCTCAAAATGATGCTATAGGGCACTGCACACCAGAACAACTAGACACAAGAACAGTTTTTTCCTGAATGCCATCACTCTGCTGAACAATTAATTCCCACAACATTGTCAAATTAACTACTAAGACTGTATTACTATTCGTCTTGTCATCCTTACTAGTACCTTTCTCTTCCCACTTATGGCTATAACCATGTTGCTTGTATCTTTACAATTTATATTGTTTTTATTGTTTCTTAGTAGGATTTGATTGCTTATTAGTATCCTATGACTATCACTAAGTGTTGTATCTTAGGATTCTTTACAAATATATTTTATTTTTTCTTATGTACACTGAGATCATATGCACCAGTGGTGGTTGCTATCGGTTCTTCCTGGTTCTTGCGAACCGGTAGTGGAAATTTTGAGTAGTTCGGAGAACTGGTAAATACCACCTCTGCCTGGCCCCAACCCCAATCTATTTGCTGCCTCCCGAGTGCCAGCTGATCGGCTAGAAGGAAAAAATCAGGGCTCACTTGATAAAGAAGAGAGAAAAAAACCAAGACACCGTAGCTTTAAATTGAGAAGCCAAGAAGCCTCCCAACTGATCGGCTAGAACCGATCCGCTCCTTGTAAACCGCTTGGTGGTGGTAGATTGTCAATTTAGGCCAAGCTGCCTGAAAGCGGTTTCCAATGCTCTTGGTGGTGGCAGAGCAGCAAAAAACAGTTCAAACTCTTGCCGTGGTGACCGGTGCGCTCCAAAAAGAAATACTGTATTTGTCGGAGTATAAGACGCACCGGAGTATAAGACGCACCTTAATTTGGGGAGAGGAAAACAAGAAAAAAATAATTCTGCCTCTGCCTATCAGGATCAGCGGCATCAGATTTGTTTTGGGGAATTGGGGAGAAAAAAGAACATTGCTTCCACGCATTGCATTTTCCAGTGTTTTTCTCCCCAATTCCCCAAAGCAATTCACAAAGCCACGCACCCTCCTCCTTTTCTGCAGCCTCACTTTCTCTTCCCTCCTGGCCAGATCTGTCTCCCGGGCCAGGAGCAGAAGCTGACCGTCCTCAGACTGGGTTGCTGGGAGAAGGGGCAGACTGGGCAGTAAGCACCTTGCCTTACACCTCTCCACGTGGAAGCACCCACTTTGCAAGAGCATCGCCTCCATGCATCGCGTTTTTGGCGTTTTCCTCCCCGATTCCCCGATGCAATTCGTAGAGCTGCATGCCCTTATGAAAATGCGGTGGCGGCAGTTTTCAGCAGGTTCCAAGCAGCACCCTAACCATTTCCACCACCCATCTCCCAGCATGCAACATTGCTCATTTTTGGCAATGTGAGGATCCCCACCACCTGAAACCGCTGGACAATGCGATGCACAGAGGCCAACAACCTCCCAAGGGTGGGAACCAGTGGGCGGGCGGGGCTACATTCGGAGTATAAGACGCACCCAGATTTTCACCCCCTTTTTGGGGGTAAAAAGGTGCGTCTTATACTCCGAAAAATACAGTAGGTAGACCGGTATGCTCCAAAAACAAATGGGTAGACCGGTACGGCTCTTCAAGCAGTTAAAAGCCTGGTAGACCAGTACCTCTGCTAAATCCTAACAAATTGCTTGTCACATGACCATCAAACCACGCCCACAAAATAAGCCACACCCACAGAACCGGTAGTAAAAAAAAAATTAGAACCCACCCTGATATGCACAAAAGACAAATTCCTTGTGTGTCCAATCACACTTGACCAATAAAGAATTCTATTCTATTCTACTCTATAATTTTAGTTAAAACAAGACAGTTTTCTATACTTCTGAGGGCTCATCCACAGATGCCCCTTGTTCAGAGTTGAGAACAATCCAGTCAGTAATGGTTTCTAGAAGACAGTAATACACAACATTGCTGTTCAACTAATTCCTGTCCTTGAAGAAGACATTCTGTCTCTGTTCTGTGTCAAAAATACTTCTGCAAGCATAAGCAGCTTGCAAGGATTCTTCCCCACAGTGGATTGGTGAAACACTGACATATTTTTACAAGTTTATCTTTAGATTGGAAGAAACTGGTCCACATCCCTTTCCTTTTATTTACATGAAATGGACAAGAGCCCACCCAATTTCTCCCTCTATGCCAACTGATATTCTAAAGTTGAGTGATGTGGTGGTCTAGAGATAGAGCTCTCGCCTCACAATCAAACAAACAAACAAAACTCCGCATTGGCAACAGGAAGGGCATCTGGCCATTAAAACACTCTGCTAGCTCCATTCAGTTGCCCAGACTCCATCCCTCAAGGGATTATGGAGTCATTAAATGAAGATGATTTAAATGTCTACAAGTTCCAAACTGAAAGTGTCCAATGCAAAGGGGAGTTAATGTGAAGGGGGGGGGGGTCATTCAAAAATCTATCAATGAAAACCACCATCTCAAAGACCTAACTCATAGAAATGAAAGCCACTGGTGCTTGCTTTCCTAGCATAGGTGGGAAGGGCAAAGAAGCAGATGAATTCACCAATCGGGGTCATGGCAACCACCATCAGCGTGGAATGATTGGACAATGTTGAGGAATGGATTGAAACCTCTACCACAGTTGTGCCAGTTGAGGCAAACTAACAGTTTAAAACTGCTATGCAGAACAACCCTACTGGAAAAGTATGAGGTAGCCTTTCAAGAGGCAGAAAACAAATCTTGACTAATCCAGACAGTCTCCAAGAATCAGACATGACTGAACAAAAGAAAGAAAATTGTGCAAAAATTTACTCAAAATTTATTCCATTGGGCTCATCGAGATCCACTCTTGGATATGAACACAGACATTAATGTTAATGTTTTAATTTCAACTAGTTATGTCCTGATTCCTGTTATGTTCATTAAAACTGGTAGCATTTAATATGAGCATGACTGAGTCATTTTTCCAGGGACTTATTCTAAATGTGGCTAGTGTGATTCTATCTAGTATATTGATGGGAAAATATAAGAATCCATTTTACTGTATGTAAAATGCTTAAAATCCAAGTTAGTATTTTAAAATACTTTTGATAGAAGCTGTGACCAAATTTTCTTTTTTCCTTTTTTTAAAATAAATATATTTATAATAAATATATTATGTTTTATCAATAAGAATAAAACACAGAAAAATAAAACAGAAAAAACATCCATCCAACAGTAAGAACAACAAAAAAGAAAAAAAAAGTGTACATAAAAGGAAAAAAAAGGGAAAAAATGACCCAAACATCAAACATTAAATATCCAACATTAAACAAAAGCATCCTTCCTCGATTTTGGGAAAAGAAAGAACCCTGATAAATTTTCCTCCCCTTACATAATGGATCTGTAAATAATTATAAACATTTTCATCCTTATTTAGCAAGAAAAATATATAAACAAATATTTCAGATGAGGAGGTCTCTATATAATAGTCGAATTGGACCAACATCTAATATATATATATAGATATAGATATAGATAGATAGATAGATAGATAGATAGATAGATAGATAGATAGATAGATAGATAGATAGATAGATAGATAGCAGTCAATGGGCTATGGCTGAATTTTCATCACATCCAATAGATGTCAACAAATTAGCCTGAGGATGGAAATGCAGGGATGAAATTTATGGGGACCCCCATAAAACATCCTACCTATCAATGACTACTTCAACTTCAACCACAACAATACACGAGCACACAATAATACAAGCTTAAGGTAAACTGCTCCAAACTCGATTGCAGAAAATACGACTTCAGCAACAGAATGGTCAATGCCTGGATTGCACTACCTGACTCTTTGGTTTCTCCATCAAACCCCCACAACTTTAAGCTTAGACTGTCTACTGTTGACCTCACCCCATTCCTAAGAGGTCAGTAAGGGGTGTGCATAAGCGCACCAACATAATTATGCACGTAATCTTATATATGCTTGACTAAATGAATGAATGAATAAATAAATAAATAAATGTCTACAGTCTTCTGTGCTTTTTTCCTTCACTCAGCCTGATATCAAATCATTGACTCAGCCTGATATCAAATCATTTTGAGGATGTAAATAAATGGCTAGCATGAATCACTTCCCCTTGTTTTGCTTTGAGGAACAGTGAAACTTTCATCAAAAATTTAAAAGCCTAAGTAATTTCTCTAAATGTCGTATTTAGAGAATAACATTATTTGTCAAACAATGGTTTTTCTTTTTACAGACAAAGTCAGTTCAAGGATAAAAATACTTCTTTTATGTCGGTGGATTGAAATGAGAGTTGGGAGATGAAGCAGTATTGTAAATAATTATCAATACAGGTAGTTCTTGACTTAAGAGCACAACTGGGAACAACATTTCTGTTGTAAGCAAGACAGTTGTTTAGTGAATCATGCCCAATTTTATTACTTCTTTTTCTCTTTTTGCCACAAAGTGAATCACTGCAGTTGTTAATGAATCATATAGCAAATCCTGTTTCCTCCATTGATCTTGCTTGTGGCTTGTAAGGAAACAAATCAGTGTTGGGATTCAGCTGGTTCTCTCCGGATCGTACGAACCGGTAGCAGCGACAGCGAGAGGCTCCACCCACCCACCTGACCTGACGTAACGCACACTTACTGCGCATGCGCAGAAGGCCATGTGCAAGCGCAGACGAGGCATGTTTGCTCCCATTTGCGAACTGGTAGGGAAGGTAAGTGAATCCCACCGCTTTAACAAATGGAGATCACATGACCCCAGGACACTGCAACCGTCGGAAATATATGCTGGTTGCCAACGACCCAATTTTTGATCATGTGACTGTGGAGATGCTGTAATGGTTGTAAGAGCAAGGACCAGTTGTAAGTAACTTTTTTCCGTACTGTTGTAAATTTGCTCAGTCGCTAAATTAACGGTTGTAAATCAAGGACTAACTGTAAACAACTGCATGGATGAACGAACGTGCTTATCTCAAGTATAAAAAGCAAAATCAATTCCTCGAGCACTGAGCGGCAGATTGAATGACAAAATATTTATTGTTGGTTTTTTTTAACTGGTCTCTTATAATCTGCACAACTTCCACATACTGTATGTTCCTAAATCCTTATCTATTGATCCCTTCCTGCTGAAAAGGATATTTAATTAAGTGGGGGAATTTAAAAATAAATGCCACATTAACTTCAGTAAGGCATAAACGCAAGCTTCTTACGGCAGAATTGTTTCACTTTTCACCAAGCGTTTTGTTGAACAGATTTTAGTATTCTATGAGCGAAGTGGCAATCATATAAGTGCCCACTTAAAGCTTTCCTTTCCTCATTTCAGTCTTTTAGAATACTGCAGTGAGTGATACACTAAAGATAATATCATTGCTGAGATTGCATTTTAAGCATCTCATTGACAGTTCTATGTTTAAACAGTTGGCTAGAGTCTGGGAAATTTACATTAACACTGGAAATGAATACACCTTCTTCCTTAAGCCATCTTTAAATGATTGTATCTGAGCATTGCTAACACATAAAAGCGAGCAATTAAATAAAAATGTAAAGCACGAAATGGATTTTTCTATGCCCATATATCTATATAAACAGAATAGAAAGAGGTACACACATCTTAGAGAGATAATTGCCTGTGCTAAAAGGGGACTTTTGTACCAAAGACAATTTACCTGAACGATCTCACTAAAATCTCTAGAATTTCTTTCCAAATGCCTGTGATTAAGGCTGCAACTTTCCAAATCTCACTGTGATAAATGAAGAATTTGCTAAGAAAATAGTATCTGTAAATGCACCGATTGTAATTTGTGGGATGACTGCTTATTCTAAGTCTGTGTGGGAGCTGATGGGTGGAGGGGAGGATGAATTCTGTCACTCAAATTGGGGTTCGGTGTAGTTGCCTGCTTCAAAATCATCCCCACCATCCCCATCAACCTGACAAGTAGAAATGGTTGGATGTTAGGCAAAAGCTCAGATACAGCCGGACTGCTTACAACTCTTGAATTATGAGAATAGTACCGTACCTAATGTAGGAGTGTCAAATTTCATTGAGGGCCACATCAGGGTTGTGTTTGACCTCAGAGGGCTGGGTGTGTGTGTGGGGGGGGGGTAGGCATAGTCCAAGGGTGGGTTCTACCTTTACTACCGGTTCACCTTGGGCTCGAGTGCGCATCTTGCTTCGGCACATGTACAGAAGCTTCTGTGCATGCACAGATTGCCAACAATGACATCCAGGGCAGCGGGTGGTGCCTCCCGCTGGTTTTACTACTGGTTTGTCCGAACCGGGGGCAACCCACCACTGACGTGGTCATGGTGGTCATGACCGAGGTGGGCGTGGCCATGGTGGGCATTTTGGCCAGGAGAGGCACTGCAGGCTGGTCCTTTGATATTTCCAGGCCGGCCCCGCAGGCCAGATTTAAGCACCCCGGATGTGGTCCATGGGCCTTGAGTTTGACAACCCTGACCTAATGAATAAATTTGGAATTATATATGGAATGAAATTTCTATTCACTAGAGAACTTTCTGCCAATGCAGAAAGCTGTAAAATGACCCAAGAGGGTATGTACTGTTTGTTATGTCTTGTATTGTTTTTACGTACTGTGTCTCTGGCTGTTTTTTATGTTGTTTTTAGAGACAAAACTCTTTAATAATTTTTTTTTAAAATAAATTTCTATTCACTTTCAGTCCAGAGGTCTGGCAGAGCTGGCAATATTTTTTGTACTGCTTTCTTGAAGATATTTTTTTCCCGTATTTGGAAACTGGAATGCTTTAGTTCAAGCGCAGTTCATAAAAAATAATTTAAAGGTAAGGATGTTTGATCTATGTTTTATTTGGAAAACTTTTTTAAAAAATCTTTTTCCACTTCCAAATAAATTCAGACTTAAAGTACAAGGTGCCTATAGATTCCATTTGATAGTGATTGGCTCCAATTAAATTCCTAAGGTCTTGTATTTGTGATCATGTCATGCAGCTTTTAAGGCAAAGTCCACTAGTGGAATACAAAGGATATAAAGGGATGGTTTTATGTTGATCTTGTGGCTCAGGCTCTAAATTGCGAAGAAACTTCACTGATGTTTGTTGCCTGAGAAGTTTTTTCCTCTTTTCTGCTATATTCTTTCTTTCTATAAGAGAGGAGATTTGCAGATCTGTCAGCAGCTATAAAACTTACGAATGTGCTAAGAATTTGTGATGAGTGATTTGCTTTCTAACCTCTAAGACTTTTACTCCAAGGAATTTTATTTTATTTTTCATTCCCCAGGTCGCTAAGGTGGGTCAGTAGTGAAGCAGACATGAACCAAGAGAGCTATAAGGTGCAGACTGAATTGGTACAATTCAGGTTTTATCTTAGGATTCCATAATTGGAATTATGGTAAGTTTTGCAAATCTGTATCTACTCCCTCCATTTTGCCTCTAGAAGTTCCACTAGGGCCTAAAGAAGGGCAGAAGACTTTAGCAGTTCTTCATCTGATCATTTTCAAGATCGTTTCTCTCAGCAACCCGTGGCTCTGGAGCCGCATGTGGCTCTTTCATCCCTCTGCTGCAGCTCCCTGTCGCCCGTCGGCTCCGCAAATGATAGGGCATTCGGTTAGGACAGGTAGAGGAAAAAGGATGCCACACTAGGAGGAGACTCTATGGTGGGGGAACCAGACTTCCGGTCAGCTCCAGAATTGAATGGGGGGGGGGGGGCTTCCGGTTAGGATCTTTGTGGCTCTTTGAGTGTTTAAGGTTGCCAACCCCTGAGTTAGATACTATAGGAATGATCCCTTAAAGTACAGTTCGCCTACAGATTCCTTTTTATACCACTGCTTCTTCCAGCCTGAATCCTAGAGTCTACCAGATTATCTGAGCTCTGTTATTGCACTATTCCATCTGAGGAATCTTCTAAATGAGAATAAACTTGTCAATTGTAAACTGGAAGACATGGTGATTAAATAGATATATATCTGACTCGAAAATTGTACTCAAAAGTGCTCATCAATCATCTACAGCAGGGGTGTCAAACAGGCTGGATCTGACCCACGGGGTCCTTAGATCTGGCCGGAAGGACCGCCCTGGAAACAGCAAAGGACTGGCTCACAGTGCCTCTGCTAGCGAAAATGAAGTTCGGGAAAGTCTGCGGAGGGCTGGAGAAGGCCGTGGTGGCCGAAAACAGAGCCTTGATGAGTGACGTCGAGCTGGCCATGTCCTCTGAGGTCAAACACAACCCTGATGCGGCTCTCAATGAAATTGAGTTTGACACCCCTGATCTACAAGGTACCTGAAAGAAGGTATCAAGGAATTGAACAAGTGGAACAGTCTTTCATAATTATTTGCTACATGATACTCACCTAACCATTCGTTGAATTTTTTAACTTCACTAGGAAGTCCCAGTTCAGTGAAATCACCAGCGTGAATTAAAACATCTCCATATGGCATTTGAATTGGATCTGTTCTGGAGTGAGTATCAGACACACAAACAAAACGGGTGTACCCTGGAGGTCTGGGAGCATCGTGTGGAACAGGATCTACCCTACGTATAAAGTTTGAGACACAAATATAGATGCTTTACGTTATATTCGCATATTGAATGGATAGCCACAATATAAAGTATGTTTTCAGGGTATCTGAAAAACAAGTTAAATATTCACCTTAGCCACACATATTTCAACTCCAAGCGTTTTCATCAATTCTTAGACAAAATAGCTATATTACGACTATGTTTAAACTTTTCCTAATGAAAGCAGACGTGGGCTTCATAAATTTTAGCAAGGGGTTCTCTGCCTGGTTGCTGGGTGGGCATCACCATGGTGGGCATGGCCTAGTCAGCCTCCTGCATCACAGAAGGGGGGGCGTTTTTGCCCTCCCCAGGCTCCAGAGGCTTTCCTCAAGCCTTCAGGAAGGCAAAAATGGCCTCCCCAGGCTCCGGAGGCTCTCTGGTAGGCCCGTTTTTCACCCTCCCCAAGCCTCCACGTGTGCCCTGCACTTATCTGCATCCAAAACGGGCCGTGTGGGAACTCCTGGGAGGGGTGGGGCAGGGTGGGCAGGGCCAGCCAAGAGTGGGATTTGGGGGTTCTCTGAACTGCACAGAATTTTAGCTAGAGGTTCTCCTGAACCCCTGTGAACCCCCAGCAGCCCACCCCTGAATGAAAGGCACTTTTTGAGTTAGGTTTTACATCTAAAGAAGTTCATTTGCAGATTGCCTTTAAATATTTTAAATTTAAATAACAGTTTAAAAATACACATTGTGACTTATGAGCAAAACTAGTTTTTCGAGGCAACATTTTGCAAGGCTTGACTGTCGTGTTTTTCGTTAATACCGCATGACGCATCAAATGAAATCTCAGTACATGTTTAACTTGAAACTGAAGACAAAATAGTTTTTGACATATACGTAAGATGTAACTAATTAGGAATTATACATTTTAAGTTACTGCACAGAATAATAAATTAGAATACTTTTCCTTAGAGACTTTCGTGTTTCCTTGATAGAACAAAAACTGACAGTTTCATGATTCAGTGTAGAAGTCTGTGCGTGTGTGTGTGTGTGTGTGCCTGTGTGTGCCTGTGTGTCTGTGTGTCTGTGTCTGTCTGTGTCTGTGTGTTGTAAAGGTAAAGATCAGTCTGTAGGGTAGAGGCTGGAGTTTTGAAACCACACCCAGAAATTTACTGGAACTACATACTTCAGCCCAGTGATGAAATGTAAAATTTGTTATTACCGGTTCTGTGGGCGTGGCTTGGTGGGAGGTAATGTGACTGGGTGGGCGTGGCCAACTTTTTTTTTTTACTTTTAAAACCATTTTTTTACAACCTCTTTGGCTGAATGTTGTTGCAATTTTACATGTGCTTAAAACTCCTGTAACTTCCTGTTGCTTCTTTATGACATGCTATTCTGACCTAGGCTTCCTGAGACAGGAAAAAGCACACAATTAGTCCCAAAAACCCTCTTTTTATTTCAACGACTGTGAATTATGTTCATTCCCAGCTTGTAATGAGTCACAAATAGTTTGTAAAGAGCCCAACAGAAGTCTATCACAGTCCTTCGGGATAAGGCTGATAAGCACCCACCTTTATCTCCCTTGACATGCTGCCAAAGACGTAATTGACAATTAGCTTTGCAAGGCCACACGGAGCACAGAGTCAAAACGGAGCTTTAGAATTTAAACCGACCAGAACGAACAAAGTTGCTTCCTGCAAAGGCTCATGTGCCTTTGCTCCTCCTTTATGTCTTATGGGAGGGGCCAATCATCTCCAAGCCCTACTCCCGAATCGTCCCTTTTGTCTTAACTGTTCTTGCCTTCTGGCAGTTCTGCGCATGCATGCACTGGGAACAGGCTCCCCCTATTCCTCTGCCTCGCTGATGGCTGACTCTGGAAGCTCCGGAGGAAGCACATAACTCCCAGGTGGCCCTGGCCCCCTCTCTGTCTCCGATGCAGAGCCCTTGTCCGAGCCCTCCCCAGACTCCAGGATTGGCTGGGATCCTCCCCAGCCTCCTCACTGTCCGACTCTGCTGCCAGCTCCACAGGCTGCTGGCGGATCACAACACATGCATACATGTGTACCCACAGAGTTATCCTCTGCTTTTATTCATAAAAATATTTATTTCATTCTCGAGGGTTATGGAGTGGCGACTGCTCCATGACATATCACATTGACATAGCAATAACCATTTAGTAATCCGTGATACGGCATCATCTGAATGGTAGGACTTACATTTGTACATGTGGGGGTTGGAAACGTCCCTGATTAATGTTGTAGAAGGTGAAGGCCTGGGTTGGATTGGAGCTGTACTCATCTACTTCGATTATGAGTCGACTGTGTTGGTGCCTTCTAGCCGTCATGATGTGTGATTGGGCAAATGCCATGCTTGCTCTCTTGCAGCAATCCTCCTCTTTCACAGAATCATCTCTCCATATTGGCTGAACACATCCCCTGGGTTCTTTCTAGCTTAATCATATAAGGTATAACGTCCCTGTCTGGATTCTGAAAATGTAAAATCAGACGGAAAACAATGATACCAGATACAAGTGTTTGATCATTCACCTGCTTGGGATACATCTTATTTATTTGCTGTCACAAATTTATGAGAGGAAGATAAAGGCTAATAGCTGAAGTATCTCATTACAAACAGTTCCAGTTCAGCAAGTTGAGGACTATTATCTAGATCCAGGGTGTCAAACTCACGGCATCATGGCGGCATCATGTGACGTATCGCGACTTTTCCCCCCTTCACTAAACCGGGTGTAGGAGTGGCCAGCGCATGACTCATCCGGCCTGCAGGCCACAAATTTGACACCCCTGATCTAGATGCAAGGAAGAAAACAAACTAGTTAAAGAAGACACACTAAATAGGGCCAAAGTCCCCAACCACCAGTCCATGGACTGACACGGGTCTGCAGCATGCCTGAAACTGGTCTGCACAAGCGAAGCCCCATCCGCGGGATACAGGCAGCACATGAAACCACACCGCCTCAAGTCCGTGGAAAAACCTCTTTCCACGGAACCAGTCCCTGGTGCCCACAAAGTTGGAGGGAGGGGGGGCTGGAATAGGGCATTACTTCTAGAAAATGTATGTCATTGTTTTGCAAACACAAATAATTTTATTTTCTTCTGCCCTTCGTGTATTAGAAAATGTTCACATTATTGTTCCAACTGTCTATGACTAGGTACCAAAAGTTTGTGTTTCAAAAGATCTATGTCTTTTTTCCTGTGTTTTATTGATCATGATAAATCCATGAATTATCTGAAATGGCTAGAACCATTAAAATGTTAGTTAAATTCAGATAATAAAACCAATAAAGAAGTATATTTGCCTTTCATGATTTTCCCTAAAAATTAATAAGTTGAATGTATTATTCAGCATATTATTTCAATATTATTTCAGGGGGGCCTTTTATCAGGTTTGCCTGATGCGCCAGTTGCGCCCCTTTCTGGATCGGGACTCCATGTGCACGGTCACTCATGCACTCGTCACGTCTCGCCTGGACTACTGTAACACTCTCTACATGGGGCTCCCCTTGGGGTGCACCCGGAGGCTCCAACTGGTCCAGAACGCGGCTGCGCGGGTGATTATGGGAGCGACAGGGCGCTCCTACGTAACACCTCTCCTGCACAAGCTGCACTTGCTTCTGGTGGTCTTCCGGGTGCACTTCAAGGTGTTAGTTTTGACCTTTAAAGCGCTCCATGGCATAGGACCGGGGTGTTTGCGGGACCGCCTGCTGCTACCGATAACCTCCCACTGGCCAGTACGTTCACACAGAGAGGGCCTTCTCAGGGTGCCATCAGCCAAGCAATGTTGGCTGGCGGCCCCCAGGGGGAGAGCCTTCTCTGTGGGGGCACCCGCCCTATGGAACGAGCTGCCTCCTGTAATTCGTTTGATCCCGGACCTCCACGCTTTCCGAAAGGCCCTTAAGATTTATTTATTCCAACAAGCTGGCCTTGCTTGATTGATTTTAATGGGGTTTTAAAATTTTTGGTAATATTAATTTCTGGGGTTTTAAATTGGGTATTTTAACGGGGTTTGAAACTTTTATTTTGGAACGCCAATCGATTTAATCTAATTTTAAATTTTTTAATATTTGTATTATATGTGTTTTAATTTGGCTGTTCACCGCCCTGAGTCCCCCTCCCGGGGAGAAGAGCAGTATATAAATTGAAATAAATAAATAAATAAATCACCCAAATGTCACTTAAATGATACATATCCCACATTTCATTTTGTTGAAATGATATTAATTTTTTAAAATGTTTCTATAGGTCAACAATCAGCTCATAATTATTTTAGCTCTCTAAAAATTGACACAATTGCATATTCTCCAGCAATCTTTGTCTCTCAGGCAAGCCATCCTTCACAGATTATTTTATTACTTTATTTATCAAACTGTAAACTTTGAGAGATTTTCAATGAAATAGTGCAAATTCTGTGTACCGATAGAATGATGGTGATTTTATCTCATTGCTTTTTAAGAATTCCTCCATCATTCCCAGTTTTGAATCTTTTAAACTGATTTTTAACTGTATTTCCACATTTGCCAGAATTTCTTATACAGATTGAGATCCAGGGTGAGGGGACGCTCAATTCTTCAGTTATTTATAACAACTTTAATTTGAGGTATAAGCTTTTTCAGTGAGAAAGGTTACTTTTCATATTATTTTCTAGCTTCACAGTATCTCATTTCTAGGGCAAACCAAATTGTGTGTACTTAAAAGCACTCTATTTAATGAGCCTTACTTGTATATAAATGCAGATCAGTTACCATTTTGTGCCATTTTTTTTTCAAAAGATGAGAACTTACAGTGTTTTAACTCCGGAGTCTTTTTGCAGTCCATGTTCACCTTGATGAAAGTGCAGCTTCTGAAAGACACCAAACAATGGGGGGGGGGGGGTGTTTATTAGCAACAAATAATTTATTAACAACAAGTAGGGTACATTTACATTCCTCCTAAGTAGAATATAGAAATAGAAATAGAATAACAGAGTTGGAAGAGACTTTCAAGGTCTTGTAGTCCTACCCCTTGCTTAGGCAGGAAACCCTACATCTCTTCAGACAAATGGTTATCCAACATCTTCTTTTTTTATATTATTGAAAAGTTTTAATAGATTTTACAAATGTATCCCCTTCCCCCTCCCTCCCCCCTCCCTAACCCTCTCCCCTCCCCCCCACTTCCCAGAGCAAAATACAGCGTATTGCATTTAACAACCATAATCTAACATAATCTAACTATAGCCTCCTCCCTCTTGTACTTTAACTCCCCTTTTACTAAGCTTAGATACTTAATAACATCTCTTTATTCATTCATAAGCTATTTGAAATTTTTAAGTCCGATATTTGCTTTGAATATAGTCAATCCATCTTCTCCATTCCAACATATAGTTCTCATTCGAATGGTCCTTCAAATTTGCTGAAATTTTAACCATCTCTGCTAAGTTTGCTACTTTTAATGTCCATTCTTGAATAGTAGGCAAATCTTCCTTCTTCCAATACTGTGCCACCAACAGTCTTGCTGCGGTTATTAAATTCAAGATCAAATTAGTCTCTATAACCGTACACTCTGTAGTTATACCCAACAAAAACAACTGTGGAGTGAACTTTATCCTCTTTTTAAAGATATTTTGAATGATCCACCATATTTTTATCCAAAATGCTTTAACTTTTTTACATGTCCACCATACATGAAAATAACTTCTGGAGGCAAGTTGTTCTAACTGTTAATTGTTCTGACTGTCAGGAAATTTCTTCTTAGTTCTAAGTTGCTTCTCTCCTTGATTAGTTTCCACCCATTGCTTCTTGTCCTGCCCTCAGGTGCTTTGGAGAATAGCTTGACTCCCTCTTCTTTGGGGCAGCCCCTGAGATAGTGGAAGACGGCTATCAGGTCTCCCCTGGTCATTCTTTTCATTAAACTAGACATACCAAGTTCCTGCAACTGATTTTCATATGTTTTAGCCTCCAGTCCTCCCTTAATCATTTTTGTTGCTCTTCTCTGCACTGTTTCTAGAGTCTCCACATCTTTTTTATGTCGTGGCGACCAGAAGTAGTAGCTTGGCACAGGAAAATTACATTTAATTCTCTCAGTTCGTCTGTTTTGAAATAAGGGAATGCTGAAGACAGACTCTATTCATTGTTTAATTGGATTTTAAAAGATAAGGGAAACATTTGAGTCAAGTTTGGGAAGATAGGAACGGTTGATGGGAGGTTTCTATCCAACCATCTCCTCACCATCCAGTCATAATTGTTGAATCTTTTTGGATGTGAATCAAAATTATCTTTTTCTTCCTCAAAAAACAATCTAGTTGCCTTTTGGGGTGGAAAAAAGCATCTTTGAGACTGCCCCAAATGATGGTCTTTTAGCTGTTTTCATCTTTTATCCTCACTGTGAGTTGTGGAGTAGATGACAATATTCTTTTATGTGCTACATTTTTTAATTATATAAGAAAGTTGACTCTTTCTTAAGTTGAAAAGTAACTGACCCTCACTTGCTCTCTTATCATTTTTCCTCAGAAGAAAAAAAAAATATTCCTTTACTGAGCTTTAGCAAACTGGTAATATTTTTTCAAAGTGGGTCCAATACCATAATTTGGCAAATATCAGTTTAATAGAACAAAGCAGGGTTTTTTTTAATGCCTTTCCATTTCTCCTGATATTGGAGTGAGAAAATTAGGTCAGTTAGCAAATGGATGGACTGAATTGTTACCGAGTTCCTTTTATTCATAGGGAGGCTATTATATATACCAGCAGCCATTACAATCTTTACAGCAGAAATAATCTCACAGATGTTATTTGGCCCCAAATGGGCTCCTATAACAAGTTAAATCCAAGAGAAATCACTAACCAAAGTTTTAAAGAGTTATTTCAGTCTGCAGGAAATGAATCTGGAATGGATCCCCTTTACAGCAAGGTCCTGTATTGGTTGACTTAATTATTGCCTCAGATCTAGGAATTCTACTGTTGATTCAGCTCAACGTAGAAGATCCAGTCCCAGAAGTGCATAAGCCTGTGATGGCAAATCTATGGCACGCGAGCCAGAAGTGGCACTCAGAGCCATCTCTCCAGGCACTCCAGCTGTCGCTTGTTGCTCTTCCAGGTTCCAGGCAGCCAGCTGGTCTTGGGTCTGGGAGTGCGAGAAACCAGAAGAGCAGCTCCCTGGCGCGCATGCACATTCCAGAAACATGCACATGTCAGAAACTGGAAATTCATGTGCACCAGGAAACTGCTCTTCCAGATTGCGGCGGTCCCGTGTGTGCATGCCAGGGAGCTGCTATTCCGGTTTCCGGTGCTCCCCCGCGCATGCGTGCGCACTCCCATTTCGGCAGTCGGTGCTAAAAAGGTTCACCAACACTGGCATAAGCCAATGTGGCTTTTGCACACAATTTTTGCTACTCCTAGGGCTAAATAGAGCTATTACTGAAATGGAAACCCATGTTAGACTTTATTGTCACTTTGTATGTACACTAATAGGCACACATTAAAATGAAATTTTGTTGCATACAGCTCTCAAAGGGTCACCACCTCCAATATACACTACATAAAAATGATGACATGAATAAATTCCAGGCAAGATATGAGAAGAGGATGTCAGAGAATTTTGTCAAACTGTCAAGAGATTAGACTTCCTTATCCCAACCAAGATCTGATGGGCCTTATCTGCTTAAGCCAATTTTTGTCTCGCATGCTTTAATATCCCACCTGGCAGTATCAAAATCAAAGCAAATATTTATTACAGCATTGAGTAGTTCAAAATAAAAGATAACCAGCAAATGAAATATTGGAATAAGCATGGTGTCAAGACCTCTAAAAAGCTTAGAACTCAGTGGTGGGTTGTCCCTGATTCGGACTGGTTTGCAAGAACCGGTAGCAAAACAGGCGGGAGGCTCTGTCCACTGAGCCTGACGTCATCAGGAAGCTTCTGCGCATATGCAGAAGCGCATGTGGCCCCGTTGCGAACCGGTAGTAAAGATAAGTAGAAACACACACACACACACACACACACACACGTTAGGACTTGACACTAAATCTGATTCTTAAATAGTTATGGTGAACTTGAAAAGTCACAGTACAAAAACTGGGCATGCGAAGAACAACAGCAGGGACTATATCTGCCAGTTAGAAGAAAATACTAAACATATCACATCTATATCTCAGCTATAAATTTTTAAAAAACGGAACAATCTGAGTGATACCAATCTCCTCAGCCAATTTCAATCGCCCTTGAGCCAAAAGGGCTGATTTGGCCTCAGTTAGTTTGTTGGTTTGTTTATCCAATTAATTTATTATTGCAATCTACCAGGTGGTTAGCAATTAAAAAAATCCAATAAGGGAATAAAACATCCATAGCAAGAAAAATAAAGCAAATTAAAACACCCACAATAAAAGTAACAAAATAATAAGCAGAGCAGTAAAACAAGATAGCATAATCTCAGCTGCTCCCAAAGGTCTCATAGGAATCCCTGCCTTAAATAACTCCTAAAATGATAAAGGGGAAAGGGGTAGCTACTCCATCATTTGACCACCATGACTGAAAAGCTGGAATAGAGAAGGTTCACCTTTGATCTAGATCAGCTCCTAGAAATCACTAGAAGAGATAGAATATTGGTATCCCAAATTGAAAGTCTCAATTTACTATAAGGATTTTAGTTGAAGGTTTTTTGTTTATTAAAGCATGATGTTCTTCATTCCATGATTATTTTGAATTCTTTTTTAATAAGCTGATTTTTCTGCATAATTCAATCTATCAAAATAAATTCTTACTGCTATGCTTGTTGTGTTACTTACATAGTCATGAGAGAAATACAGACATTTAAAGACCTGGAATATTTCTATCCAGTGATGGGTTTCAAATAATTCCACCACTGGTTCATCAAAAATGTGTGTACCTACGCCCCCACCCTCACCCCGGTGGCCCTTTGGCCTAGCGCGGCAGACCGCAGACTGAATGAATTGCTTCAGCCCAGGGGGCCATAGTTTGAGGCCAGAGGCGGCATGTGGGTGGAGTTCCGGGGCAAAGCTAGAGCAGGGGAATGGCATGTTCCCCAACCCGGCCAAGGTGAACGGCGAGCAGGTGGAGACTCCAGGGCAAATTCAGGCGTGTTCCCCGACCCAGCCGAAGCGGGTGGAGGCTCTGGGGCAAGGCTAGAGCTGGCGCTGACCCGAAGCAAAGGGCGAGTGGGCAGCATGCTTACCATTGATGAGCAGAGCGGGCGAGGCGAGGTGCAGATGCAAAGCACAGAGATTAGCTGGGCCTCGTGGCAAAGGCAAGATATATAGGGCAGAGTGGGGTGGGGCGGGGTGAGCAGGGCCAGCCGGTGGTGCAATTGCCACTTCTACTAAAAACTACTAAAAATTTCCGCTACTGGTTTGCCCGAACCGGTCCAAACCAGCTGAATACCACTGAGTATTCACTGAATACTGAATATCTGTTTCTATCCAAAGTGGTATTTCTACATTTACAAAGAGATTGTAAGGGGTGGGATACCATTAATAAATGGTTATCAAATCTACCTGCATTTTACCTTCATAATATACTTTTTCAACATTCTTTGTTAAATTTTCTACCTCAGCAATTTTCCATATTTTTAAATACCACTGGTCTCATTAAATATGGACTTGGTTTTCCAGTGTTTTTCAATAATAAACAAGCTAACGAAAATATTTAATTCATCTCTTATACTACATTAACGTATCTACAAACAACAAACCCTTACATTTCTATCAATGCATACTAGAAATATTGAAATGTACATACTATAAATGTCATTTTTACAAGTAATTTTATGTGTATTGCTATCTTTATAATTAATGCATAAAACCTTTCATTCTCTTTCATCTGAACAACAGGAGTGGAAAGAAAATATGGCAAAGCTGTTTTTTTTTCCTAACTAAGTCCTTGTCTTTTATACTTTTATACAGAACACACACACACACACACACACACATGGTAATAGTGTGCCAAGTTTTTAAGGTTTAACGTTTTTAAAATTATCCCAAGTAGGCAGAAATATGTCAGGTTGCCATGCTTGATACACTACAGCAGTGATGGCTAACCTTTTCGCCATCGCATGCCAATAGCAGTGGGGGAGGTCACATGCGCACACCCATACCCATAATTCTATGCGCCACGTGCATGTGCGCACGACCCCAACACACTCCACCCGCTCCTGGCACGCAATGGCCTGGTAGGGCCATTTTTTGCTGTCCCCAGGCTCCAGAGCCTTTCTAGGAGTCTGGGGAGGGTGAAAATGGCCTTCCCCACACACTCCCGGAGACCCTCCAGAGGCCAAAAACGGCCCGTTTGCGAACTTCTGGTGGGAGTGGAAGGCCCATTTTTTGCTGTCCCTAGGCTCCAGAGCCTTTTGTTTTTGCCTTCCCCAGACTCCTAGAAAGGCTCTGAAGCCTGGGGACAGCAAAAAACAGGCCTTCTGGTCCCACCAAAAGTTGCCAATGGGCCATTTCCTGTCTCCAGAGCGCCTCCAGGGGGGTGGGGAAGGATATTTTTGCCCTCCCCAGACTCCTAGAAAGGCTCTGGAGCCTGGGGAGAGAGAAAAACAGGCCTTCCCTACCACCCCCCGAGGCCCTCTGGAGGCAGGAAATAGTCTGTTCCCCTACTTCTGTGTGCCAGGACTGAGCTTGCGTGCCCACCAATATGGCTATGTGTGCCCCAAGTGCCATAATTTCACCATCTCGGCACTATAGTGTCACTGCATGGATGTTCTCAGAATTTCCACATTGTAGACTATGAAACCTGAGCACATAAAATTGGGTAGATTTTCTTCTGTGGCCCAATCCTTCATGAATTATGACCAAAGAAAAGAACTTTTCATGGTATAATCTTTCACAGATTCATCCAGCTAATCTCACAGCCCAGAATATGTATATGGGAAGGGTTTAAGTTACAGAATAATTTAATATTATGGGTTCCTTTTTTTTTTACATGGAACCCACTACAGCTGTGGTGTCAAGCTCAGGGCCCATTGACTGGATCTGGACCATGAGGTGCTTAGATCTGGCCCACAGGGCTGTCCTGGAAACAGTGAAGGACAGGCCCACGGTGCCTCTGCCAGTGAAAACGGAGCTCGGAGCCCATTTTTGCTGGCAGACCACTTGGGCCACCACAGGTATCCCTGACACGAGTGATATTGAGCTCGCCACGCCCACTCCAGCCATGCCCCCCCCCCCCAGGCCCCAGAGCTCAAACACAACCCTGATGCGGCCCTCAATGAAATTGAATGTGACACCCCTACACCACAGGAAGAAAGTTTAAATGGTCTATTGGTATTCCGTGTTTGCAAAAAAAATAATAATAATAATGCTGTTTTTAAAAAAGATTTACAAGTTGCGTATAAAAATGCAGTGCTTTGTGAGAAGTTGAAGACAAAATCAACACATTTTGGGGGAAAGCTAAAAGTAGAATAGTAAAACTAGTTGAATAATATAAATGATGTTTAAATTATGGAAAGCTGTATTTGAAAATGTACCTTAAATATACAGTACTGTGCAAACGTGTAGGGCAGTTGTGCAAAAGTGCTGTAAATTAAGAATGTTTTCAGAAATAGAAGCGTTAAAAATGACTGATAAAAATAAACTATTATCAATTAAGCAAACGGAAAGTAAATGAACAGACGAGAAATCCAAATCAAATCCATATTTGGTATGACCAAAATATTCATTTACTTTCATAACATCCATTTACTTTCCATTTTATTAATGGATAAAAATAAACTATTAACACTTCCATTTCAGAAAGCATTCCTAACTTACACCATTTTTGCACCCCTGCATAACACCTTTACAGTAGTATATAAGTCATAAAACAAAAAATTATGGATAACTTTATATAAAAATGCTGCGAACATTCATGTCCAAAATACAGCACCATTTTTTTAAAAATTATATGAACAATATAACAGACCATTACTCTATCATGACCTCATTTTACTCCAAATTTTTTTATTACATCATTTCTTCCCCCTTTTATCTGCTGTTTAAATTAGGAGTCTCCTATTCAGGTTTTCCTATACAAATTTATGCTGATATGCAATATGCCTATAGAAGATGAACATCAATTTCTCACTCTCTTGTAAATTTTCACCCTTACTGAACCACAATCTGCATCATTATCAATAATTGTAAACATTAAAAATAATAATAAAAAGGTGGAAATTAAGCTCATCTTTCCATATGAGATTTGCAAATCCATGAAATGCTGATAATGCAGGGAAGTATAAAAAGATGCAGATGAGCACAACAGAAAATACTGTACGTATATAGCCAGATCCATAAACTAATACTATAAGAAAGGTTCAATTGATAATCTAACTTAATTTCAATTTCCTATTTTGAAACCACTATGTGATGTACCTGTTTGACTTTTAATGTTTACTTAAATGGTTAAAGATGATGTGAAACATATTAGTAAGACAAATAAATAGGTTTTCTTACAAATGAATGTATTGAAATAAATCTTAAGGGGTGGAGCATAGCTTCTCCGGCACTGTTCTTATCTATGAGAAAATGAAATTCATATTAATGTTCCTTTGCCTTTGTCTTCTCTGTCTTACAACTGGAAGCCAAACATACTTGACTACTGTAGTTATGAAGCCGCTTCACCAATTGTATCTCTTGCAATTCCTACTCCTACTCCTTTTAGGGCATCGGCCTTGAGGACTACAAACCCATCTCAGGAGGTCAGGGAGGGAATCAGACCACAATTTAAAAACCTATCCTTGAATCTTCTATGGTCAAATATCTTTTCCCTAGCTCAGGGGTCAGCAACCGCATGTGGCTCTTTCACCCCTCTGCTGAGGCTCCCTGTCACTCAAACTATGCGTCACAACTGCCAATGTGCGACACCTGCCGGCACGCGATATATTGAGCTTTTCAACCCTTGGTAGGCCAACCATGGATAAATCCAAGAAAAGAAAAGTTTCACAAGAAGAAACAGAACGTTTAATTCAATGACATATGCTATAGTTTTGTGGCCGCTCAAGAAATAGTCAAGCACGGGAAGAGTTTTGTGGCTCCCGGTGTTTTCTTTTCTGTGGGAAATGGGTCCAAATGGCTCTGAGTGTTTAAGGTTGCAGACCCCTGCCCTAGCTTGAAAAGCTAACATCATAATGTTATCATGCAGAGTTTTGGTATTATTTATTTATTTATTTATTTATTTATTTATTTATTACATGTATTTATATGCCGCACTTCTCCCGAAGGACTCAGGGCGGCGAACACAAGTTAAGAAACATGTACAATAAAATCGCACTTTAAATCAAATAACTAATTAATGATAAATAATAAACCCAGAATCAGAGTCAGCCTATTTGCTTGAACAGCCAAGTCTTCAGCTCCCGACGGAAGGAGCAGAGATCAGGAGTCGTCCAGAGCTTGGTAGGTAATTCATTCCAGAGGGTGGGAGCACCCACAGAGAACACCCTACCCCTGGGCACCGCTAGATGACATTGGTTCACCGTCGGAATCCTGAGGAGAGCTGCCCTATGTGAGCGAACAGGACAGTGGGAAGCACGCAGGAGAAGGTCCTGTAAATATCCTGGACCTAAATCATGTAGGGCCTTATAGGTGAGAACCAGCACCTTGAAGCGGACCAGGATTATTAGCGGGTTACAGTTAAATACAGGTAGTCCTTGACTTACAACAGTTTGTTTAGTGACCATTCAAAGTTACAATGGCACTGAAAAAAGTGACATATGACCATTTTTCACACTTATGACCGTAGCAGCATTCCCACAGTCATGTGATTTACATTCAGATGCTTGACAACTGATTCACATTTATGACGGTTGCAGTGTCCCAGAATCGTATGATCCCCTTTTGAGGCCTTCTGACAAGCAAAGTCAACGGGGAAACCAGATTCGCTTAACAACCGCATTACTAATTTAATAACTGCAGTGCTTCACTTAACAAATGTGGCAAGAAAGGTCGTAAAATGGGGAAGTTAACAAATTTCTCACTTCACAATGTAAATGTTGGGCTCAATTGTGATCGTACATTGAGGACTACTTGTATATGCATCAATACCACTAGATTTACAAAACCACCTTTAAGTTAAATGAACAAAGTAACTTGTTAATTTCATTAAAAAACTAAATGGAAGAGGATTTTTATGTGCTATAATTTTAAACAGAATCTATGACTAGCACAGAAATCTACCTTTGACCGGTGTCATGATAAGAAGGGTTTTTAAGTCAGTCTTGTATCCTGAAGACTTACATAAATAAGTCCATGTTTTTGATAAAATAATTTGTCCTTCCACAAAATAATTTTGTCCTTGGTTCCTCCTGTAGCTAAGGGAAACTCAATAGTGTCAGGGGTGTCAAATTGATGGCCTGCGGGCCAGATGCGTCACACGCAGGCCACGCCCATCCCAGTTCCACGAAGGGGAAAAAATAGTGAAACGTTATGAGGCGACAACATGACACCACGAGTTTGACACCTATTCAGTAGCCCAAAGTCACTTAGGTGAGGCTACAACTCACGTTTCCTGATTCCTTTAACCATTATACCAAAATGGCTCTCACCCTACTTGTTAGATGATATTAAATAAATACATAGCCTAAATAGAGATCAAATCCAACATTCAGATCAAATATTTTCAGTGGCAATCTATAGCTTCTTTTTCCTTAGCTTTCAAATCAGAAAAAGATTTCCAGCTGTAGGAGGAATTTCAATATTGTTTTGCTTTATCAGGATTTAGTCTTTAACCACAAGGAAATTCATTGATAGATTTGTAAATCAAGTTATTGAAATCAAGCAAAGGACTCTCTGGGCACACAGTCAAAACCCACAGATAGAATCACACCATTACAGCCATCATTTTCTCTTTTTTGACCACATGCCATAAATACTCCTGATATCTATCAGATAGAAATGTCCTAGACCATCTCCTTTCATTCGTGTGAAAAAGATCATTGAGATTTTTCAGAGTAATGCCAGCATTCAATATGCCCTTTGGTCACCTGCAATTGTTCGGACCTAGGCTTTCCCAGCAGAACAAAGCCAAGGCCTCCTCCCGATAAACCCCTTTTATTTAATTTACAGTGAATTCCTCTCCAGCAAAGTCTTTCCTCTACCACCGTCTTTCAAAATAGTTCACAATGACCGACCTTTATCAGGCTTGGAGAGTGGCCAGGCTGATATCTTTCAGATGCCGCAAAACTTGGCAAGAATGCAGTAATGAACTAATTGTCTCCTGCAAACTCCACTCCCCTTTCACTCCTCTTTTATTCCCTCTGGGAGGGGCCCTTCATGGTCCACCTGTGGCCTTACTCCCAAGGCGACCCTTGTTCTTTAGCTGTTCCCTTCATCTGGCAACTCTGCGCACGTGCACACTGGGAACAGCCTCCAGCTGTTCGTCTGCCTCACTGAATGCCTGAGTCCAAAGGCAGCTGATAACTGGCATACAGCTCTGGCCACCTTTCTGCCTCCGATGCAGAGCCCTCACCAGAGCGTTCCCCAGACTCCAGATTGGCCCATGTTCCTCCCCAACCTCCTCACTGTCCAAATCTGCTGCCAGATCCATTGGTGGGCCACAACAGCAACGTTCAGAAACAGAAGTTCACACCAAAGATACTATCGCCTAAAGCAGCTTCTTTTGGCCAGACACCACTTCAGACACAGAAACATTCAGGGGCTTATACACATGTACCTCTGGGGTCTGCGAATAATAAAGGATTAGTCATACCAAGTATTAATAACGTAACTAATAACAGATTGAAGGTCTACGGGCCGTATGAGATTTCACTCGGAGCTCAAATCAATGTCCCCCAAACCAGAAAACTCACACTCCAGCCTTGAGATTTAATTATTCTCTCACCCTTAGCTGTCGGCTGATCCTGATAATCAGATGGGAGGGAGGGAAGATCATTGTGTTGTTAGTGGTGGCAGTTTACTCATTAGCAGTTAGCTGAATTTGTTCATTAAGCTCACCTTTCCCGATGCAGGAAGCAATTGCTACCATCTGTCTACAGCCTGGAGCTTTCGGGATCCCCCAAAAGGCATTGCCACAAACAGCTAGTTAGAGTGGAATCAGTGCCTGCTTAACAAGGCAAGTCTGTTCTTCATAAGGCAAAAATTTCCTTTCTGTAGGAAGCCTTCCTTTGGCTGCTTAGTTGTGTCACAATTTTATCGCTAGCATCAGCAGTTTTGAATCTATGACTCTTTCTCTCTTAACGTCAGGCAGGTGTGGTTGAATTCCCCAAATTGGGAGCAAACCAAGGATGTTGTTTTTCCATTCCTCCAAAACTTTCTTCTTGCCAATCTTTTGAAAATCCACCTTTCTTTGGTACTATAACTTTTTTACTTTTTCAGTTTTCAGCCTAGTTCTGATATCTCTGGAAATAACTTCAAGAGCACTTCCTACAATTGCTTCATTGCCTATTTCTCCATACTTTACCAAGTATGTCCATTTTGCTTTATTTTTACAAGACTTGTTAGCTCTCCCAGAAATTTCACATTTGAAATGAACACCAGTCGTTTTAGGTTGTTCTTTGCCAAATCCTTTGTCTAACAGATTCTGGTGTTAGGACAGAAATTCATCATTTTGTAATTTTAAAAAGAGCAAAACTCTAATTTTTAATTAAGTTCATATGTAAAATTTTGTGGACAAAAAACCCCAACACCATAGGCTTGATGTAATAGGGTACTTCGTAATGGGATTTAAAAAATGTCCCTTTATAGGAAAAACTTAGGCTTGAAATAAATTTCCTAGATCTTTTACCAAGTATTACTTGTTATCTATTTATTGACTTCAAACTATGTTTTACCTGTTTTTAAAGGGTCGTTCTAAACAATGTCCAGATTAGGATAGAGTATCTCCCTTTGCCTGAACTAAACATTTTTGCTTATTTGCTAAAGCTCAGGATCAGTTTTGGAAAAAATGGTCTCTTTCCTTATTATGCACACTTATGTAATTAAAATATCAATTGGTCTTTGATTGTTTCCTATTAATTATATATCTACAAAATAATTCGTATACAGCATTGATAGCATGAATAATGTCCTAGCCACTATACTTGTGGCAAGAACTGATCTTGTTTTTTAGTCATGAATTCCACAGGACAGTGTTGAAAATCTATAGTAGCAAAAGAAAAGCAAAATAATTTGGGGTTGCGGTATTTGATGGTAAATTCTAAACCACATCAAGCTCAGCCATGAAACAAAGAAAACAAAAATATTCATGCTCTTTTTTTAAGTAGCTAATATCAACAGTAATATAGGGTTTTGTTATTTAAGCTCTACTTTTTTTACGTGTTTATCTTAGATAAATCTTCCCTGATCCCTACAAAACTTGCTTTCAAGAACTTGTCATATGTGTGAGGATTTAACCAAGTAAACAGCAAACTTTGCAGAAAAATACATCACTAATTTGATCTAATTGTATTTTTAAATCATTACTAGTTCTTTCCAATAAAGCAAATGTTAAAATTTAATACATGACCATTTTAAAATGAAATCAGGTACACATTTTGCCTCTCTCTGTTTTGAGAACAGTCTTTGTTTCACAGCTTTAATTGCAGGATCCAATCTGGATCGGTCACCGGGATAAGAGATTTAATCTTTCCAGCTTTTGGACTTGTGTTGTCCAAATGCATCATCAAAATGGTGACCTGTCCAAATTGGATGCTGAAACATTATCCTGGGACCTGTGTATTTGCCTTCATTCATTAATTCTCTTTGTATAACAGGATAAAACTGTAGAGATATAAGATTGCACAAGTAATTCAGTAGCAAGTATTTGACAAACAGTAATATTTTAATATATATTACGTGAATTTATCCGCCCGGGGAATTATCTACAATACAGCTCCTACAAGAATGAAAAGAAAAAAAAAATGTATTGAATCTCTACCTGAATCTGTTTGTGTAAGCTACAAACTTTTCCACAATTTATAAAAATCTCATTAAAAAGAAGTCTAATTTCATCAAAGTAATTTAATTAGATGTTAATGCTTTTTTTTAAAAAATAAGCATAAGAAATTAGGATCATAAAATTCTGCACCCTGGTGAAAGAAGCCAACTCGGGACACCAGATGTTCGATCCATATGCAATGGGAGATTTCAAGAGGATGAACATAATTTAGGAAGAATAAATAAATAGGCAAAGGCTTTATTTGCCCTCTTTGGCTTTATAATTGAGCTGCTTAAAAGAAAATTTCTGGGGCACGAGATTTTTATATTGGACACAACAGTATTTATTGCTGCATAATATCAGTACTCTTATGTCTAATGATAATGACTAGATATTGATTTCTTTCAATGTGTAAAACACTTCCTTACTGAGGAGGGATCAAAAGCAAATATTGACCTGTGCCTTGAAGTCTGATGGAATGATTGTGATTATACGATTAAAATTAGATGCCACAGTAAAAGTGGAGACTGAGAAATTTCTCAGTCTCCTCTCTTACTGTGACACCTAATTTTACTCGTTTAAACACAATCATTCCATCAGACTTCACACTTCTGCTGACTATTTTGTTCTCTTGAATTCTACCAACCTAAGTTTCATTTATTTCATTAATTTACTTTTGAAATGTAAATGAAAAGGCAACCATGAATCTGTTCCTCCTTATAAAAAGAGTTCTAAATCTACCTACTAAGATTAACTAGTTTCAAAGGGGCAAGGGCAGTGCCACAAATCGTACAGATTTTTCCTTACTCCCTCTTAGGTGAACAAAGAATGAAAAGGTTCTAGATTTTTTTAATACTGAAATATAATTGTAGTTTAATAGAAATGCAGAAGCATTCAAGCAGACCCAATTAATATAAGAATCTAATCTATAATCTAATCTATCTACGTGTTTTCAGATTTTGAGAACCTATTATTTCAAATTTTTGACCTACAGATTGTACTTTATGATGTATGGATCGTATCTAATCTGTCTAGCAGATATATAGAAGCATATAGAAATATTTAAGCAAAGACTTATCATCTTTAATCTTAAAACTATCTCCTATATCAATTTGGCCTTCTATTACATATCAACATATGATTTAGCAAAAGTAAAATACTGACAGAAGCCAATTCTACATCTTCTTTATCTTGGTTTAAAAGATGTGAATCTGTCCACAAAAAACCAAAGCAAGTTCTTAATCAAAATAGGTTCTGGCCCTGAAAATTCACCATCTACAAGTCAGAAATATATAATGACGAATTTGATTATAAAGTAAGTATTGTTTCTAATAACGTCCCGTAATATCTGCTCTTGTTTCCTCTGTGAGAGATTGCCTGAGATGAATAAGCCAAAGTACATTCAATAGTGCAAGTGAGCACTGTAGCACTGTGCTCAAACTGAAAAATAAATTGAATAAAAAGTTATTCTATGAGTTAGGCAGAATAAAAAAGTTATTTCTATGGGTTATGCAGCTATTTTTTTTATTATGGATATAGCTTTCCATTCTGATCATTCCTTGGAGAATCCAGAGAGAATTGACAGAGCCCTTATAGAAAATATACAATATGCTTCTTTGTATATTTAACATATAGATGTTTACAATGCAATTCTCTAGATCCACTTAGAATTTAAATTCTGCTAAATTTATTGGGGCCAATTAAGTAAAAGGTTTTGATCTAAGGTGATTGCAATTTTAGGAATTATTACTGGAAATAAGTCCCAATGAACTTCAGTGGCATTTATTCCTTCTGAATAGAAATAAATAGAAGTGACATTAATGCAGTGAAATTGCTACTCTTACCGATAATTTTTTTCCTGAACAGAAAGACTTCATCTATAGGAATAAAAAACGAGGTTCCCTTCATAGCTATAAATTCTTAAAGAATAAAAAACTACTTCAGAATAGCTGTAGCAACATTTTGAGAATATCTCTCAAGGACATTGTAAATAGAAATTTTTAACATATTTTATGGACTTTCTCAATAGATACTGAATTTCTTACAGTTTCAGAGAAATAGCCCATGTACATAACTTATTCAATGCATTAACCTGTACATCTATCCAGGAAATTATAAGGTTCATCTTCATTTTTTCAAAACACCCAGCAGAAAAGAAGGACATTCCAACGATTTGGAAGTAATGGTTTATCTTTGTGGCTAAATTATGGTGCAGCCTTAGAGTACACTGTAATTTTACTATGCCTCACATAAGGCACTACACATAGTAAGAAAGCTGAAGCATTGAAAAATTGCACGTGTAGACAAGTCCTACAGGCACAAAGTCCTCCAAAATATTGATCACCTATATATCACCCTCCCAGATTCCATGATAGGCTTCCTACGCAACTGCAAATATCAAAATTGTACGTTACCTAGAAGATTCCTCTGAAACTTGCAGCTCCCATATGCAGATCCTTAAATATATATATATATATATATATATATATATATATATATATATATATATATATATATATATATATATATATATATGTATGTATATTTTAAAACCTACTCAACCATCTTGATTGGGCTTTTGGGAAAAACCTCTTTCTAAAGGTGATCCTGACATGTCTATATAGGCTTCAAGTCTTATGGGAAAAAGAGAGAGGCACCTGCTTCCATCAGAGGTTAATTAATCTCTGGCTTCGTTAATTAAACTTGAGCGGCCTTTCAAAGGATATGGGGAAATCCATGCCTTTCTGGAAGGAAAGAGACGCAGGACGCCTCAAAGAGAGAGACCAGGGTTGGGGGGCTTCTCAGTTGATCCCCCTCTCTTTTTGTTTTCCCTTCCTTCCTTCCTTCCTTTTTTTCTTTCTTTCTTCCTTCCTTCCTCGTAACCCGATTTCAGGTGTGGGTTTTGCTGGCCTTATGGGGAAAGGCAAGACATCCTGTCCATCATCCCCAACCATCCCCACAATCATTTTAGCCCTGAGGAACACAGCCACGTCGACCGCAACCATCCGCACAGGTACAGCCGATCACGAGAGCCGGACAACAAGGGCAAAGGAAGAACCCCACGATTTGGGAACGTGGAACCCCGAAGAGAAAAATCTTGCTAAGCGACTTGACACGGAACGGGCTCGGCGTCCACAACATCTCAGGTGGGGGGTCCCAACCGGTCGCCCCGGCCCCTTCATCCAGAAGTAAAAACAATTTAAAAAAGCATCTCGGGCTACCCAAGCAGCATCCCTAACGCCGACGATGGCCCCGTTTCTAGCGCAGGTGTGCAGCCGGGTCTCCGCGTGTCCTCCCACCCACCCACGCGCGCTCGCGGACACACACACATACAAACACACACACACACGGCGGGCGGGAAGGGGAGGTGGAAGAGGTCCAAAGGGGGCGCTAAGTGCCAGTTTATAATATAATAAATATATTATAACAATATGAATATACATATATATTTATTTAAAAAGTATTTCGGAGTGTCGCCGCGTCTCGCGGGGCCGTGGGAACTCTTGACCCTCCAGCCCGGGGGACGGACAGACAGACAGACAGACAGACAGACCCAACCTGAACCGAAACACGGCAAAGGGGAAGGGAGGCTCACCGCCTCCACCCCGGCAACGAAGAGGAGAGCCTATGAGGGATGGCCCATCCATCCACCCACCCACGCACCCACTCGGGTCAAGAATTCGCCAAGAAAGTAACTTTCCACGAAAGAGTCGGCAGCCCTTCCCGGCCGGGGAGACCCCCTCCCTCCCCACTCCCCCATCCTCCCGCGACCCTCCCGCCTCTTCGGAGCTTCGAGCAAGCTGAGAAGGTGGAGGGGAGGTGGTGGGGGGGGGGGAAGGATAGAAGCGGGCGGCGCGGTCCCCCTCGGCCGTTGCCGAGCCGGGAAGGGCGCTTTGGCAAGGGGGGGGGGGGGCGCCGTTTGCTCTCGCCGCTTCCGCAGCGCGCCCCCAAGGACCGCCGCGCGAGGTCGGCGGCTGCGGCGGCGGCGGCGGCAGGAGAGGCGGAGGGACGATGCCAGCCCTCCTCCTCCTTCTCCTTCTCCTCCTCCGGGGAATCGTCCTCCGCAGCATCCTGGTGAGGGAGCGCGGTCCTCGGGGGGCTTCTTCGCCTCGTTGCCCCCTTGAAGGGCTCCGGTTGCCCTGCCCTGCCTTCCTCCCACACCCCTCCGCTCCATCCCGCGGCCCCTGCCCTGCCCTGCCCTCCCCGTCCGAGGGCATCCCGGGCTTTGTGTGCTGCTTCTTCTGGGACCCCCGGCCGGTCCCCGCGGAAAGGGCGCCCAACTCACCCTCGCCTCTCCCAGCCAGCTTCACCGCCTCTCCTCCGCTTCTTCCGAGCGGCAAGCAACCATCTCTGCCAGCCCGGCGCCGGCTTTTCCCTCCCCATTCATTCCCCGCCTTCGCCCCCACCTCCTCTGGGCCCAGGCGACCGGCGCGCCCCCCCCCCTCCCCATTTCCTCCCCAACTGTTCCCCGCTTGCCGATGGAGCGGCGGAAGGGAACGCCGGGCGGGCCCGGGGAAGGCTGGGGAGGCGGCAGCCCTGAGAGCAGAACACCGGGGTACCACCTGGCCCTTTCCCGGTCGGAAAAGCTTGGACTGCTCTGAAGAAAATTTAAATTTAAGCAGATTAGCACTTGGGCAGGAGACCATCTGGAGATCCCTGGCTTGTAGGAAGCCCACTAACCGAAGGCAAAACCTTCTTGGGAATCTGGCCAAGAATCCTGGCTGGTTTTTAAGAGAGGAAGGCATTCGCTGAGCTTAGCTGAAAAGCAAAAGCCTGAATAGCATTAGATAGGAGGCCACCAGGAGATCCGCTCAAGTGTTTTTGAGAAACATCCTGGAAGAAAACAGAAAATACTTCCACAGCGTGGATAAGAAAGTTGCAAGGATATGTCTGGGTAGTCCGTGAGAGGTAAGATTGACCCTAAGGAAGGCTGAGAGTCAAAGAATTGAGGCCTTTGAACCAGAGGTGCATTTCAGCAGGCTCTGACCAGTTCTGGAGAACCTGTAGTGGAAATTTTGAATAGGAATCTGGTGGAGCAGTGGACTAAAGGGCTGTTAACTAGCACTTAGCTGCCAGCTGCCTGCAATTACTGCAAGTTTGAATCTCACCAGGCTCAAGGTTGACTCAGTCTTCCATCCTTCCGAGGTAGGTAAAACGGGGACCTGGATTGTGGGGGCAATAAGCTGACTTTGTATAAAAAAGAACGCCGCTTAGGCAGGGCCAAAAGCCCTACTAAGCAGGTATATGCAAAAGTATGAAGGATATTGCTTAATGCATTGTAAACCGCTCCGAGTCTCCGGAGGAGGGCAGCATATAAATCAAACCAATAAAAAATAAATAAATAAATAAATAAATAGTTCGGAGAACTGGTAAATGCCACCTCTGACTGGCCCCACCCCCATCTATTCTCTGCCTCCCGAGTCCCAACTGATCGGGAGGAAATGGGGATTTTTCAGTAACCTTCCCCTGGAGTGGGGAGGGAATGGAGATTTTAAAGTATCCTTCCCCTGCCACGCCCATCAAACCATGCCATGCCCACCAAGCCACACCCACAGAACTGGTAGTAAAAAAATTTGAAACCCACCACTGCTTTGAACTCTGGTGCTGGAGAAGACTCCTGCAAGTCCCTTGGACTGCAAGGCAATCCAACCAGTCAGTCCTAGAGGAGATCAATCCTGACTGCTCTTTAGAAGGCCAGATCCTGAAGATGAAACTCAAATTTTTGGGCCACCTAATGAGAAGGAAGGACTCACTGGAGAAGATGCTGGGAACGATGGAGGGCAAAAGAAGAAGGGGACGGCAGAGAACGAGGTGGCTGGATGGAGTCACTGAAGCAGTTGGCGTGAGCTTAAATGGACTCCAGGGGATGATAGAGGACAGGAAAGCCTGGAGGAATGTTGTCCATGGGGTCGTGATATATCGGACACAACTTCGCAACTAACAACAACAGCAGCAGCAGCAGCAAACTTCTGCTGATGAGGTAGTCTTGCTCTCTATCTGGAAAGGAGCTTCTCCAAAAAAGGTCAAAGGCTATTTCCTAATGCTTCCAACGTAGCTGCATGGAGGGATGACAAAGAAAGATGTTCCATGCTTTTCCTTCTTCTTCTTTTTTTTTTTTTTGATAGGAACTCAAATGACATCTTTGCAGAACGTACATGAGGGACCCCAAGAGACAAAAACTCTCTTTTTTGCATTGTATAATTTTCTGGATAAATCTTCATCCTGGTGCATATAGATGAAGATGGCTCACTGCCTACTTTTACCTTGGCTAGGCACGACACCAGAAAGCATCCCAGCTTTTTGTGCCTGTGAGGAAGAAGTTGGGTGAAAAAACGCCACCAGTCAGACCACTTAATCTTCATCAAGCCTTTTGTCCCCCGTTCCCACCACTGTGCTCTTATCTTGTTCCAGTGGAGAAATCCAATTTTTTACTACCAGTTCTGTGGGAGTGGCTTGGTGGGCAACGTGTGGCTTGGTGGCCATGACTTGGTGGGCGTGGCAGGGGAAGGATACTGCAAAATCTCCATTCCCACCCCACTCCAGGGGAAAGATACTGCAAAATCCCCATTCCCTCCCCACTTTGGGGCCAGCCAGAGCTGGTATTTGCCGATTCTCCAAACTACTCAAAATTTCCGCTACCGGTTCTCCAGAACCTGCTAGATTTCACCCGTCTTGTCCCTAATTCATGAACCAACGAGATTGAATGTCCCAAAGGTGCTTTTTTTTTTTTCCAGGAAGCAACTGGACTTTCTTGTTGTTTTCTTTGAAGAGATTTCACTTCTCATCCAAGAAGCTTCCTCAGAACTGAAGAAGCTTCTTGGATGAAAAGCTTCCTGGTTAAAACCAGGAAGTAATGACATCTGGGTGGGTGGGCGGAACCTCACGCCGCCGCTGCTACCGGTTCTCCAAACCACCTGCTGCCATCGCTAGGGGTTTGGCCGAACTGGTCCGAACCGGTAGCATTTCACCCCGATAATAACATTCTTTGCTCAGAGAGTCAAGGACATTTTGCCCTGCACCTGGAGGGCTGGAAGTGGGAGGCCTCTCCAGTCGGGACGGTGCTTTAATTGGACCATGTGATAGACATGTGGGTGTTAGGCAAGGACTTGAACTTTCCTTTGGGTGGAAAAAATCTGGAAGCTTTCAGAGTCGGGTTTCCCCAGATGTGCCAATATGACATCTCTAAAAATGGAATTTTAAGGAACTTCAAGCCTCAGAGTTTTCTTTCATTGGGGGTGCTACTTGGAAGCTTGACAAGAACAACCTCTCCCATTCATTTGTGGAAGCGGTGGGGTGGAGGGGGGGAGAGAGAATCCAGTTCGATCCACCGTTTCCATGATATGCTGAAGTTTTGGTTGCCTAATTTCTTGTTTCCCTGCATTCAGAAATCATGGGAAGAAAGGAATCCTGGAGATCATTTAATTCAACCCCCTTCCCAAAACAGGGCTCCACAACTGGAGGATCTGTCCCTTTCAACTACTGAGCCAGCATGATCAAAGGTTTTTTTTAAAATGTTTGACACAGATAAAGAGGCAGATTCAATGATTTTCTGAACAGAGATTTGGCCAAGGACTTGTCTAATGGTACAGAAACTTCTTAACAAGGACAATTTTCAGAGTTACTTTATTGGGATGATCCCAGCTGATGTTTCTATATCCTAAACTATATCTTGCTAAACAAATAATTCCCTTAACACTGTCAAACTAGTTACTAAGTCTGCATTACTTCTCATCGTTCCTCTCTTTGTTCCTCTCATCTCCTCCCACTTATGACTGTATGACTGTAACCTTGTTGCTGGTATCCTTAAGATTTATATTGACTATTTCCCTATGACTGTCATTAAGTGTTGTACCTTATGATTCTTGATGAATGTATCTTTTCTTTTATGTACTCCGAGAGCGTATGCACCAAGACAAATTCCTTGTGTGTCCAAACACACTTGGCCAATAAAGAATTCTGTTCTATTCTATTCTATTCTATTCTATTCTATTCTATTCTACTCTACTCTACTCTACTCTACTCTACTCTACTCTACTCTACTCTACTCTACTCTATTCTAGTGTCACAAAGAAGTTAAAATCTTTCTCAAATGGAACTCAAATCCTGGGGACTCAATAGACATGTAGATGTCTTCTTGGCAACACCAAGCAGGAGCCAACAGTGTCTTTTTCCATAGGTTTACTGTCTGTAGAGTAGTCTACAGCAATATTTCTGAACCTTAGTTAACTTTAGAGGCATGGACTGAGGAATTCTGGGAGTTCATGCCTCTTAAAGTTGCCATGGTTGAGAAACACTGGTTTACAGCTTTGAGCTCTTATTGTGGACTTTTATCTAACCTTAATTGTTAGGGACAATTAATTGTTAGGGACAATTAATCAGGGACAAAGAAAGGGATGTGGTGGCTCAGTGGCTAAGATGCTGAGCTTGTCAATAGAAAGGTCGGCAGTTCAGTGGTTCGAATCCCTAGTGCGGTGTAACAGGGTGAGCTCCCCTTACTTGTCCCAGCTTCTGCCAACCTAGCAGTCCGAAAACTCGTAAAAAATGCAAGTAGAAAATCAGGGATCCCCTTTGGTGGGAAGGTAACAGCATTCTGTGCACCTTTGGCATTTAGATATGCCAGCTGCATTACCACAGAGACGTCTTTGGACAGCGCTGGCTCTTTGGCTTTGAAACGGAGAGGAGCATCGCCCCCTAGAGTCGGGAACAACTAGTATGTATGTGCGAGGGGAATCTTTACCTTTACCTTTAATTGTTCAGAATTTGGCCAAGGGGAACTTGGTTCTACGAGAGCTGGGTTTCGTACAGTCAGTGAAAAACCACAAAAGAGCAAATCAGATCTCTGCAAAAGAAAAGATAGAGGGACTTGGGTGAGATAATGCAAAAGTTGTGTGTATAGGGAAATGTGTTAAACAGAGCAAGAAGAAGAAATATATCTAATAGCAATAGCACTTAGACCAGAGTAGGGTTTCAGCAGGTTCTGACCAATTCTGGAGAACTGGTAGCGGAAATTTTGACTGGTCCCGCCCCCATCTATTCTCTGCCTCCCAAGTCCCAGCTGATTGGGAGGAAATGGGGATTTTACAGTATCCTTCCCCTGCCACGCTCACCAAGCCATGCCCACCAAGGCATGCCACACCTACCAAGCCACACCCACAGTACCGGTAGTAAAAAAAAAATTGAAACCTACCACTGACTTAGACTTATATACCGCTTCACAGTGCTTTACAACCCTCTCGGTTTACAGAATCAGCATATTGCTCCCAACAATTTGGGACCTTATTTTACTGACCTCGGAAGGATGGAAGGCTGAGTCAACCTTGAGCCGGTGAGGATCGAACTCCTGGCAGTCATCAGAATTAGTCTGCAATACTGCATTCTAACCACTTGCCAACCATACTGGCTTTCTCTGGGGTCTCTTGTCTCAAAGGTATTTTTTTTCTTCAAAAAGCAACTGGACTGTTTTTTCTCGAGGAAGAAGAAAATGTTTCACTTCTCATCCAAGAAGCTTCATCAGTTCTGATGGTAGGGGGATGGAAAGATAGGTACAGATGAGACTGGATAGTGGGTAGGCAGAAGGATGGAATCTGAGAGGATGGGGGCGGGAAGATGGAAGGATTATATTTCTTTGCAGTTATCTGTTTGTTAGCAATCTGAGAACTTTTGAGGCCCCTTGGGGATTTATCTATACCCTCATGGTCATCTGAATCAGGGTGCAATTGGTTGTGGAATCTTCTTGGAATGGCTGCAAGGACTGCATTGTAAATTGGAGATTGGTGTCTTATTACCCCACCCCCTCACTTGAAGGAGGAGTGTTCAATTCTAACATAGATGGATTCTTTTACCCCTCTTTCAGGGGTGAAATCCAGCAGGTTCTGACAGGTTCTGGAGAACTGGTAGTGGAAATTTTCAGCAGTTCGGAGAACCGGCAAATGCCACCTCTGGCTGGCCCCAGAGTGGGGTGGGAATGGGGATTTTGCAATATCCTTCCCCTGTCATGCCCACCAAGCCACACCACGCCCACAGAACCGGTAGTAAAAAAAATTGGATTTCACCACTGCCCTCTTTCAAACCAATGGTCCTCTCTATCCAAAATTTCACCCCGACTGAGATGACTCTGAGGGTGCAGATAACCCCTCCCCCCAATGGCCTCAACAGTTCTCAGAGAGTGCTAACACCCAGATCAAGGAATCAAGTCAAAGAAACCATTGGTCAACTAAAGGGAAAAGATGACAAGGAGGTGATGGATAGTGGGCAGAAATTATTTAATTTATTCTATGAACCTGTCCTCACACAAAAAATTATCCAACCTATCAAAAGCAGCACTGTAGGAGACAGAACAGGAATGCCAATCAAAACAGGCAAGGAAATGTTAAGAAAACACCTATCCCACTCTAGACATGTTCAAATTGCCAGGATCAAATGGATTACATTCCAGGGTTCTGAAAGAACTGGCAGACGTGATCTCAGAACCAATGAACGAAATCTTTCAAAGCTCCTGGAGCACCAGGGAGATATCAGAAGACTGGTAAAGAACTAGTAGGGTTTCAATCTATGCAAAGGATGGAAAATGGACCCACCAGTAGAAGAGAATTATTTATAGCTTGGGGTTGAACTGGGTGGGCCCTGCTGGTCTCTGAGCTTGGCGGTAATTCGGTAAACTAGTTTGGTATGAAGTGTCTGTGATAAAACCACCAAGCTCAGAGCACCAAGGACCCCAAAGTGGATTGTGGAAACTACAGACCAATTATGCAGACACCAAAAACTGGGAAAATCCTGGAAAAGATGATCAAGCAGCGCAGTTACCAGCACTTAGAAACAAACAAGGCAGTTACTAGAAGCCAGCATAGGTTTATCAAAAACAGATCATGCCAGACAAACCTTATTACCTTCTTTGATAAAATGACTAAATGAGTGGAGAAGTGGAAATACGGTACACAGTTTACTTAGATTTCATACTTTACTTTGACTTCAGTAAGGCATTTGACGAAGTAGACGACAACCTACATCTTGGCAAGACAGAACAATGTGGGATAGATGATACCTCCACCAGATGGATTTGCAGTTGGCTGACCAAGTTCATTTAGCACATTATCCTTAATGGATCTACATCTACATGGATGAAGCACGCAGTGGGGTACCTCAAAGTTCAGTCTTGTGCCCAGTACTCTTCACTATTTTCATTAATGATCTGGGGATCACTGGAGAGAAAAATAAGGTCCTACACATAGGCAAGAAAAACCAAATGCACAGGTATAGAACAGGGGTGGTTTCTATTTACTTTACTACCGGTTCGCAACGGGATCGCGCTTCTGCGCCTGCGCAGATCACCGATGATGACGTGGGATGGTGGGCGAGGCCTCCCGCTGGTTTTACTACCAGTTCTTGCAAACCGGTCCGAACCGGGGGCAACCCACCACTGCTATAGAATAGGTGATACTTGCAAGGCTCGACAGTAGTAACAGTGAGCGGGATTTAGATATCCTAAGTAGACCACCACCACTTAAGTATAAGATAGCAATATGCTGCAGTTATCAAAAAGCTAATGTAATCCTACATTGCATTAACAGAAGGATAGTTTCAAAATCACATGAACTGCTTTATACCGCATTGGTGATCCCACACTTGGAATACTCTGTCCAGTTCTGGTCACTATGATACAAAATAGATGTTGAGACCCTAGAAAAAGTGCAGAGATGATCAGTAAAGATGATAACAGATCTAGAGGCTAAACCCTGCAATGAACAATTGAGGGAACTACATATGTCTAGTATAACAAAGAGAAGGAATACGGGTGATATGATAGCAGTCCTCTACAAGGGTGGGATTCTACCGGTTCGGACCGGTTCTGGAGAATTGGTAACTCCGATGATCTGAACCGGTTTGCTCCGATGATCAGCTGGGCCTGCCCACCTGCCCCTGCACTTTAGTTGCCTATATCTTCGCAGCTGATTAGCACGGCAGAGCGGATTGCCATGCCTCATGTCAAGCCAAGCAACAGGCTCGACAACATTACCTGCACGGGGGGGTGTGTGCACTGGTGATGGGAGCACTCAGGAATAGGCGGACGTGTGCGGGGTGGGGAAGGCGGGGCGACGGTATTAGGGCTTCAACACACCAACTGCTGTATTCGCTGACACCCTCACTGCAGAGACGCCGGCATGAGGAGAGGCTGGGAAAACGCTGAGACGCCGAGACCAGCATCCGGAAAGAGGAGGGAGGGTGTGGCTTTAAATACAGGGCGGGGCGGCACAGTAACAAGCTCTTTGCTATAAAACAGCTGCATGCCTACAGAATGTAGCGCTAATTTCAAATCGTTTAACGAGTGCAGTACGTTCCTGGAGCCAGCCGGATAATAAACCAGCATAGCACCGACCTGTACGCGTGTGTTTCTTGGTGTTGCCGTGCTTAGCCTAGGACGGCTGAGAGGAAATTAGCGCTCCCCTCATCAAACCCTGTCCTGCAGCTCTGGGATGGCGGAGGGGGGCGAGGACACACTTGAGATCACTGTGTTGGCAGAAGAGAATGCAGCTCAGGATGAGCCACGGGAAGAAAGCCCTGAGGTAGCGAGCCAGCTAGCAGTCCGCCCGAAAGAACGGAGCCCACGCCGGAGCTGCGCCCAGATGAGTGACCCGAACGGGGCGCAGGGTGTGGCTTCCCAGGCAGCGTCTGGAGAGTGGTGGCAAAGCCCTGCGTTGGCTGTCCCGGGAGGCCCTCCCACCGCCCCCCCTTTCAGCGAGCAGTTCCTGAAGTGGAGAGAACGGCGATGGGTGGAAGAGGATGACGGAGAATGGAGTTACTCCACTGGAATAGGCCAATCCACGATGGAATTACTTCGAGAACGGTTTGGGGAAGCCAGCTTCAGGGATGCGCAATCCTGGCAGCCGTGGCTGGCAGGGGTGGAGACTGGGGGGGGTTCGCACAAACAGCCTGCAGGGACAGGAACTAGATTCCGCTTGGCTAGCCCCAAGTTACGGGTGAGCACTCATGCAGGTGCTACCCGGCCACCTGAGCCCCAGTCTCTGCGTGCAGCTGAGGGGCAGCCTCAGTCTGGGTCTAGAGCAGGCCATCAGACGTTGGGGGGGGGCCCTCCCCCAGGTGGTCCTAGCCAGGGGTGGCCAGGTGGTAGCCAGGTGGGTGCAGGGGTGTGGGGACCACAGCCAGTGTGGGGCCCGCCTCCCCTACAGGCTTCCTTCGATGGCAACCCAGACCGGGTGGCCCTGTTCTTAAGTCAGGTCATAAGTTATTTTGACCTTTATGGTCGCCTCTACCCATCCCAATGGTCTATGGTGGTGGCTATCACTACCACGTTGACGGGGGAGGCTGCTGACTGGGTAGCAGATCTCCATACCGACCACGCCCATGAACTCACTGACGTTGGGTTATTTCTGGAGGGGCTCCGGGGGAGGTTTGAGGATGAGACCCGGACCCAAGTAGCGGAGGAGGACCTTGTGGCTATTAAACAACGGGGCCGCCCCGCGAGAGAGTATGTAAAGGAATTTAAGCGGTTAGCAGGGAGAGTGCGGGGGTGGCCCGAACGCATGCTGGTCCACCATTTTCACCTGGGCCTAGATAGAGACCTTAGACAGGCATGTGTGTATAGGGGATTGCCGCCTCGGCTGTCAGACTGGTGTCGAGCGGCCATCGATTTGGACGTCGGTCTGAGGGAATTCCGAACGAAAGGGACTGTGGGACCACCTACCAGTCGGAGACAGACCGAGAGGCCGCTGCCCAGCACAGGGGGACGGGAACGGGACGCACGGTCAACAGACCCCACCCGCCGACCGCCGTTGCGGTGTTTTCGGTGTAATCAAGTGGGTCATAGAGCCTTGGAGTGCCCACTACCTCCAGTCCAGCCCATCAAACCAATGACTCCAGCGGCGGGAGGGAAGAACAGAGGACGGGCGCCACCAGAGAAGACCAAAGGGATCTCGCAGCCTAGACACACCACAGATGGGACATTCCCACAGGAACACACCACCCATCCCGGGGTCGTTCCAGTGGTGGTGCCGGAGAGTGAGGATGACGAGGACCTTGATGATCCTATGGTAAGTGGCCCCATACACCCGTTCCTTATCCCAATCACCTTGACATCCCTACGGGGATCGGGGCCCTTACGGCATGAAGCGCTAGTGGATTCGGGGTGCACCCGCTGTTTGATGCGGCGTTCCTTGGCTGCCCAATTACAGGTGCGAGTGCGGCCCTTACGAACCCCCATAACCTTCGAACAGATGGATGGATCCATCCTAGGTGGGGCACCGGCGACATACGTAACTGAGCCCATACGAATGACCATTGGGCCACACCATGAAACACTGCGCTTTATAGTGATAGAGACCATGATCGAACCTGTCATCCTGGGTTTAGCGTGGTTGGATAGATGGAAGCCTACCATTTGGTGGGAAGGGGGTTTCCGGAAGCTACGTCTCGACCCTGGCCCCAATCCGAAACCCATGCCTGACAGCTCGTTGAGGGCAGATGGAGCAGGGGCCATCGATTTAGATGCCGCTGGCATACCACAGGTATATGCTGACCTGTCGGCGGTGTTCGATGAGACGGAGTGTGATATTCTACCGCCGCATCGACCCACTGACTGCGCTATCAAACTAATTCCAAACGTCAAACTCCCAAAGCCACGCATGTACGCTATGACGCCGCGGGAGGTGGAGGAGTTGCGGGCGTACATTGATAAAAATCTGGCAAGAGGATTCATTCAGCCAAGCCGTTCGCACCTGGCCGCCCCCGTCCTCTTCAGGGAGAAGAAGGATGGCGGACTTCGTCTGTGTGTGGACTATCGTGGTTTGAATGCCGTCAGTGTGGAACCTCTTTATCCTCTTCCTTTGATGAAAGATCTCCTGGCAGCCTTGGCGACCGGAACGTATTTTACTAAGTTGGATTTGAGGGAAGCGTATTACCGAGTTCGGGTCAAGAAAGGGGACGAATGGAAAACCACTTTTAACTGCCCCCTAGGGAGCTACAAATTCTGTGTGATGCCCTTTGGCTTACAGGGCGCACCTGCTGTCTTCATGCAGCTAATTAACGAGGTGCTGCATGAGTTTCTTTACCGTGGCGTTCTGGTTTATCTGGATGATATCCTGATTTACACGAAAACCATGAAAGAACATGTTACACTAGTCCGGCGGGTGTTGCAGAAGCTACTAGATGCTCAACTTTATGTGAAAGCATCTAAATGCGAGTTCCACCGTACACAGTTGGATTACCTCGGGTATCGCATTTCAAAGGACGGTGTGGAGATGGACCCCAAAAAAGTGGCTACCGTTCTGGAATGGCAAGCACCCACAACCCGACGCCAGTTGCAAAGCTTCCTCGGCTTCGCTAATTTTTATCGCAGTTTTATACCCACGTTTGCACACATCGCTCTACCACTAACAAACTTGCTGCGCACCAAAGGGGAGGCACCACCACGTCCCGGGCGGCGCCTGCACTGGACGCTCGAGTGCCAGGAGGCATTCGAAACTTTAAAACGGCAATTTGCTAAGGCGCCCGTGCTACAGCATCCGGACCAAACAAAGCCATTTGTCGTACAGGTGGATGCAAGCGACGTGGCCGTGGGAGCTGTTTTGTTGCAAACGGATGCCCAGGGCCACCTCAGGCCATGTGCTTACACGTCAAAAAAGTTCAACCCCACAGAGAGGGGTTGGGCCATTTGGGAAAAGGAGGCCTTTGCTGTTCGCTGGGCCCTGCTCACGTGGCGACATTTACTAGAGGGGGCACAGATCCCGTTTGAGGTATGGACCGACCATCGGAATCTAATAGCGTTGCAGACACCCCGCCGCCTGTCCCCCAAACAGGTGCGGTGGGCTCAGTATTTTCAACGGTTCCGCTTTACTCTGAAGCACGTACCAGGGGGAAGGAACTTCCTAGCGGATGCTTTGTCACGCATGCCACAATTCCAAAGTCAGAGAGACGAGGTGGTTCAAGCTATGGTGCCAGGAGGACAGCCCGACCCACAGACAACAGCTCTCATGGCACACAACACAAACGAGTGGAGGACTCGACTACAAAGGGAGGAGACAACAGATGACTGGTTACAAAACAACCAACACGTCCTTACCAAAAGAGATGGTCTCTTCTGGAAGGGGGACCGAATATACGTCCCTTTGGGGGCTCGGACGAGCGTATTACACCGATGCCATGACTGCAGGGCTGCGGGACACTTTGGTTTCCTGAAGACATACCATCTGGTCCGACGGCAGTTCTGGTGGCCGCATATGCGACAGGACGTGGAAGAATATACTCGAGGCTGTTCCGTCTGCGCGAAAACGAAAGCGCGACCTGGCAAACCGCTCGGCCTCTTACACCCGGTCGCTACACCTACCCAACCATGGGAAGACATAGGAATGGACTTTATCGTAGACTTACCAGAAAGCAATGGGAATACCGTGATCTGGACTATCGTTGATTTGTTCTCGAAGCAAGCCCATTTCATTCCCTGTCATGGCCTACCATCAGCTCGACGCCTGACGAAACTATTCATCCAACACATCTATAGGTTACATGGTGTACCCCGTCGTATTATTTCTGATAGGGGGGTACAATTCACGGCCCGATTCTGGCGCAACTTTATACGGGCTATAGGGTCATCTCAAGGACTTAGCTCTGCTTACCATCCCAGCACGAACGGAGCAGCAGAGCGGGCAAATGCGATGATAGAGCGTTATCTCCGCTGTTACGTGTCCTATCAACAACACGATTGGGCAACGTTATTACCCTTCGCTGAAGTGGCCTATAATAACACGGTTCACAGTAGCACTGGGTTCACCCCCTTTCAGATAACAACAGGGCGGGATTTTGTAGCCATCCCAGAGCTAGACCAGGCACCAGGGACGGCGGTGATGCCAGCGGAATGGGCAGAAAAGCTCACAGCCGTATGGCCACAAGTGAGAGACGCACTAGAGAGGACGGCAAAGGACTATAAAACACAAGCTGACAAAAAGAGGATGGCCCCTTGCCGTCCATTACAGATAGGGGATATGGTATATCTATCAACCAAGTACCTTAAATTGAAAGTACCATGTCGTAAATTAGGGCCTAAATACCTAGGGCCCTTCCCGATTACTAAGCTCATAAATCCCGTAACAGTAGCGCTCAAGCTGCCACCATTACTGGGAAAAATCCACCCCGTATTTCATATAAGTCTCCTGAAGCTCGTTCCCCCTGGCCCAGACCCGCATACCCGTCCTGGCCCAACCACAGGGGACCATTATGAAGTGGAGGAAATCTTAGACTCCAAAATGAAAGGGGGTAAAGTGTGGTACTTGATTCGGTGGAAGGGATATCCCCATGAGGAGGCATCCTGGGTGTCCGCCCCAAACGTAAACGCTAAACGATTAGTCAAACAATTTCATAAGACGCATCCCCAAAAGCCACGATAGGCTACTAATCTTGTGATTTTCCCTTACAGAAGGACTCGTGGTGAAGGAGGAGCCGCCTGTCAAGCCAAGCAACAGGCTCGACAACATTACCTGCACGGGGGGGTGTGTGCACTGGTGATGGGAGCACTCAGGAATAGGCGGACGTGTGCGGGGTGGGGAAGGCGGGGCGACGGTATTAGGGCTTCAACACACCAACTGCTGTATTCGCTGACACCCTCACTGCAGAGACGCCGGCATGAGGAGAGGCTGGGAAAACGCTGAGACGCCGAGACCAGCATCCGGAAAGAGGAGGGAGGGTGTGGCTTTAAATACAGGGCGGGGCGGCACAGTAACAAGCTCTTTGCTATAAAACAGCTGCATGCCTACAGAATGTAGCGCTAATTTCAAATCGTTTAACGAGTGCAGTACGTTCCTGGAGCCAGCCGGATAATAAACCAGCATAGCACCGACCTGTACGCGTGTGTTTCTTGGTGTTGCCGTGCTTAGCCTAGGACGGCTGAGACCTCAGCTGTTTTAATTCCCTAGCACTAAGGTGATTTTTTGCTCAATTCTTCTCGGTTGGATTACTGTAATGCCCTCTACATGGGGCTGCCCTTGGGACATATCCGGAGACTCCAGTTAGTCCAGAATGCAGCCGCGCGGGTAGTTATGGGGGCTTCTCGTTACTCCCGTGTTACACCTCTCCTGCGCGGGCTGCACTGGCTACCGGTTGTTCTCCGGGTTCGTTTCAAGGTGCTGGTTTTAACCTATAAAGCCCTACATGGCTTAGGCCCAGGGTACTTACAGAACCACCTCCTGCTTTCCTCCCACCATCCAGTGCGCTCCCATAGAGTGGGCCTCTTCCGGGTGCCGTCAGCCAAGCAATGTCGGCTGGCAGCCCCCAGGGGGAAGGCTTTCTCTGTCGGAGCTCCAACCCTCTGGAATAGTCTTCCCATCGACCTCAGGACGGCCCCTGACCTCCTCTCCTTTCGCCAGGGATTAAAGACATGGCTGTTTAAAGAATATTACGATCGTGGGGTTATATAGTTTTTAGAATGATTTTATGGATTTTAATGCATTTTAATGTGTTTATTGTGATTTGTATTATGATTGTTTTTGTAAGCCGCCCTGAGTCCTCAGGGAGAATGGCGGCATATAAATCACATAAATAAATAAATAAATAAATTATACATGCGCATATAGCGCTTGTCTAGCATGTGTGAAGTGCACGTGCTTGCGCAAAGTGTGTGATCACCGAACCGGTTGTTAAGCCGGTAGGATCCCACCACTGGTCTTCTACTACTTGAGTGTCTGTCACAATATCTCAACCTATTCTCTAAAGCAGCTGAAAGTAGGACAAGAAGTAATACGTGGGAGATCTTTAAAGAGAGAGCCAACCTTGAACTGAGGAGAAATTTCGTGACAGAACAATTAATCAGTAGAATGGCTTATCTCTGGAAATTGTGGGTGCTCCATAACTAGAGGTTTTTAAGAGGAGACTGGATAGCCATTTGCCCAAAATGATATAGAGCCGTGATGACGAACCTATGGCATGCGTGCCACAGGTGGCACACAGAGCCATCTCTGCAGGCATGCCAGCCGTCGCCCAGCCCAGTTCCACCGCGCATGCGCGTGTACCTCCCGCTGACCAGTTGGTCTTTGGGTCTCTGCCATGCATGTACAGGGGCGGGGCCTTCCCCGATCTCCATAGGTTCCACCCTCCTCAGGTGCCTCTCCATGGCAGAAATGGAGGAGAAAGCCTGAGCACGCAGGGAGAAACTCTGGAGATTGGGGAAGGCAGGAATGGAGAAGAAAGCCTGGGCGCACGGGGGGAAGAAACTATGGAGATTGTGAGCCCCCCCTGGCCAAAACAGAGGCCGGGGTGCATGTATGGGGGGCACATGTGCAGGGAACGGCACAGAATTTTAGCTAATGGTTCTCCTGAACCCCTGCGAACCCCCTGCAGCCCACCCCTGGATAGAGAGCATAGAATTACGATTGTCCTGTGTTTGAAATTTAATTTATCTTCTATCCTGAATCATTAAAATCAATCCTTAAATTGATTTTACAGTTCCATTCAATGAATCACTTAAGATGTAATTACATCTCAGATCCATTAAGTCCATTAGCATGCTTAGTAGATGATGAATGTAATGAGGAACGCAGAGGGGAAGAATACCCTACCTCTCTATCGTACATTGGGTGTCCTGATATCATTCCTGTTCTCTTGTCTCTACAGCAGCACCCCCAAATTTTGAGAGGATTTAAAGAATTATGAGATAGTCAAGGAAATAAATTGTGCTTGACCTTATGGGAACTCTGAATTTAATGTTCCTTACTTATTGGGAATAACAGTTTTGTATTTCTCAAACCATTCTGTTTTGCCCTTAACAAGAGTTTGGGCACTTCCTTAACTGGGATTATGGTCCAAGATTATCAATTTCAGTGGGATGAAAAGTATATTGAAATGATAGTGTTATAAGAAGAGGAAATTTTGGGGAGAGATTCCTTAAATCCACAGACGTTTCACTGTTACATTTGCAGTTAACATTACACGCTATGCATATAAAATTTGAGTATGGTATATTAATTGTTTACACTTGTCTTAATTACTGCCATTATTTTCAATTCTGTTTCTTTCCACCATTTGAACTCTTATGAAGAAATAATTCAAAATTAAATAGCACTTCCGCTAACTGGATTTTAATAACTCGCCCTTTCTATACAAATATTTAAGTTTAATTAAAAAAATACTAGGTGGTGAGAAATGTGTGGCATAGTTATGACTTGGACTACCTGTCCCAAATTTCAGAAACCAATTAACAGCAACGTTGTTTACACTATTATGGCTTATATGATACTCATTTATCATGTAGTTAATTTTTATTTATATTCTCGAACTGTTCACAAACTCTGTATCGCAGTGAGAATGAGAAGTGGAAGTTCCCTTAAGGTAGCTAATATGTTGCATGCAAAATAGCATGATTACGATCAGTAGTGGGTTTCACTTACCTTCACTACCGGTTTGGAATTGTGAGTGCGCGCACATGCAGCACTTCTGCACATGCGCAGAGCATCCGTGATGATGTCTGGGTGGGTGGGCGGAGCCTCTTGCCGCTGCCACTAGAAACCCACCACTGTGCGAACTGAACTGAACTGAACTGAAAATACATGTCAAGTTAACTAGTAATACATACTGGTTCGTTAACAAAAGATGGTATCGGGTAACGTCTTGTATTCTTACACTCAACTGCCATTTTCTTCATCTAGGTTCCCAACCTGATTTAGGTGAGAATGTTTGGTTTGAAATACAATATATTAGGGGGAGAATGGCTGAGGGAGGTCTATTGGGTCATAAGAATGGAAGACCTGACTTTTTCTGAGTGAACTGCATTGGATACCTATGGAGTCAGTACAAGTTTTATATTTGGTATACTAAGTCCTATTCAGACACGACTGTAGGTCTCTTAGAAGAGCTACCATATCTTGAGAAAGGTAAAGAAACAGAAATGTAGCAATCAAGTGGATAGCCTTAATTATAATGGTGATGGATACAGTGTTGGTAGACCAAAAGACCAGGCACACCAGATTGTGCTGTCTGGGGTCTGTCTGGGGCAGTTCTCCCAGTTTGCACTGGTTTGCAAGAACTGGTAGTAAAAATGGGTAATAGTTTGGAGAACTGGTAATAACATTGGCTGGCAATGCCCCCACACTGGTCCCCAGCCCTGTCGCTGCTCGCTTATCCCGCCCACCTCATCAGAGGCTTTTTTTTTACTTTTAAAAGCATTTTTTCTACAATCTCTTTGGCCAAAAAAAGTGCTTTTAAAAGTAAAAAAAAAAAGCCTCTGATGATCATGCGGCTCAGCTGGGATCATCAGAGGCTTTTTTTCTACAACCTCTTCGGCCAAAGAGATTGTAGAAAAAAAAATGCCTTTAAAAGCCTCTGGCGATCCCAGCTGAGTTGCCTGATCGTCAGAGGCTTTTAAAAGCATTTTTTTTCTGCAACCTCTTAAGGTTGTAGCAAAAATGCTTTTAAAAGTAAAAAAAAAAGCCTCTGATGATCATGCGGCTCAGCTGGGATCATCAGAGGCTTTTAAAAGCATTTTTTTTCTGCAACCTTTTAAGATTGTAGAAAAAATGTTTTTAAAAGTAAAAAAAAAAAGTTGGCCATGCCCACCCAGTCACATTACCCCCCACCAAGCCACACCCACAAAATAAGCCACACCCACAGAACCGGTAGTAAAAAAATTTAGAACCTACCCCTGGTCTGGGGTTGTACAACCACATCCAGAACTAAAGATGGTCCAAAGCAGAAATGTGTTTCAGCAGGTTCTGACCAGTTCTGGAGAATCAGTAGTGGAAATTTTGAGTAGTTCAGAGAACTGGCAAATACCACCTCTGGTGGTGGTGGACGATCTAATACTTTGGGGACAACACATCATTTTATCGTAACATAGTTTCCTGCCAACTGAAGGCCTGGTGGATTATCCAGAGTCATCTGGCTGTGCCTTATGTATATGCATGTGCATATAACTTAGAATACTGGGAGAGATTTGTTCAAATATAAGGTAATATTATTACATATAGAATGGCTGAAAATTTACTTGTAGTTGAAACAATCCACCCACTACAGTGACTCATCTCAGGAACTCAGGTTTAAATCATTTCCTGCCGGTATAAGAAAAAAAAATTGTGCAGTAGTGCAAGTTATTGGAGACTGGTCAGTGCACTGAAACCATCAACAAGTTGCCCATCACATATCCAATGACTGGAGCTTTTGACTAGAGCTAAAGAAGCTTCTTGGATGAGAAGCGAAACGTCTTCAAAGAAAACCCAGAAACTCCAGTTGCCTCTTGAAAAAGTACCTTTGGGACAACCATGACTGAGGGTTTCTACAACATGTGGCATATCTAGATGAATTCCTTTTTTTTAAATTAGGAAATCTAATTCAGATTGTCATAGAAGGTGGCGGTATCTAGTTTTGTCTAACTGAACTTGGAAACACTAAGTGAATTAGACCAGAATCGGTAAGGCTGGACTGAAACATTGAAAAGATACTCCAGAGGAAACAATAGTGAATCACTTCTGGGATTGTCCATGAAATCATAAAATCATAGGGCTGAAAGGGATATCTTGGAGGTCTTCTAGTCCAACCTTCTGGCCAAGGCAGGAGTCCTTATATCATCCTAGACAAATAGTTGTCCAATCTTTTCTTGAAAACCTCCAGCACAGGAGCATCCACTACTCTGGGAGGTAAGCTGTTCCACTGATTAATTGTTCCCACCAGGGATGGGATTCTACCGGTTCGGACCGGTTTGGGTGAATCGGTAGCTCCAATGATCAGCTGGAGAGAACCAGTTCTCCCCAAACACTGAACTATTTTCCTACCTTTATCTTCTCAGCTGATTCGCGCGGCAGAGCGGATTGCCGCGTGAATCAGCTGTGTTACTCCTCCGTAGAAACCAGGAAGTGAAGATTTCTTCAAACTGTGCATGTGTGCAGAGCATGCATCGGGCATGCCCACGCCCATAGCATGCATCAGATGCACACACTCGTGAAGCACATGCGCAAATCGCGTGATCACCGCACCAGTTGTTAAACCAGAAGGATCCCATCCCTGGTTCCCACTGTCAGGAAATTTCTCCTTATTTCCAGCTTGGATTCATTGCTTCTTGTTCTGCCAGCATTCCTGGTAACAGCCCTTTAAGTATTGGAAGATATCAGGTCTCCACTAAGCCTTCTTGTTATTAGGCTAAACATACCAAGTTCCCTTCCCTGTTTATCATATGCTTTTGTCTCCAGATGCTTTGTCATCTTTGTTGCTCTTCCCTGCACCCTTTTTAGGATCTCAGCTTTTTTATATGGTGTTGACCAGAATTGAACACAGTATTCCAAATGTGGCCTCACTAGTGCAGTATAGAGTGCTACTATCACTTCCCATCAGAAGTGGCATTCAGCCAGTTCGGACCAGTTCTGGTGAACCGGTAGCTCTGATGACCAGCTGGCCCCACTCACCTGCTCCCGCCTTATCCTGTCCTTTATTTCCTGCTTTCTAGCTCATCTCAATCGTGCGGCACAGCTGATTTCCGTCCCCCCCCCCCCCGCCTCGCTGTTCTACTTACTATTGCTGACTTGGAAGGTAAGCAGCTGAGCTTCTAAATGCTCCATTTTCAGTGCTGTGCGCAAGCACTTTAGGAGCACACATGTAGCACGCTTCCCATGAATTTGATGCTGTCCCTCCATTGATGCAATTTAGCACTGCATTGGCTTTTTTGGCAGTTGTAGCACACTGCTGGCTCATACTTAAATGGCTGTCCACTGGGACATTTAGATTCCTCTCACAGTTATGCTGTTGAGCCATATTCATATGGCCATATGGACCCAGCATATGAAATTCTGCAGTCTAAATCTTCACATTTTGTTCCCACAGCCTTGTGTGCAGTACCCACTGCAGCAGACATTAATACATCCCTTGTAAAAATGCGATCATGTTTGTGAATGTTTAATGGAATTTAGGAAAACTTGGGGGCTAATTCAGTTTAGGTATTGAAGGGAAAAGACAGCCTGCTTAGAATCATGACGATAAAAATAACAGTTCTATATGCAGCTTTTCCCAAGCCGATGAGCTCCTGATATAATGGACCATCTATGCTGCTCGTTGCTGGGGATCTGGAAGCTATTAAACTCAGTGCCAGGTGATGGAAGCTTCCTTCTGTTTCAAAATATCTGGTTTATTTATAACTAATACTTCTTTCTCCAGGTAAAAATTCGGTAAACAATGCTTTGTGAAGTTTGGCAAGAGACAGAGAGAGACTCTCAAAATTACCTACTGTGTTTACAAACTTTGGCAACTTTAAGATGTGTTGACTTCAATTCCCAGAATTCCCTAGCTAGCACGCTGGCAGATGAATTCTGATAGTTGATGTCCCTACAACTTAAAAAGGGATAAAGGGATAAAAACTTGGGTTGGGAAACATTGCTCTAAATCTTGTACTTTTGTGGGGAATTTTGCCATCTAGTGATAAGATACAGACACTGCTTGTTTTCTTTCAGAAGCAACACAAGCCATTCATAACTGGTGGGGTTGAGAGTCATAATATACAAGGGCAACACTGATAGGGCTGGATATATTCTTTGGGTCATTCAAAGCTGTAAACATGATATATTTTAAATTACCTGCTGTTATTTTTTTTTATTTTTTTTAAAATTTGATTTATATGCCGCCCTTCTCTGGAGACTCAGGGTGGCTTACAATGCGTTAAGCAATAGCCTTCATACTTTTGTATATTTATACAAAGTCAGCTTATTGCCCCCACAAACTGGGTCCTCAATTTACCCACCTTAGAAAGGATGGAAGGCTGAGTCAACCTTGAGCCTGGCTAGGATTGAACTCGCAGTAATTGCAGGCAGCTGGATGTTAACTACTGCCTTAGTAGGAGGCATTAGCCTCCTACGCCACTCAGGCTCCTTTTTAAGAAGAGACTGGACAGTCACTTGTCTGAGATGGTATAGGACAGGGGTCTGTAACCTTAAACACTCAAAGAGCCATTTGGACCCGTTTCCCACAGAAAAGAAAACATCGGGAGCCACAAAACCCTTCCCGTGCCTGACTATTTCTTGAGCGGCCACAAAACTAGCATATGCAGTTGAATTAAACAGTCTGTTTTCTTCTGAAACTTTTCTTTTCTTGGATTATATACATGGTTATTGAAAAGCTCAATAAATCATGTGCCGGCGGGTGTCGCACATTGGCGGTTGTGACGCGTATTTTGAGTGACAGGGAGCTGCAGCAGAGGGGTGAAAGAGCCACTTACAGCTCCAGAGCCGCAGGTTGCTGAGCCCTGGTATAGGATTTTCTGCTTGAGCGAGGGGCTGGACTAGAAGATCTCCAAGGTCCCTTGCAGCTCTATTCTATTCTATTTTAATTGCATATTCCTTGGTCTTCCAGGTGCGCTTCAAGGTTCTGGTTACTATCTTCAAAGCGCTCCATGGCTTAGGACCAGGGTATCTTCGGGACCACTTTCTGCCACCAATAGCCTCTCACCGACCAGTCCGTTCCCACAGAGGGGGGCTCCCCAGGGTGTCGTCAGCCAAACAATGTCAACTGGCGGCCCCCAGGGGGAGAGTCTTCTCTGTGGGGGCACCGGCCATCTGGAACAAGCTCCCAGAGATAAGGAGGATGCAGGACCTACGGACCTTCTGCCGCGCCCTAAAAACGTTCCTATTTCATCAGGCTGGCCTGGCTTAAACCTCCCTTTATAATGGGTTTTATACTGGGTTTTTAAATGTCTTTTATAATTGCATTTTAATTTGCTTCAGCCTAATTATTTAATTTATTTTAAATTTTAACTTTTGTATGACATTGTATTTTAATCGGCTGTTCACCGCCCTGAGTCTCTTCGGGGACTAGGGCGGTATACAAATTTGAATAAACTAAACTAAAACTAAACTGTTGGGAGCTGCATCCTTTTCACACAGCAATGTGTCCCTAGAGAATTCCAGTCATGTATTCCACTGTTGTTAGGATGGCCTGTGCTGGAGCTCATTTCGGGGAGGGGTTTCCCAGAGTGTCCTCACACTTATTTTAATGAAGCATTTATGGTTGATACTTCTCAGCTTGTCGTTATCGAAAGTTTATGTGATGACTCATTTATCACACCCTCCCTGTGCAAGAATTGGCCTTGAAGTTAAAAGGAAGTAGGAAGCCTCTTGAGGTGAGCTATCTGAGAAAAACACTTAATTAGGAGAAGCAGCTGGAGAAGGAAGCTGGGAAACTTCTCTTTAGAAACCTAAAACCTGGTTTGGCACGTAAAACAAAGCAGGAGCTGTTTATACAGGAATGCCCAATGAAAAATAGAATATCTCCTTGCCATTATAATCGTCTTCCACGATAGTCTATAGAGATTCTCAGTTATCCAATGATTCTCCCAAGAGTGCTTTTTCAGGAGGCAACTGGACTTTCTTGTTTTTTCTTTGAAGATGTTTCACTTCTTATCCAAGAAGCTTCTTCAGTTCTGATTGGATGCTGGAGAATGGAAGAATGGAATTCTTCCATGATAGTGCTACGGTGTTTCCCCAAAAATAAGACCCTGTCTTATATTTTTTTGAACCTTGAAATAAGCGCTTGGCCTTATTGCCATGCGCTCAAAAACCCGAATGGGCTTATTTTTTTTTTTAATTTGATTTATATGCCGCCCTTCTCAGAAGACTCAGGGCAGCTTACAAGGTGTTAAGCAATAGCCTTCATACTTTTGTATATTTGTACAAAGTCAGCTTATTGCCCCCATAAACAGGGTCTTCAATTTACCTACCTTAGAGAGGATGGAAGGCTGAGTCAACCTTGAGCCTGGGGAGATTCAAACTGGTGTAATTGCAGACAGCTGGATGTTAATTACAGTGCTTTAGTCTGCAGAGCTAAACCAGGCTCCTGGCCCCCTTATTATCAGGGGATGTCTTATTTTGGGGAAAACAGGGTACTTTTCTCAAGGACCAGAGAAATGTACGTTACTATGAATGTGAGGAAAGTGATGCAGGAAGAAAAGGGAATGTAGATTTTCTTCATACTGGGAATCAAGGAGATTGAGGTATGCAGGCCACACCCCTTTGCTAAATGAAGATAACGACAATCTTATTATTTAAAAAAGGAATGTTGAAAAAACATCTGTGTTGATATTAGGCATTAATCTCATGTTCAGTGGTATGCCTAGCAGTTGATGGCAAATAAGCAAAGATGGTAGATATTTTTGGTCTTCAGGGCTCAAGATTTGGTGACATTGAGAAGTGTGATGCAGAAGTAAAGCGGAGATTAATTTTAGGAGTGAAGGCTAGCTCAATCCTAGATAAGATCCTGAAGGACAAGGATATTTCTATGAAAACAAAAAGAGCAATGGTCCTCCCAGTGATAATGCACAGCTTCTCCTTCTTTGTGCCTAGATCAAACTTTAAATTGCCAGAATTAAGCCATGTTCTTGGTTTTGTCTTTGGTCCAAAATAAGTCATTATCTGCATGTTTCTGCTAGTAGCTGACATACCAGCAGATAGGCCAGGCTCTATGTCTCCCCACATTGACATAGTGTGTTGTTCAAAAGTGGATTTCACCTATTTTTACCACTGGTTCGGCACATGCGGCTTCCGTTCATGCACCCGGCTTCGAAAACATGGCTAAATGGGATGGCATACCGGTTCGCCCAAACCGGTCTGAACCACTGGTGTTGTTATCCACTAAGAGCAGGGGTGAAATGCCCCTGGATCGGACCAGATCGCCTGGTCTGGTAGCAATCTTGGCTGGTGGTTCGGCGATCCGATAGCAATGGCGGAGCAAAGCTCCACCCACCCACCCGGGTGTCATTACTTCCTGGTTTTAATAAGGAAGTAATGTGTTTTTGCACATGCACAGAAGGTCTATGCATGAATGTAATGTGCGAGCAAACGAAGCGGGCGGGCATGTGCGCGTGTGTGCACTTCCAAACCGGTAAGGATGGTAAGTAGATTTCACCTCTGACTAAGAGCCTCCACTTAGCATATTGGTTTTACATTTAGGCACTCTAATTCTCAACCTATTCCAAGTAGTATAAGGAAATATAGTTATAATGTAATAGTTATATTATAATCATCATCCTCTTTTAATGACCCCATAATCCCTTGCGTGGTGGAGTCTTGGCAACTGAATGGAGCTGAGTGTTTACTGGCCGGATGCCCTTCCTGGTGCCAATGCGGAGTTTTTTTCAGCAGATATAGTCTCAATATGCCCAGAGAGAGAAATATCTGCCTCTACCTAGGATTGAACTCACAGCCTCCTGATAATGAGGCGAGAGCTCCACCTCTAGGCCACCGCACCACTTGGTTATATTATAATTACAATATATTAATAGTATATTAATAGTAATGCTCAGCTGCGAAAGCTGAAATTTAGAAAGAGCAAGAGAAAGAAGGGTAGATGCCTTTCAACAGCCAAGAAAATCTAAGGCTCAGGTTGAACTAAGACTTGCAACAAATGCCAAAATAATTTTTAAAAGTTTCTTTCAATATCTAAGGAACAAGAAAAATGTCCAAGGAAATGATCAATCCTCTAGTAGGGGAAGATGGGAAGGTGGTGATGGGTAGCAAGGAGAAAATGGAACTCTTAATTCATTCTTTGCATCAGTCTTCACAGAAAAGTAAAAAATAGTCCAACCCAGTGGTGAAATCTAAAATTTGTTATTACCGGTTCTATGGGCCTGACTTGGGGGGGGGGGTAATGTGACTCGGTAGGCGTGGCCAATTTTTTTTTACTTTTAAAATCATTTTTTCTACAACTTCTTTGGTGAAGAGGTTGTAAAAAATGCTTTCAAAAGGCTCTGACGATCAGGCAACTCAGCTTGGAACATCAGAGGCTTTTTTTTTCTTTTAAATGCCTCTGACGATCCAAGTTGAGTTGCCTGATCAGCAGAGGCATTTAAAAGAAAAAAAAGCCTCTGATGATCCAAGCTGAGTTGTCTGATCGTCAGAAGCATTTAAAAGAAAAAAAGCCTCTGTAGATCAGGCAACTCAGCTGAGATCGTCAGAGCCTTTTGAAAGCATTTTTTCTACAACCTCTGATGATCATCAGAGGCTTTTTTTTTTTAAATTTTAAAAGCATTTTTTCAGCCAAAGAGGTTGTAGAAAATATGCTTTTAAAAGTAAAAAAAAAAAAGATGATTGTGCGGTTCAGCTGGGCATGGGGCTGGGCATGGGGCAGGGATTTTTGCCACCGGTTCTCCGAACCACCCGCCTCCATCGCTACCGGATTGGGCGATCCAGTCCGAACTGGGAGCATTTCACCCCTGGTTTAACCTATCAAAAGCAGCAACGTAGAGAACAGAACAGAAATGCACATCAAAGACAAGCTGTTCCACTGGCTTACTGTTCTCAGTGTCAGGAAATTTCTCCTTTATTATAGGTTCCTTCTTTCCTCGATTATTTTGCAACTGTGGCTTTTTGTCTTGCCTTCTGGTGCTTTGAAAAACAGGCTGACCCCGTCTTCTTTGTGGCAGCCCTCAGATATTGGAACACTGTAATCATGTCTCCCCTATTCCTTCTCTTGGAGTTTCCCACTGCTTACTTCCCTCCGTGTAAATATAGTTCCATTAAGGATGATATGTTGAGTGCAGTTTGTCAGGCAATTATGAATCCATCTGGTACTGAGGCTTCTATCTCACATTTTTCTCACTTACCAAGAAGTAGGTTGTCGTCTACTTTGTCAAATGCCTTACTGAAATCCAAGTATCCGGTGTCCACAGCATTTCGCTGGTCCACTAAATTAATCCCTTTGTTGAAGAATGAGATAAGATTTCTTTGGCATGATCTGTTTTTGACAAACCCATGTTGGCTTCTAGTTATACCTTTGCTTGCTTCTAGGTGTTCACAGATCTATTGCTTGGTTGTCTTTTCCAGGATCTTCCCAGATATTGGTGTCAGGCTGATTGGTCTGTAGTTTTAACATTTATGTGGGTTTTTTTCTTCTTCTTAAAAACTTCTAATGTTGAAGCATTCACAATTTCTGGAGTCAGGTTGTTCCACTGATTAATTGTACTATCAGGAAATCTCTGCTTAGTTCTAGGTTGCGTCTCTCTGATTAGTTTCCATCTATTGCTTCTTGTCCTGCCCTCAGATGCTTTGGAGAATAGCTTGACTCCCTGTTCTTTGTGATAACCCCTGAGATATTGGAAGACTGCTATCATGTCATCTTCATCCTTCTTTTCATTAAACTAGACATATAACCAATTTCAGCAACCGTTCAACCAGGAATCTGAAATTCTCTTGGCAGCACCAAACCTTTGGCCAGTTGTTCATTCTAAAATCCTTTATTCTCTCATTGCATGTTGACCTTGGGTTGGAAGTATAGATGACAACATCTCTTATGCTTCTAACTCCTTAACTTTTTTGCTGAGCTGCTCGTAGTCTCTTAATTTTGTTTTCGAGTTCGAGTACGTTTCTCTATTCTTGCTCTGGGAAGAGGCTGAAGGGAATGCCCTCTAAAAGCAGAGCGAAGTCTGCAAGAGAAATCAGGGTGCATGGGAGATACTTTAATTGCTGAAATCATTGGGATTTTATATGTCTTTAGGCTGCACTCTAGTGTTCAAGAACAGAACACTATAGAACATAATGTTGCTTTTCTCTAGGAGGCCAAAATCCCCTTCCAAAAGATGTGCTTGCGCTTATTTGTGTGACACACACAAGGAAAGGCTTTTTCTGCCTGCTGGAAGGTTTCATCAGCTCTGACAGATGTTTTTGAGCAGAACATTGAATCTGTCAGGAAGAAGAAAAGTTTAAAAGAGAAACTTGACATAAGGCTACAATTGCAAATCTGAAGCAAAAAAGGACAATTTTTAGACACATGCAAAACATCTCTATCACTTCTTCCTCTTGACTGATAATTCTGTCCCAGCTGGCTTGGCCTTAAATGTTAAACACCTACACTGATATTATTCAGAAATATCCTCATTTTTCCTTTTGTGTTTGCATAATTATTGGATTGCTTTCTTTCACACACACACACACACACACCTATGTATACAGCTGCCTACACACCCACACATTTTACCACGAGGAGGCAGCAGTGCCTTTGTCATCTATCTCGGGGGAGGGGAGACTTTTAAAAGAATTAAATTAGACAAGAGGTTGGGCCATAAGAGGCCCCCGTGGATTGCTTGGTGGCACAAAAAAGGAGGCCCAGTTATCTGCAGTAAATTTAGTAGCATTTTTGCAATTCTAGTACTTGATTTGTGTAGGAGGCAAAGGCAATTATATAATGGTTTAAGTATAATATTTCGGGCACTTCATTACACTGGCTAGCACTTTCTCTCATAAGACTGTTTGAGGATGACTAAAGTTCTATTTTTTGATTCACTAACCAAAATTATATTGGCACAGTAGTATCAATAATAATAATAATAATAATAATAATAATAATAATAAGAAGAAGAAGAAGAAGAAGAAGAAGAAGAAGAAGAAGAAGAAGAAGAAGAAGAAGAAGAAGAAGAAGAAGAAGAAGAAGAAGAAGAAGAAGAAGAAGTTTATTGTCATTGTACGTATATACACAGGATACCCATACAATGAAATTCACTTATCACTCAAAGACCAGGTCCAACACACATAACAATCCCCAAACACACCCCCACCCACCACAAATTCCCCACCCCTGAACCACCCAAACATCCACACAACAGACCAAGTAATGATGTCCAACAGCTCACTGATGGTGGCCCTTTAGTTCATGGTTGAGTGCAATTATAGCTCTGGGATAAAAACTATTCAGAAAAACGTGTGGTCCGAGTTTTAATTGTTCTGTATCTTCTGCCAGAAGGCAACAGTCCAAAAAGATTGTAAGCAGGATGGGGAAACTGTTGAACATAGAACTTAGAATAATAGAGTTGGAAGTGACCTAGGAGTTCTTCTAGTCCAACCTTTTTGCCATCATGTGCCAAAAGTGGGGGGAGCAGGGGGGGTTCGCACATGTGTGTGACCAAACCCATAATTCAATGCACCCCATCCCCCATGCATGCATGCGCAACCCCCCCACACATACACACTCACCTTGCTTTTGGCATGTGATGGCATAGTGGGCCCGGTAGGCCTGTTTTTCACCCTCCCCAGGCACCAGAAGCTTTCTTGGAGCCTGAGGAGGGCGAAAAGTGCCTTCCTCACCCATTTGGAGGCCCTCCGGAGGCTGGAAATGTCCTGTTTCCTGACTTCTGGTGGGACTGGAAACTAGTTGGCTGGCATGCACATGCGCGCTGGAGCTCAGCTAGGGCAACCCTCATGTGCCCAGAGATATGGCTCCAGGTGCCACCTGTGGTACGCGTGCCATAGGTTCGCCATCACGGTTTTAGTCCAAGCCTCTGCTCAAGTAGGAGACCCTATACAATTTCAGACAAATGTCCAGTCTCTTTTTGAAAGCCTCCAGTGATGGAGCACCCAGAACTTCTGAAGGCAAGCTATTCCATTGGTTGATTGCTCTCACCATTAGGAACTTTCTCCTTAGTCCTAGTTTGTTTCTCTCCTTGATTAGTTTTCATCCATTGTTTCCTGTCTTGCATTTTGGTGCTTTGGAAAACAGTTTTCTTGTTTTTTGTGTGTTGAAAGAAACTTTTTAAAAATATTCTTGACATTTGTTGCAAGGCTTACTTTGCTCAAAATCTTAGCTTTCCTAATTTTATCTTTGCAGATTTGGGCTATTTGTTGGTATTCTGCCGTGCCATTTTTTGTACTTATTCTTTTTTTCTCTGTCAGTTGGTCTTCTTTGTGCAACCATGCTGGCTTTTTCTTGTTTTTCTTGTTAAGTGGTATTGAACTGGACTGGGCTTTTATAATCATGGATTGTTTAAATTTGGTTTTAATGATCTTTTTAGCATTGTTTTTAACTATGTTGTTCTATATCAGGGGTGTCAAACTCACAGCATCATGGCGGTGTCATGTGATGTATTGGGACTTTTCCCCTGTTTGCTAAACCAGGTGGGGGCGTGGCTAGCATGTGACACATCCAGCCCGTGGGCCAGGAGTTTGACAGCCCTGTTCTATATGATTATATGGTTTTATTTTTAAACTGCTCAGTCATGCAGATGAGACGAACAGTGCAGAAATTTGATAAATAAATAAAAAATTACTCTTTTTTTTCCTATTCTCACTTAAATGTTTGAATGTATTTATTTTGTGTAGATTGCATTAGAACACCTCCTGCACATTTTTATTTGCAAGGAAGCCCTGAATAAATTTAACAGCTCAGATCCATGCAACCTGCAAATAAGATGGAGAGGGTAGCAGTGGTGAAATCCAATTTTTTTTACTACCGGTTCTGTGGGCGTGGCTTGGTGGGTGTGGTGTGGCTTGGTGGCCATGGCTTGGTGGGCATGGCAGGGGAAGGATATTGCAAAATCTCCATTCCCACCCCACTCTGGGGCCAGCCAGAGGTGGTATTTGCTGGTTCTCCGAACTGTTCAAAATTTCTGCTACCAGTTCTCCTGAACCTGTCAGAACCTGCTGGATTTCACCCCTAGAGGGCAGCATTAATGTTGGTGGAGAAAATGATAACTCTTTTCCAGGAACAGGCAAGAAATAGGAATTTCGGCTCAAGCACTATGTTGTCTCTCAAAAACTGGCAGGGTCCCACATACCAACTATGAGTGGCCCAAAGTCCAAAGGGTGAAACATCTTTGACCTTTGTTCTTAAAAGAATGGACTATTTAGTTCCTTTGGGATGGGATGGAAACAATTGTGAATATTACATAAAGGTAGAAACACAGGAATAACCATATTCAAGTGATACTTGACCATGTAGTTTTTATGACAGCAAAAAGACAGACATGATTTGCCTTTTCCTTCTCCTGCGATATTTTCTTGACTTTCCAGTCTAATCTACTGTTCTGGAATATTCTGGTAGTCTTCTATCCATATTTCGACCCTCTGAGCTTGATGATCAAAAGGTCAGCAGTTCAGCGGTTCGAAACTCTAGTGCCGTATAATCGGGTGAGCTCCCATTACTTGTCCCAGCTTCTGCCAACCTAGTAGTTTGAAAGCACGTAAAAATGCAAGTAGAAAAGTAGGGACCACCTTTGGTGGGAAGGTAACAGTGTTCCGTGCGCTTTTGGCATTTAGTCATGCCGGCCACATGACCACATAGACATCTTCAGACAGTGCTGGCTCTTCGGCTTTGAAATGGAGATGAGCACCACCCCCTAGAGTCAGGAACAGGAACACATAATACATATGTGTGATGGGAACCTTTACCTTTACTGTGAGCATGATCACATTTCAATGATCCATCGCAACAATGCAAAGGATTTTCCACTCACATTTGTTCTGCCTGCTGTCTTCAAATCCATAATCCAAGCATCTCTCTCTTTTCTTTTTTTTTTAATTTTATTTTGCAGCCAGAAAAACAGAACTGTTTTTTGCTTAGTGTCCTTCCCCAGAATTACCTGCAGCCAAAGAATCATCATACACCAAAACTACATTGAGAGGAAAAGAAAGTTTTCATGAATCTTTTAAACATTTTTTTCTTCTCAAGTCCTCCATAAAAAAATGGAGGATAAAAATTATAGCCAGGGTTTTTTTTGTTACCCATTGATAAAAGTTTCCTTTCCTATTGGTCCCTTTGGGGGGGATTTCTACCTTCCTCCCAACCCACAATTTGCTTACATGTTAAAAACCTTTTTTTAAAAAAACAAATCAGAGGCACCACCTAGTTAACTTTGCCCAATCTTGGGAGCTAAGCAGAATTGGCCATGCATAATATTTGGATGGGGGAATCATTAGGAAGTCTCAAGACTATTAGCTGGACTGGGAATTGAAAAACTACAACCCATCTGTCACGAAGGCCGCATGATTGAATTGTCTTAAAAAGACATTCAGAAGCAGATCAATGGAGCTGCCCAAGCAGAGCTTACAACTGTTAACTGGCATTAGGGCAAAGAGAGACTCAAAGAAGTTAAGATGGTGGCTGTGATTATCTGGGCTAATTTGACATCCCACCCCATCCCCCCACTCCCTAGATATCCTGCTGGGACAATTTCCTTAAATCACAACGGGACCTAATAAGGTTACACCTGAACCAAGTGATCTTGCTTGCAAAGAGAAAGAAGGCCAAATGCAGAGGAAGCATAGGGTGTAAAACAGAGATGGTATTCAGCAGGTTCTGACTAGTTCTGGAAAACTGGTAGCGGAAATTTTGAGTAATTCGGAGAAACTGTAAATACAACCTCTGACTGGCCCCGCCACCATCTATACTCTGCCGAATCCCAGCTGATCAGGAGGAAATGGGGATTTTTGCAGTAACCTTCCCCTGGAGTGGGGAGGGAATGGAGATTTTACAGTATCCTTCCCCTGCCACGCCCACCAAGGTATGCCACACCCACCAAGACATGCCCACAGAACCAGTAATAAAAAAAATTTGAAACCCACCACTGGTGTAAACACTTGTGGTCCTCTCCCCACTCATTCACACATAGACCACCTCATACACCTCTACACATAGATTCCATTTTATGCCACTGTGATCATTGGGGAATTACTGTATTTTTCAGAGTATAAGACGCACCTACCTTTTTTGGTGAGGAAAAAAAGAAAAAGAAATCTCCCTCTGAATCTGAGCAATTTTGCCTCGTTTCAGCAAACAGCCTGCTTTACTTTCATTTTTGTTTTCAGTATAGCTTGATTAGGCCAAGGGAAAAAAAATCTGCTCCAGCAATTTACCTCTTTTCAGCAAGCAGCAGAGCCCTGCGCAAAACAGCTGAGAGCAAATCAATTGAGAGTCGGGAGGTGGATCCAATCAACTTGTGTTAATTAGCCTGTACTGAAGCTGAAAGGAGCTGTTTTTTCTTGCTGTTTGCTTGCAAGGAGGTAACTGCTGCAAGACTGAGGCCAATGGGTGGGGGTCAGTGGGTGGGCAGGGCCACATTCGGTGTATAAGACGCACCTAAATTTTCACTCCCTTTTGGGGGGGGGGAGATGCATTTTATACTCCAAAAAATATGGTATGTCTGTAACACTGTCTGTCTAATTTTTGAAAATGTGAGAATCCATCAGAAGTCCTGTACATTAGGACTCAGTGATTATCTTTAGCATTTCTCGTCAGATTGGTGTTATTACAATGAGCAAACTCCATGGAATCATTTTAAAATAACTGATGATTTAGTGCATGGGTGTCAGACTCACGGCGTCATGTTGGCGTCATGTGACATTTTGTGACATTTTTACAATTCGCGGAGCTGGGATGGACATGGCCTGTCCTGATTTGACACCCCTGATTTAGTGTGATTTATTAATCCAGCTGTGGTCTACAGATATATCTATATCTATGACATAGATAAAGTGAAATATCCAGAAATGTAATAATATTTCCAGATATCCAGAAATGTAATAATATTATCTTTTCAGAGACTCAGGACCTTGTTGTTTTTCTGGATTAAAATCGGTGCATAAAAATGTTGGATTTTCAACATTTTATATTTATATTTATACCGGTTTATCAAAACATGTTGAATTATAAGCTTATATATTTCTCTTTTTTACATAGCCATCTACATCATGTTTAACTGAGTAATGAAAGAAAAAATAGTTAATTGCCCACAGGAGGCTATTGAAGCTTTAATATTTCATTTCTGAAACCTAAGTCAACAAACAAAAACTTAATTTAGGCAAATCTTTCAAATCATTTAACAGAACTGGACAATTTATGCCGCCATTTTATGTCATCTGTTTTCTTTCTTTTCCACTTCCTGAAATTGAACTCTCCATTCAGTTAAGTGCTTTGCAGAAGACAAATGTGTCCATTGGGTTTGGTACTTGTCTTTGAAAGTTTAAAAATCCTTGGCCTTTTCCCCCCCCCAACCCTTAAATCACAGTCATATATCTTTATATCTTGGAGTGGTGTCTTAACATCTTATTAAGAGTGGAATTACTTGAAACTTCTTTGAGAGTCTCGCCACATATATCTCCAAAGAGTGTGGGAGCGGTGGAAACATTTAGTAAAGCAAGCAGCAGGAAGACTAGTACTAACTCATTTCACATGTTTCTTGCCCGCGTTTGTTATATTCCTTGAGAACAATTGCGGGAAAAAGAACTGAAATGCAGTAGAAATTTGAGACAGAAATCTATTTTCTAAAGCAATTTTTTATTATTATTTGCACATGTCCGTTATTATCTGTATGTCTTGCCCCATAGGAACACCAGAATTTAGGTCTGGTGCTAAAATATTACTACTTTATTACCAGGGACAATTGAATACTCTGTGGGTAAGCTCTATTGAATTGTGCAAGTAGTCCCATCGGTCCTTCTTTCATTTTGCAATGAAAAGTGGGGTTTGGGTTGCTTTTTGGCCACTGATAGGCCTACTGAAATTAAGTGTCAATTTAGAAGAGAGGATTTAAACCAGAGGGTTTCAGCAGGTTCTGATCAGTTCTGGAGAACCGGTAGCAGAAATTTTGAGTAGTTCGGAGAACCGGTAGTAAAAATTCTGACTGGCCCCACCTCCATCTATTCTCTGCCTTCTGAGTCCCAACTGATCGGGAGGAAATGGGGATTTTACAGTATCCTTCACCTGGAGTGGGATGGGAATGGAGATTTTACAATATCCTTCCCCTGCCACACCCACCAAGCCATGCAACACCCATGCCCACAGAACCAGCAGTAAAAAAAATCTGAAACCCACCATTGATCTAAACTCCATCTGATTGCAAAATGGAAAATAATGGACATCCGGAACTTAATGAACATTGTCAGACATTCCAATCTGGATTGAATTACAGAGAATAAATTGGACCAGGGAATAAATCCTTTGCAGCAGAAACCAGAAAAGACCTCTCAGGATTAGAAAATGTGGGTCAGAAAGATGAAATGGCTGTCTTGTCATCTGCGGACCTAAGATTCCATACCCAAATGCTACAGGTTTTTGGGTATTCCAAAATAAATGTTTATTAAAGAAAACTCTCTTCTTGAGCTAGCCAGGATAGTCTTGGGACAGATTGTGAATAGGGATGGTATTCACTTACTTTCCATACCGGTTTGCAAATATGTACAGTTCCATGCATGCGCACAGCCTTCCATGCATGTGTTTTGCTCACGTGGATGCCTTCCGCACTTATGCCCAGCCTCAAAAACATGCCTAAATAGGACAGCATAGAGCCAGGGCAGATAGGTGGGCCCACCTGCGATTTCCGCTACCAGTTCGGGTGAATCAGTCCAAACTGGCTGAATACCACCTCCGATTGTCAAATATCTCATGTTATTGGATTGGAAAATGGTGTTATATAACTGCTGATATCCTTCTTGGCAGGGGTGAAATCCAGCAGGTTCTGACAGGTTCTGGAGAACCAGTAGCGGAAATTTTGAGTAGTTCGGAGAACTGGCATATACCACTTCTGGCTGGCCCCAGAGTGGGGTGGGAATGGAGATTTTGAATATCCTTCCCCTGGAGAGGGGTGGGAATGGAGATTTTGAATATCCTTCCCCCAGGAATGGGGAGGGAATGGGGATTTTGCAGTATCTTTCTCCTGCCACGCCCACTAAGCCAAGCCATGCCCACCAAGCCACACCACACCCACCAAGCCACGCCCACAGAACCGATCATAAAAAAATGTAGATTTCACCACTGCTTCTTGGCTTTCATCGAGTTTAGATGAATGTATTCTGCAAGTATGGAGGAACTAATTAAGAATAATTTTACTCAGAAGGTTAAGCAATTAAACTGGTCTCCTCATAACCTCCATTGCCATATCTGTCAAAACTTTGGCTGGCTTGAATCTGCTACAATATCTTCTAAAAATAATGCTAACTCCTTTGGTTTTTGAGTAGCTGAAGTTAAGAAAAAGGGATAATAGACAACTGGATCCTCTTTATTTAGTTAGTTAGTTTTATTTCTATGGCTTCCCATAGGCATACACAATTCTGGGCAACTTCCTAGGTTGCGTTTTTCAACCTTTGAAAACTTCAAGATATCTGCACTTCAACTTCCACAATTTCCCAGCCAGCTTAAGTACAAACTTATTATCTGTCTCTCTCTCCCACTCCGAAAAAAAGCTCTGATTTTTCTGTTGATGCTAATCAAAGTAAGACCAAAACAATACAATTAATTTTTTAAAAAACCTGAACTAATACACGAACTGTGACTCTCATAATAATCTCGCAGTAACAAGTTTGAAGAGTGAAAGCCCTCTGAGAATGTAAGCATTGCAACTTTCAAGCTGCTCTTCACTTTTCATGTTGTAGTTAGTGTTTAACATCATTCTACTTAATAGAACATAGTTAAAATACTAAATTGTATTTGTCTGAGAAAGTCTAGCCATCCATGGAGTTTGTTTGTTTCAAGTTCTCTAGATAAAAAGAAAGGCTTCATAGCACTACAATCCAACATATGTCTATTCAGAGTAATCTCACTGAGCTTAGTGAGGGTTATTTAACTGCTTAAGTAGGTACATAATTGCAGGCTATATACAACTGTCAGTCTTTTGTCCCCACACTTCAAATCCACTTACTCTCAAGTAATCTTGTAGGCTTCCTACAGTCTTTGAGACATCCTCATGCAGAGCAGTGTTTTTAAGTGAATAGTTCCTATTCCTTGATGCAGATCAATATATTTAGCAATGTCCAATATTTGGGATTTTCAATATTTAGCCCAGTGACTGGTATTTCTCAGTCAAGGAATCTAGTATGATTTTTTCAAGATTTTTTAAAAATACTGAGGTAATCAAGTTGTATTTAAAGAATTCACCTTTGATTGCTTATGTATTAGACAAAAAACACGTAAGATAGTTAATTTTTTTAAGTGCTAAAGCTTTGATCACTGTAGATAATGGGTGAAGTAGTTGCCCTCCAAAATGAATGAATACAAATAAAAGATTTTTTTCTTGGAAACTGCTGAAGAACTTTATACATCTATCTTGAAAGAAACTTTTTAAAAAAGCACTTAGTAAATGCTAGGATTCTTTTCCTTCAAAATCCTTCAAAATAAGAAAAGTATCATGCCACAACCGATTTCTATATTTGATGAATCTCCAGAGAAATGTATGGAAGCTTGTTTTAATACTTTCATCATCCCTGAGGATTTAATACTAATCTAACTTTCCAATAACTAGCAGATTTAGTGTTTCAGTTCCCTACTTCTGGCTTAAAGCCTTTAGAAGATTTCTTCTTCCTTGAACTAACAGTATCAAGAACAACTTGTACTAAAATACATAAGGTAAAATTTAAAAAGTGAAAGGAACGAATTTTAGAACAGAGCAAGGAATTGAAGGGGGGGAAAAAGGGATGTAGTAACATAAAGAGAAAGACACACATAAAGGCAGAGGGAACTAAGCCCTTCACAATAGGAGCCGACTGAAATAACCACGGTTTCTTCTTTGAGTCATGAGAATAGCTATTTTCTTCCTTAAAAGCTTAAAGAGCTATTAAGATGGGCAAATCACTGGTAAAACAGCTGGAAATGTAAATAGCAATTTCAACAGTTCGTTGCTTCTGAATCCAAATGTGGAATGCACAGATCTACTTCAAAAAAGCCCCTCTGGTTTTATTATACTGAGTGGGGGGGGGACTCTTTTCTCAGTGGACCTGAATGGAGACGGTGTGTTTTATTTAGCAAATCCACTTCTTTCTTTCTTTCTTTCTTTTTTTTTCTTTTTTTGCAAATGAGCAGACGGATCTCTAATTTTCACGCCATTCTCCCTTAGAGACTTCCTTCAATTGCACCATTCTTTCATTATTTGGAACTAATGAAGTGCTCGGCAGCCTTTAGCTCTGTAAAGAACCTATTGCTCCAGGAATACTGTGCTTAAATAAAACATGTTTCGTTGGCCAACTTCAAAACAACATTCTTATAAAGGAAAAGGAAAAGAGAGAGACAAGGGAGCAATGACATGGAGAAGAGAGGCAAAATTGCTAGATGCAAATAAAGGGATGACAGGGATGCTATGTATAATAGCACATATTGAAAAGCAGAAATACTCTGGAAAGAGAAATGTTGGGTCTCTCTTTGAAAATTAAAACGTCTCATAAATATCCAGTTTGCAGAAACAGAGTAGGGAGATGGATTAGGTGGGTGGTGTAACTAATAGTTAAATAATGTAGTTGGAAAGTGAACCAAACTCCAATATTATTTATATATGGCTGGTTGGCAGGTTTATGCTAACTGCAATATCTATTGTTTACCATACTTTGAGGCATTTCATATTAATAATACTTGATTTCATGAGTGATTGTTTTATTCCTGGTTAACCTTTGCTTCTCCAATTTCTCACAGATTGCAACTCTGTGTTAATATATCATATTGAATTTGATGGAATCACAGCATTTTAGTATTGTCAGCAGGAGTGATTGATGGAATGGAAGCATTTTAACATTTGTTACACTGAGACATGGCTATTTTTCTTCTTTTTTTTTTTTTAACCAGAAGTGTCATAGCAATCCCCCTCTTTCCATTGTCTACAAATCTAAAATAGATTTTTTTTTAATTAGTCACAATATATTTTCTTCTCCAGAACCTTGAAGATCTCTACGCTAGATAAATAATATTCCTGTGCGATCCATAAAACTTTTCAAATTTTAAATTATAATTCACATGATAAAATTCTTATGTAAGACAAGCCCACTGGTGAGAAACAATAAATAAAGCTGGAACAATGGAGAGAAAGAGAACTGTCTGCTTTTCATTTTTTATTAGCTTTCATGTTCTCTTGGGCCGCTTATATTTCTTTTATTTAGTCCTCCATTTTAATTTGTAGCACATTGTATCTTGGCTTTAGCAACTGAAATCACATTTATCATCTTGATTATGCAGAACTGGTAACAAGATGTCTGTTTGGCTAAGTCCCAGTAAAAACTAGAAGAAACTATAATGTCTGCCTTTGTAAAACAATTGATATTTTTGGAACCAGCTGTAACTGTCTTACTTTCAGCAAAATAATTTTTTAAGCATACCATTTAGTTTTTGGGGGGAAAAAATTCCCTACATTCTGTCAAATTTACTGCTGTAAACAAGGATAAAAATATCTCTGAAAGACAAGCGTGTTTCAAGAGATGCAAGTTCTGAAATTTCAAGAATTTCTTTTGTTAAGAATATAGTTCGGCCTTAATTAGCAGCTACTGTATTTTAATAATTACCATCTCTCTCTTGAACAATGCCAGATATGAAAAATCAAGCAAATGTGGAAAAGGCCTTGCTGTTACATTTATGTTACACCCACAAACACGCATATATAAACTCATTTTGATGTTGTGATCTGTTTTGAACATCCAAGAATTCAATCTGATTTCTTGTAGCTTGAATTCTCTTCCTAGCAAAAACAGCACATGTGACACTTGAACAAACTCTAACTTGATTCTGGTGCAGACTTTTTAGATGTACGGTTTCCATTCCTGGAAGTAAAAAGGAAATTAGGAATTAAATCTCTAAAACCATTACAACTTTTAGTTGGGGGGAGGGAGGGATACCGTAAGTGGCTCAAGGAACCATAACTGATTAGAATTAGATTGCTCTGAAGTGCAGAATATTTCATACTTTAAAGTAGAAACGTACAACTTCCATTGGTTCTAAGATTGCACCTGGATTTCTCCAGACCTCATGGATCTATTTCTAAACTGGATGGGATGAAGGCCCACCAGAGGGAGTTCAGGAATTTTAAGGCTGAATTGGGTTCCCTACAAACTCAAGGCTGTCTTTTTGCTCTTTAAAGACCTCTCAAATCCCCAAACAATGCAAAAAAAGGGGGGGGAGAGACTAAATGTTTGCCTTTACACACTCTGTGAGCTTATTGGGGTGGGGGTGGGGTACAAAAAGACTGCGGGTGTCCTCAGCTTGCATTTTTGAGCTACATTTGCCTGTCTTAAATATAGGCTTCCTTACTTATAAAACTACAGCAGGGAAATCAAATTATAAAGTTTCTGTTCATGTGGCAATTTATCATCATCATCATCATCATCATCATCATCATTTTAGCCATTGTCTATCAACTGCAGGATGAAGGCCTCTTCCTCATGTTTCCAACCTATACGGTCCTGAGCTTTCTTTTGCCAACTGGGCCCACAGTACGTTCTCTCTCTCTCTCTCTCTCTCTCTCTCTCTCTCTCTCTCTCTCTCTCTCTCTCTCTCTCTCTATCATTCTATCTATCTATCTATCTATCTATCTATCTATCTATCTATCTATCTATCTAATTTGTCAAGCATGTATAAGATAACAGATATAAGTATAAACATGCATATGAATACAGGAAATGGATACGAATAAATGGGGACAGTAGGACAGGGATGGTAGGCACGTAGGAGCGCTTATGCACGCCCCTTACAGTCCTCTTAGGAATGGGGTGAGGTCAACAGTAGACAGTCTAAGGTTAAAGTTATGGGGGTTTGGGGATGAAACCACAGAGTCAGATAGTGCATTCCAGGCATTGACCACTCTGTCATATTTTCTGCAGTTGAGTTTGGAGCGGTTTACTTTAAGTTTGTAACTATTGTGTGTTTGTGTATTATTGAGCTTGAAGCTGAAGTAGTCATTGACAGGTAGGATGTTGTAGCAGATAATTTGGTGTACTACACTTAGGTCAGACTGAAGGCAGCATAGTTCTAAGTTGTCTAAGCCCAAAATTTCAAGTCTGCTGGTATAAGGTATTCTGTTGTGAGCAGAGGAGTGGAGGACTCTTCTCGTGAAATATCTCTGGACTCGCTCGATTGCATTAATGTCTGATATGCAGTGCGGGTTCCAGACAGATGAGCTGTATTCGAGAATTGGTCTAGCAAAGGTTTTGTATGCCTTAGTTTGCAATACAATATTATCGGAGAAGAAGCTTCGCCATACTTAATAATCATAATAAATATTAATAAATGATTAAGTAATCAGCAATGCTTGCCGATGTTGTCGATCTATCTTGTTTTAGTTCTCCTTCATGGATGCTTTTTATCATGCAGAATCTATTTTATGACTGCCTTGCTCCACCTGTCATCAGTTCTTCTCCCTATTTCCATTTCATTTTTTTTACTCTCTTGATGATCTCATACGCAGGACTTTTGTTTATTCTCTAATCCACGGGCAGGTCTTTTTTTCTTGTCTTGTGATGCCGAGCATGTATCTTTCCATGGTTCTTTGTCCCACTCTTAGTTTTTGCATCGATTGTGAGGATCGTGCCCATGTTTCTCTGGCTGGCATATATTAGAGCAGGTAGCAAACATTGATCCAAAATTTTTCTCTTCAGGCATAGCGGGAAGTTGTTCTTGAAAATTATGCTTAGTTTGCTGAATGCACGCCAATAACTTTTAACACGCCACTCAATTTTCTTCTTTTTTTTTTTTATTAAAAGTTTTATAAAAGTACAAACATATAACCCCCCCCCTTCCCCCCTTCACCCCCCACCCCTCCCCTCCTTCAACCCCCCTACCCCCCCCCCCGGACTTCCCAGAGTGAAATACAGGGTTTCTCTTCTTCAACAAAAATTTTAACCCAACCATTAACCTATCCAATTTCTAGTTTACAAACACTATCAAAATCTTAACTCCAATCTAATAAAATAGAAAAACAAAAATTACAACTCTTCCTCTTCATTCATACGCAATTTGATGTCTTCTTATATGGTATTTGTTCCGAACATAGTCAATCCATTTCCTCCACTCCAAAATATATCTTTCTTGCGTATGATCCTTCAAATATGCTGAGATTGTATCACCTTGTATCACCTCCCATTGAAATCCTTTGGCCAAGGTATACATAGTGATCTACTACATATAGTTCTTCTCCAGGTATAAAAAATTATCTTTCTTTGATGAATTTATTAAATATAACCTGCCTCTTTTTCAGGTTTATTTTTAAACCAAATGGTTCACCTGCTTTATGCAGCTCTTTTATGTGTCATTGTAGTTCTTCTGGGTCAAATTGACAAAAATGCTGTTAATTTGTGACTTCTTAGCTTTTAATGGAGTGATGAGATGGACAAGGTTTTTTAAATGATCGTCCCCAATTCCTTTGCATGCTATCTACGGTCTAACCAGGAATAAATAGTTCAACAAGGAATGATAAACTGAAAACCAGAGCATCCTTGAATAATCGCTCCGCAGACTGGGTGCTGAAGCAGTTCTCACAGCTGGCAACGATTTGGAAAATTACTAGATCTGTGGTGAACCCAAACTACAATGAATATAATTCCTGTAAATTCCTTTAATTATCATAGAGATGGAATGTTATAGCCCAGTGATGGCAAACCTTTTTGCCATCATGTGCCAAAAGTGGGGGGAGCGTAGGGGGGTCATACGCGCATGTGGCCACACCCATAATTCAACATTCCCCCCCCCCCGCATGTGCACTCAACCCCCCTGTGCTCCCCCTGCTTTTTGCATGCGATGGCACAGTGGGCCCGGTAGGCCCGTTTTTTGCTCTCCCCAGGCTCCAGAGGCTTTCTTGGAGTCTGGGGAGGGCAAAAACAGCCTTCCCCACCCCACCTGGAGGTCATTCGGAGGCCAGAAACGGCCTGGAAGTCAGCAAATGGGCCGTTTCTGGCCTCCGAAGGGCCTTCAGGTGGGGTGGGGAAAGGTGTTTTCTCCCTCCCCAGGCTCCAAGAAAGCTTCTGGAGCCTGGGGAGAGTGAAAAATGGGCCTTTCCCACCCATTGGAGACCCTTTGGAGACGGAAACAGTCTGTTTCCTGACTTCTAGTGGGCCCAGAAGGCCTGAAAATCAGCACGAACTGAGGCTGAACTAGGGCAACAATCGCGTGCCACCGATATGCCTCCACGTGTCACCTCTGGCACGTGTGCCATAGGTTCACCATCATGGTTATAGCCAGTTTTGACTATCATGCTTCAAAAAGAGCAGTGAGAAACTGGAATAACTTCAGAGAATAACTTCAGAGAATGGCTAGCAAGGTGATAAAGGATAGGAAGCCAATAGTAGAATTGATTGGATGCATGGTATGCCTGGTATTTTTCGCCCTCCCAGAGCCTCCGCACAGACGCTTCACTTACTTGGCATCCAAAATGGACTGTGTGGAGACTCCTGGGTGGGGTGGGACAGGGTGGGCAGGATCAGCCAGTCCTTACAACTACTGGTTCGGGAACCAGATTAAAATTAACATCCAATTCGCCCGAAGCAATCTGAACCAGCGGAATCCCACCCCTGTATGAATCTATGTACAGGTCAGGAGACAGTATTGTAATCTGTTTGCCATATTTATATTAATCATATCAATTTAATTTAGTGTAATCCTACATGATTATAGTACACAGACTAACAGAATCCAACCCCCTGCTCAAGTAGGAGACCCTATATAATTTCAGACAAATGGCTGTCCAATCTCTTCTTAAAAACTTCTAGTGATGGAGCCACTCACAACTCATGAAGGCAAGCCATTCCAATGGTTAATTGTTGTCACTGTCAGGAAATTCTCCTTAGTTCTAGGTTTGATTATTTTTCATTCATTGGTTCTTGCCTTGCCTTCTGAGGCTTTGAAAAATATATTGCCCCCCACCACATTCTTTGTGGTTATTAGAACCCTGCTATCATGTCACCCCAGTCCTTCTTTTCACTAGGCTAGACATACCCAATTCTTGCAACACTTCACGTGTTTGTCATATGTTTTATCCTCCAGCCCCCTAATCATCTTTGTTGCTCTTCTCTGCACTCTTTCCAGAACCTCAACAACTTTTTTAAAATTGTGGTGACCAAAACTGGATGCAGTATTCCAAGTATAGTCTTACCAAGGCATTATAAAGTGGTACTAACACTTCATGTGATCTTGATTCTCTCTCTCTGTTAATGCAGTCTGGGATTGCATTGGCTTTTTCAGTCGCTGTAGCACACTTTAAGCTTGTAGCACATATGTACTGTAAGTGAATGTCCATTAGGACTCCAAGATCCCCCTCACGGTCACTGCTATTGAGCCAACTTTCACCTAATCTGTACCTGTACATTTGTTTTTTCTTGCCAAAGTGTAAAACCTTAGTTTTCTCTCCCTTGAAGTGATAGTACCATTTTATATTACAGTGATAATACCACACTTGAAATACTGCATTCAGTTCTGATCACCATAATACAAAAAAACTGTGAGATACTAGAAAGAATGCAGAGAAGAGCAACAACGATCAGGGACCTTACAATAGAAAAAATGACGAAAATAGCTTTGACTGGTCTATTAATAAGAAGTACCATTGTTGATATGGTAGAAGTTTTCCAGTACATAAGGGGCTGTCACAGAGGAGGAGGATTCAACATCTTCTCTAAAGTATCTGAGGGCAGGAAAGAAGTAATGGCTGGAAGATCACTAGAATTAAGAATAAATATCCTGAGAAAGAATAATTCATCAGTAGAATGGCTTATCTCCAGAAGTTGTGGGTGCTTCAGCACTGAAGGTTTTCAAGAAGATAGCAGACAGCATTTGTCTGGAAGGGTATGGGGTGGGGGGTCTCCTGCTTGAGCAGGGTTTGGACTAGAAGACCTCAAGGTCCATTCCAACACTATTAGTCTACATGTTAAGTTCTAGATGTTTCATCATCCAAAAATGTAATTCAGGTCTAATCTACTTTTAGGATTGATGCAGTGGCTCAGTGGTTAAGACACTGGGTTGTTAGCCAGAAAGCTGACAGTCCGGGTTTAAAACCTAGGCTCCCTTAAAAAGCAGAAAGCAGAGTCTTGGTCCCAGCAAAACCTCTTTTATTTACACAATGGTGAATTACTTTCATTCATAGTCAGTACGGCCTGTCCAAACAGTCTTTCAGAGGAATATTTATCAACACACCTTATCTTCCTTGGCAAGCTGCCACTTAACTTGTTTCCAAATGCAGTACAAGGCAAAACTTGGCACAGAGTCTTTCAGAGTCACAGAAGGAATGAACTAATTGTTTCCGGCAAAAGCCCACTCCCCATTCCCTTTTGTTTCCTATGCGAGGAATCAATCACCGTCAAGGTGTGCCTTTACTCCCAAGTTGATCCTGCTTTCTGAGTTGTTCTTGTCTTCTGGCAGCTCTGTGCAGGCACACACTGGGAACAGGCTCCAGCTGTTCCTCTGCCTCACTGCTGTCTAGCTCTCTCTCTCTGCCCCTGACGCAGAGTCCTCGTCCGAGCTTTCCCCAGCCCAGGCTCCGGAGGCCCTCTGGAGCCTGGAAACGGACCCGTTTCCCGAACTTCCGGTAGGCCTGTTTTTTGCCCTCCCCGAGCTTCTGTGTGTGCCTTGCACTTACCTGAATCCAAAACGGGCTGCGTGGGGACTCCTGGGAGAGGTGGGAGGTGGGCAGGGCCACCAGGAGTGGGATTTGGGGGTTCTCCAAAGTTCACAGAATCTTAGCTAGAGGTTCTCCTGAACCCCTGCGAATCCCCAGCAGCCCACCCTTTGAATTAGTTGATTGATATAAATCTTCAGTATTTCCCTGGTTTTCATAGGGCATTTGGGTGGTTGTACTGATTTTCTTAAAAATCTGAAATATAATTTGTATAATTGGTTGCTAAATACCAATAAATATCAATAGCTTTTAAGAGAAGTTTGGTGTCAGAGAGGTCACGTACACCTTGTGTGTTGTGAAAGGCTGAGCATCCAAAAAAGAAAGAAAAGACACTTGGTGGATGAGAAAATAACACAGCATCAAGGGTGGACTGGATGGATGGGTAGCAGGATAACATTAAATCGGAATAGAATAAAACGTTGAGGAATGGAGAAGGGAACCGAAGACATATATTTTGCTCCAAATAATTTCCTTCATCCTGACTGCATCACTGTTTTGTGGCCCGCCAGCGGCTAGGAGAGCTGGCAGCAGATTCGGACAGTGAAGAGGTTGGGAAGGAACATGGCCAGTCCTGGAGTCTGGGAAAGGCTCAGATAATGGCACTGAGTCGGAGGCAGAGAGGTGGTCAAGGCCATCTGGTAGTTCTTTGCTGCCTCTGGAATCTCCGGAGTCTGACATCAGCGAGGCAGAAGAACAGTGTGAGCCTGTTCCCAGTGTGCACATGCGCAGAGCTGCCAGGAGACAGGAACAATTAAGGAAACAGGGTCGACTTGGGAGTAAGGCTTGGAGATGATTGGCTCCTCCCATAAGACATAAAAGAGAAGAACTGGTAGTAAAAAAATTTGAAACCCACCACTGGTTTAAATATTTTCAGGAAGGGCTTATTTTCGGGGAAACACGGTAGCTACCCAGGATCCAGTTCCTTGCCCTTCACATAGATAAATCAAGAACATGCAGGGAACATAGTTCACGACAAAACTGAAACTTCAGACTGATAGATAATAAAGTGAATCCACAGGAAAAATAAGAGAGATTTAGTGAGATAAGAAATATATTGCAACTTGCTCAACAATTCCAGGGCCGATGGCCAGGGCCATCGGGGAGTGATGTGTGGACTCCGGAGCCTCCAGAGGCTGACAGTAGAGAGGCAGAGGAACAGGAGGAGCCTGTTCCTAGTGCACGTATGAGAAGAGCTGCCAGAAGGCAAGAGCAGCTAAAGCAAAAAGGACGACTCGGGAGTAGGGCCAAGAGATGATTGGCCCCTCCCATAAGGCTTAAAAGACCAGCAACGGCTCTTGGCCTCTTTGTTGGAAAACAACGTTGATAGTATTGCTGCACTTATCTCTTGTCAGCATCTTCTGCTTTTGAACTTTTGCCAAGAGAAGCCTTTGGCAGTTCCCCTAACTATACCAAGGCTGGTGATTAGACTGAAGAATTTGTGTTATGAAGAGTTTGTTTTAATTTAGTTTGGACTACGCTGAGAATGAGCTAATTCTCAGATGTTCTAATAAAGTCTGTTTGTTTTGGAACTATTTGCATCGATTACTGCCTACTTGGGCCTCGGTCCCAACACAAAGTTTTTTGAAGTTGCTTGCCACTATCTTTTTCTTAGGACTGATACAAAAGGACTGGCCCAAAGTCACCCAGCTGATTTCTTGCCTGAATAGGACTACAACTCATAGCTTCTTGCTTTCTAGTTTGGTGCCTTTAACCACCACACCAAATTGGTTCTCATTGTTACTATTGAAGGTATGTGGCACTTCAAGCGGAATAGTCTCAGCATACACTGTATATACATACCGGTAGATCAGAAGATCAAGATTATCATCTCTTGAGATCAACCTAGCTAGTGCAGAAAGAGAAACTAAATAAACAGAAGATTGGACCAACATGATTCCTACTTTATCCTGAGCACCCACCTTTAGATGCATACAATCAAACCGGTGAGACAAATAATGCATTAAAAAATACAGATCTGCATTCCATCCAGGGGTGGGTTCTACTTATCTTTACTACTGGTTTTCATTGCACCCACACCCACGCCCGCTGTTCTGCGTATGCGCAGATTACCCATGTTGATGTCTGGGTCAGTGGGCGGAGCCTCCTGCCGGTTTTACTACCGATTCTTATGAACCGGTCTGAACTGAGGGCAACCCACCACTGATTCCATCCCAAGTAATAAACATGGTGATGGCCACAAGCTTGCAATCAAAGCCTGGGGTTTTTATGTGAAGAGTTTCTATCACATGATTATGGCCATCACTTTGAATTCTTTTAGCCTCTCTCTTTGGATACCTTTGAAAGTGATTTATAAACACTTTTACTAAACTTTATTTTTCTTTATTTTACTGATTAGTCCTTGGGCCATTTCCAAGTGCAGAATTCCAGACACAGATTATTACTAAAATCTGATAAAAACAGTTGAAAATGGAATTGGATAAAATTCAGTTTAAAATGAAATTGGAATAAAATACGATTTAAAATGGAATTGGAGTAAAATACAGTTTAAAAAGAAAATGGAATAAATTACAAGATAGATAGATAGATAGATAGATAGATAGATAGATAGATAGATAGATAGAGATAGAGATAGGATATAACATGATAAAATTGTATTTTGGTATCACCCCTACAATCTATCTCAATCAGTTCCACATATGCCGATCTCAACCAAACCATTTTGCTTAAGTACTGTCCTGTGTTAAATGTTATTTTCAGATTCTGGCCGCACATGAAGTCACTTTTACTAAACAATATATCAGTCTCCACACTACAAACCAGATCAGCATATGTACTGATTCATAATCAGGTCTTGGGTGATCATTTTGCCATTAATTGATTTGGCACTGAATACTAGCACTTTCAAGTACCATCACGGTCAGTGGTGGGTTTCAATTTTTTTTACTACCGGTTTTGTGGGCGTGGCTTAGTGGGCATGGCAGAGTAAGGATACTGTAAAATCTCCATTTCCACCCCACTCCAGGCGAAGGATACTGTAAAATCTCCATTCCCTCTCCAATCCAGGGGAAGGTTACTGCAAAATCCCCATTTCCTCCTGATCAGCTGGGACTCGGGAGGCAGAGAATAGATGGGGGTCAGGCCAGTCAGAATTTCTTCTACCGGGTCTCCAAACTACTCAAAATTTCTGCTAACCAGTTCTCCAGAACTGGTCAGAACCTCCTGAATACCACCTCTGATCACGGTTTAAGTTAGTTGAACTGGGAAAGTCTGAAATGGCCTTTCTCTATAGCATATTCCAACTTGATTATCATAACCCTCAATTCATAACCAGACTGCATTTTGACATCTGCTAATTAGATAGATAATTAATAGATAATAGATTCAATTAAACATATATTTTGAAACCATGAACTTCTTGCTTATGCCTTGAAATTCACTAGATGGAGCTCTAAGGTATTAGGGAATATTCCCAGGAGACTAGGCTGAACATTTTCAGTGTAGTAAGTCAGCCATAAACTCACAAGTGCTTCTTTGTGCATTTTTGCACCAATGTAGAGAATAATGCAGAATAGGAAACATTTGAAAAGAAATAAAATAAAAATCTATTCTTGTATTACCAAGGAGAGGTTGAAGCATTTGGAAAAGTGTCTTGGGTTACAGACAGAAATATAAATTAAGACAAGAAATGAAGAATATGCAGTATATACCATACGTCTCTAAAATATTCAGTTTACTTGGAAATTGTCAATTTAATACAAGTAACTCTTAAAAAAAAATTTTCAAGGCATCCATCAGAGGGTCATTTTATTATATTCTATTTTGGCTGTCTCAGCTTCTTTCTATTTAAAAAAAAATATTTCCCAGCATATTTCTAAAAATAATCTAGGTATATATTCCAGTGTCAAAAATGCCAAAAAAGGGGGGGGGGGAATGAAAAGCAACAGAATGCTTGTCCATTTTGGTAGCATTTGGACCTATTTAAGCTATTTAAAAGATAAAGTCCTTGTTTGAAGTCTCTACTTGACACAGAATTATTTTAATCGATCGACGTTCGATGAAACTGGGCAATGTTATATATATCCTCATTAAAATTAATAAGAATAGCTTGTTAACCTGGCAGGAAATTTAAAATATGCCCACCCCACCCCCCCCTTCCTTTTAGCTCTCTCCAAATGTTATGGAAATCTAGTGGCTGGTATTAATGGTAATGACCCAAAGCAAGTGGAAAAGGCAGCGGCTCCAGCTTAGATGAGCCTGAAGGCAAAGCAAAAAAAAGAAAAAAAGAATAGAAAAAGTTTTCTTTTAGTCTGGGCCATGAAGGGGGAAGGGGAATCCCTCTAACTGTTGTCAAGGAGATTTGCTGTTGAGTTTCTGGACTGTGCAGCTTCAAAGCCCCTCTGCCTTTAGCCTGTAAGGAGCATTCTTTTTTTTTTTTTTTTACAAATCAGGCTGTCACTGAAACCTAAGGGAGGGAGGGATGGGGGGGGGGGGAAGAAGTTGAAGAGCCCTGAACATAAGAGTGGTCCCACTCTAAATCCTGTAGAAAGAGCCCAACTGGATCTGAATAGGAGTCCTTGAGGTGACATTTAGCCTACAAAACCAAACCCGGTCCGATTGTGGAAATCCTGGTCCGATTGTGGGAATCCGCTTCAAAAGAACAAGGCAGGCAGGCATGTATGGAGTCAGGAGAGGATGGGAGCTCGGCGTGTTTGATTAGGAAAAATGCTCTTGTCCTTTCCAGCTTATGGTAACCCCCCACCCACCCTCCAAAGCCTTTCCCACACAAGGGTGCCCGATTTTGCTACTTCTGGTCCTTCAGCTACACTGGGAGGGGGGGTGAGGAGGTATTTTCTGTGCCAGGAAAAGCATCTTTTCTTGATGTCAAAAATCACACACATATAAAGGGCTACTGAACAAGCCTTGGGCAAAGCTCAGTTGGCAGGAACGGGCTACTCTCCCAACCCTTTAGTAAGGTTATTCTTTAGTATGCTCCCATATAGTGAGCGTGGTGAATATTCATATGGTGAATGAACTATGGTGAATGAACTCTGGTGTTGGAGAAGACTCCTGCGAGTCCCTTGGACTGACTGCAAGGCGATCCAACCGGTCAGTCCTAGAGGAGATCAACCCTGACTGCTCTTTAGGAGGCCAGATCCTGAAGAGGAAACTCAAATGCTTTGGCCACCTAATAAGAAGGAAGGACCCGCTGGAGAAGAGCCTAATGTTGGGAACGATTGAGGGCAAAAAAAGAAGGGGACGGCAGAGAATGAGGTGGCTGGATGGAGACACTGAAGCAGTCGGCGTGAGCTTAAATGGACTCCAGAGGATGGTAGAGGACAGGAAGGCCTGGAGGAATGTTGTCCATGGGGTCACGATGGGTCGGACACGACTTCATAACTAACAACAACAACAATGCTCCCATTTGGATTGTCCAGGGAGGAGAGGGAGAGAGACAAACAAGTCTCACCATCTCCTAAAAGGCGGTGTGTGTGTGTGTGCGCGCGCGTGCGTGCGGCTCCAACTGCATGGTCACAGCCACCATGTTGACTTTTATGACCTCTTCCCCCCCCCCCCCCATCCCTTGCAACCAGAATAACAGGATGGAAGGGACCTCGCCTGAGACTAGTCCTCCCTGAGCCACGGCTTGCAGGGAAAGTTTCATGCTGCAGTTCAGAACTTTTATTATTATTTATTTATCTGTCAAACACGCATAAGACCACAGATGTAAGCATAAACATGATTATGAACACAGAAAATGGATACCAATAAAGGGGGAGGGGGCAGTGGGACTTCTCCTCCCTTCTCCCCTCTTTCTTGGTGGGGTGGGAACTGACCCAATATAACCTGTCCTGATATTCCTTTTTACTTACTCTTTTTCATGTGTTCAAATTATGGGTTTTACCTGCTATCTTATATACGCTTGACAAATAAACTTATGATTATTTCTTTTAAACGTGAACCGCACCTTCCTCCTGACCCAACGATTAAACCCAGCTTGTCTTAAACTGAAGAGCTGATTGTTTGCCTCTCTCAGTCTGTGGCATGCAAAGGATTTGCATCGCCCCCCCCCCCAAAAAAAAGACCTCACCTCAACCCACCCACCCTTTCAATCAACCAGCGGGGTGCATCTGTCTGCAACTCTAAAACCCCCAAGGCTGCAGGTCTCCCTTCTTCTCCACTACCCAGCACCATCCCCGGGTGCGCGAAGCGTCCTGTCCCGTCCCGTCGCAATTCCTCGGGCCTCCGAACCGAGGGAGAGGAGAGGAGACCCAGACAGCGGCCGCCCGCCCCTCCCCCCTCTCCACCCCCCCCCCGCCTTCCTCCATGCGAGGAGCGATTGGCATTCCGCCCCTCTGGTCCCGCCCACCGGGCTGTCCCATCTGCGAATCAGCGGGATGCTGTCAGCGCGTCAGTTGTCTGTGGCGGCTGCTGCCCTCTGCCAGCCCGGAGCGCGTCTTCTTTTAAGCGAAGGGGAGAGAAGGGGGGAAAAAAGAGAGAGAGAGAGAGAGAGTCCCGCAGGTTGCTTGCGCGGAATCCCGATCCGGAGCATGGGGACTGGTGCTGACTTTGCGCGGCGCTTGTGTTTGACTCTGGCGATCTTCCACCTTGACAGGTTTGCCGGCGGCAACGGGGTGCCAGGTAAGAGCAAGCAGCTGTCCGGAGCTCGCTTTCTCCTTCTCGCCCTCTCTTTCCCCTTCTTCCCTTCCCGAGCGCCAGCCCTGGCTTGCCCTGGGAGTCTGGGGCTTGCCTTTTCTCTCTCTCTCTCTCTCTGGATGCCACCAAAGGGAGATAGAGGCTTAGTTTTCCGGAGGGAAGGAGAATGCAAGGGAGGGCTGCAAAAGTTACATGCAACTTTCCCAGGTTTGGTTTTCTCTGGATTTGTGGTCTCTGTCCCTGAAAAGCCTGAAAAAAAGTTCATTTTCAGAGCCTTCTGCAAAAAGAGAGAGAGAGAGAGAGAGAGAGAAAGGCGACCCTTAGGATGAAATGGTGTTTTAGGGCAACCTGTCTAGACAGAAAAGTATAGGAGTTACCCTTGCATCAATAATACAAGCCATTAATTACAGAGTGTATTAACTTTATGTCCTGGTTTCCCAGCCAGCTTCCCCCCCCCCCTTTTTTTTCTTTTAATCTGACTTTTCGCGGGATTTCCTTATGACTTTTAAGATATGATATGCTTAAAGATATAAAGTTACCTCTTTGATTTGGAGTCTGGAGGTTAACTGTTAAATGGGATGTGTGAAGCGACATGGTAACAAGAGATTTGGTTCTCTGCCTTCTCGTTTCAGAGGATGCTGATAGTTTGTTCAGCCTGTATATCTGGGTTTGGGCTGGGGAGGAAGTGCCCTTCCGTTCCCGAGCAAAATATTGTGCACCTTGAGAGATCTTTTCCACCCGTGTGAGGTTTTAATCTATTTATTTTGATGTAGAAATATGTGCAAAGTGATCAGAAAAGACGAGCCACCGTTACCTCAAGCCTTTCTAGTGAATTATATCTCTGGATGGTTGGTGACTTTGAAAGTCTAAATGAAAGAAATAACATTATTGAAAGCTGCTTCTCTATCACGAAAGAGGCTGGCCTGCTTGGTTTCTGCTTTCTCCACTGGGGTGGACTTGACTTTTGTTCAATGAGTCCCTGCTGAAGAGGCAAAATCCCCCCCCCCTTTTTTTTCTGCACCAAAGTGAGAAAACTTCGATTATCTGACTTCCAAGATCGCTTAATCAAGATAGGTCTACTCTATCTTTTAGTAATATTCTTCCATGTTCCGAATAGTAAACTTTTTCCAGATATGGTACTGAAATGTGCTCTTGAATTTACTTTGGGGAGATTCATCAAGTATTTCGGTTATCAGAAGATTGGCAAAAATCAACACAATTGTATTTGTCTCTTAGTCTTAAGAAAAGTAGGTAATTTTCCTAGAAACGAGTAGAGTGGGTTGGCATGTTCCAGATGAGCCTGGGCAATTCCACATGTGACATGCAGAGATATCCTTTGGTTGTTGTGAAATGGTCCATTAAGGAAGGCTTCAACAAAGGTGTGATCCACAAGTCAAGATGGTGGCTACAACAGTATGATAAAATATCCACATGCCACAAAATGGGCAAAGCCTCAATGGTTGCAAGCCACCATCTTGAATATCTTCACCCTATCCTTGGGCCCAGCTGTCACTTCTGCTGTTCGTGATGGGAACAGAGGCCTTTTTGAGTCAAACGTATGAAATTTAAGCAGTTGAGACAGAAAAAAAAATACTTATTGTGGATCTCCTACCTGAGGACGGACTAGATAGTGACCCCTCCTTCTCTCCCCCCCCCCTTCAAATCCCCAAGCAAATTTACTCCTCTTTCTGGAGGCAAGTAAAATTAATTTTAAAAAAAGAAAAGAAAAGAACTGGTGCTATTCCACATCCCCACACACAAACATTTTGATAGAGAAGGATAAACTCTATTCTCCCAACCAATCTGGGCAAAGCAAAGTATGGTCTGTCTCTTTATATGTCTGTGCTAATAATCTAAGGCTCTCAAGGTAGTTTACTGAAATAACTCTTCCCCTCCTCCCCGTACCTCATATCTTTCCCTTTACAAAATTCTCTGAGGTGCAGCAACAATATCTAGTTATTATTGCTGCCTCTTCACAGCTGCTCACCCTCTCTTCCTGAATGCTTGATGGAGCCTCTTTTTTTTTTCTTCTTCCCCCATTGGAACATTTCTGAAACATTGAGTGTGAGTGTTTCAAGCTAACAATCAAAGTGGTTTTCATTCTGGGGCATATTTTCTTGAGGTCTTTATATTTAAGTGGCATAAAATAAATCTACCCAAGGATGGTGCAGGTGTGTTGCATTCCCCACCCCCCACTTTCCCTCCCCTTGCCGAGTCCATAAATAGCATTAATCAAACTCCTGCTTTTTGTTTAGCCAATTGCTAGATGTTTTATTATTCATGGTTTCTATGAGTCCCAGATGGGCTGCTGGTATTAAGTTTTAAAACAAAATGGCTTAAGGTACTTCTGGCTGGGAGGCAAAATTAGCCGATTGACATTTTGGCCACAATCAATAGATGTTTGCCATGTTCTTCCCTAAACCCCAAACTGATTCCCATGGAAAATGCCCTTCCAAAAGACCAGATGCTTCTAGCAGTGATTAGCCTTCTCTAAATAAGCTTTTTAAAAAAACAAAAAAACAAAAATCAATGTTACAAACCCAAAAAGAAAATTGATGACTTTTCTTTCAGCTCTTTATTGGATATTGAATATGTTGACCTTACTTCATTATTTTTTTCTACACAATATGGGCTTTTTAAAATAAAGTGTTTTTGTTTTTCAATGTGAGCGATTATTTCTCCTGTTGAAAGTAAAGGGCTAGTGTCAGGTTAATGTAAAATTATCTATCTGTTTTTTTACACCTAATGGTGAAAAATATTCAGAAGGGGTTATTAGTTAAAAAGGCAGTCGTCCTTTTTTAGTGTTGAAATGTTTTGCTCAGAAAACTACACAGATAATGTCCATGAAATTACTAAAAGGTTAATTTGACTCAAGGGGCTCTTCCTTGATTTTTAAAACATTTTCTAGTCCCCGAACAACACACAATACACTATAGAGAAATGCAGTGCTTTGAATTATATTAAAAAAAGACACACTTTGCAGTAGATAGGCTCGTAGATGCAGCCTTGTCTGCAGTTCTTTAAAATTGCTGTGTTTTTCCTGAAAGCACATAGCTCTCTTCAACAGCTCTCTTATGGGCTTAGGAAACTCATATCCCTGCTCGTTCTGAAGCATGGTTTTGGAATAAAATCCAAAGTCTTGCATAACACTGCTCCATTATGTTGCACGGTGTCAACAAGGATTGACATTTGTCATTTTGAAGAGTTGTACCAGGGCTAACATTATTTAAATGTCTTTCAAGAATTAGTAGCTCGGGTTGGTAGTTATGTTTTTGGTTTGAGCTCCGAGCTTAGCAATTTGGTTGCAAACGCTTCTTCCCCATTTGACGAGACATCTTCAGTGCGCTTTGGATTGCGCTCGTTTATCAGAACACTGGCCTTTAAATACATTTCTGAGTCGTGGTCTGATTTCAGATTGTGTGGTTGGCTGGCTATAGTTGCTGAGTCATAGTCCTTGGGGTTACGTACCATCTGTGTGATGTAAAGTAGTGCTGGTGTTATTGTTCAGATGTCTTCTGATGATGGAACCATGACATCATTAGAAGATATCCAAACAACTGGGACTGGAGGCTAAAACCTATGAAGAATGGTGGCAGGAACTGGGTATGTCTACTTTAATGAAAAGAAGGACTAGGGGAGACATGATAGCAGTGTTCCAATATCCCAGGAGCTGCCACAAAGAAGAGGGAGTCAAACTATTCTCCAAAGCACCTGAAGGCAGGACAAGAAGCAATGGGTGAAAAGTAATCAAGGAGAGAACCAACTTAGAACTAAGGAGAAATTTCCTGACAGTTAGAACAATTAATCAGTGGAACAACTTGCCTCCAGAAGTTGTGAATGCTCCAACACTGGAAGTTTTTAAGAAGATGTTGGATAACCATTTGTCTGAAGTGATGTAGGATTTTCTGTCTAAGCGGGGGGTTGGACTAGAAAGACCTCCAAGGTCCCTTCCAACTCTGTTATTCTATTCTATTCTCTGTTATTTACTATTATTTAACAACAGCAGCAGCACTAATTTACATCATACAGATGGTACTTAACAACAATGACTATGACTCAGCAATTATAGCCAGCCAATCACACAACCCAAAATCAGACCAGGACTCAGAAAGGTATTTAAAGGCCAATCCAAGGCGCACTGAAGATGTCTCCTCGAATGGGGATGAAATGTTTGCAACCAAATCGCCAAGCTCGGAGCTCAAACCAACAACATAACTAACATTATTTAGTTAGGGCATTTCATTCCTTTTAGTCGGACAGATGGATCATAATGCAAAGCAAAATGATTTAGTAGCCTAATGGTTAAAAACTGTCATCTTGAAAGACTTCGTGGGGAAACAAAAGATAAACATTTGAAGGATGAAGCAATGAAGAGATTCTTGCTGTGTGAATGAGATGGTGATCACTAAATTCTATATAAACAAATAAACAAACAAAAAAAATAACTTTTCTAGTATAGCTTCGCAAGATGAGCCTGACCTAATACATTATTAAACCACCTGACAATTAAAAAGAAAGATTGTATGGAAGCCACAAATCAAACATTTCTCATTATCCATTGAAAAAAGGGGACAGGAGAGAAATGAGTTTCTTTGATTAAAGATAGAAAGAAAATTCAAGGATCACCCCATTTAACCTTGAAGAACCTCAAATAGAAGGGCTGCAAAAGTCCATCAGCAATTCCAGTGCCAGTAAGAACATTTTAGTCATTTTAGTTACACTAGAGGGCAGGACAAGAAACAATGGGTGGAAAGTAATCAAGGAGAGAAGCAACGTGGAATTAAGGAGAAACTTCCAAACAGCAAGGACAATTAACCAGTGGACAGCTTGCCTATAGAAGTTGTGGGTGCTTCATCACTGGAAGGTTTAAGAAGAGACTGGACAGCTACTTGTCTGAAATGGTATTGGACAGGGGTGTCAAACTTAATTTCATTGAGGGCCGCATCAGTGCTGTGGTTGACCTCGGGAGGACAGATGGGCGTGGCTGACTTGGTGGGTATGACCAACTGGGTGGGCGTGACCAGCTTGATGCTACTTCCCAAACTGTTGACAGGTTTCCTCTCCTCACTGAGTAGACTGGGCCAAGCCACGCTGGCCTGATGTTGGGTAGACCCGGGTGAAACGATCTGGCCTGATGTTTCTTCTTCACATTGGGTAGACTGGGCTGAAAGATGGGGGGCAGGCCCCTTTCATTTTCCAGGACGGTCTCGTGGGCCAGATCCCATCACATTGCGGGCCACATCTGGCCTGCGGGCCTTGAGTTTGACACCCTTGGTATAGCATCTTCTGCTTGAGCAAGAGGTTGGACTAGATGAGTTCCAAGGTTCCTTCAAGTTCTATTCTGATCGATTGGTAATTGTTTAAAGAAAGAACTGATTCGGTGACTGAGCTCACAAATCAGACTTAACCATGATGTCGAGCGTCAAGCTAAACTAAAAGGTTTAGTTCCTTTTTCATGAACACTGGGTTTGCACAAGCAAAGTTATTACATTTATGCAGTGGTGAAATCTAAATTTTTTTACTACCGGTTCTGTGGGCGTGGCTTGGTGGGCATGGCAAGAGAAGGATACTGCAAACTCCCCATTCCCTCCCACTCCAGAGGAAGGATACTGCAAAACCTCTATTCCCTCCCCACTCCTGGGGGAAGGATATGCCAAAGGTCCATTCCCACCCTACTCTGGGGCCAGCCAGAGATTGTATTTGCCGTTCTCCGAAATATTCAAAATTTCCACTACCGGTTCTACAGAACCTGTCAGAACCTGCTGCATTTCACCCCTGCATTTATGGCTTAACTGTGGTATCAAGCCTCAGTAACTCTTGCTGAGTTTGCAGAATATGATAAGCTGAAATGGCATTATTATGACATACAGTGGTTTTTTCCAGCAGGGAGGAAAAATGTTAGTTTTTTCTGGGCATCGTTTCTGTATTCTTCATTCTGGCCTTTATTATAACAATACCAGCATTCACATTGGTTTTTTTTTAAAGTTTTCAGATTTACCAGCATAGAGTTTAATTGTGAATGATATCATAATTCTTTGGAAAAGACTTATAGTTCTTTTGGAAATCATATTGTCTAGAGACAAAGTGAAAGAGCAGAAATATGTAGAATAACAGCCCCATATTTCTCTCGAATGATTTTTTTTCGCTATATAATGTAAGTTTACAATTGCTAAGAACATGGAAAGAGAGGAATTTTTTTCTGCCACATCTTTCTTGGGGCGGGGGTGGGTGGGTTAGGGTTAGTTTGCCTTAAACTCAGGGGCCCCCAGGGTCAGTGTTGCCTGTAAAACAGGAGCAGAGGTTTGATTTCAGGGTCATTACTTCCATCTTGACTTTCTGCATGGCCATGAAACATCTACATCTCCGTTTCAGGAAATTTGACGCCTTTGGAATTTTGAGTGCATCTTTTGAACTCTTGTCCTAAAATGTGGATCTGGGATGGCTGAAGGCAAAATCCATCAGGGTCTGTCTTGAACCTAATGGTGATTTCAAAAGTATAAGCTCCGCTGAAAGCTAAGTTTGGGGGTTTTTTTTGTAATTAAAAGGAACTTTACACATTAGGAGTGTAGGAGAATCACATTAGCATGCTGTTCGCTTTGGGAATGAACAATAAAAAAGCAAGAAGCTCGAACAGCCTTCTTAGAAAAGTAGGTCTTATTAGGGAAATACCTTCCAACAATAACAACAACAACAAAAAGGAATAAAGTATATAAAACTGCCTAAAATGTGACAAGTAGCAGAAAAGCAACATTGTTCTTTAACTGCGATCCCTGTAGCGAAAGAACCTGGTTAATTTATTTATTTATGCTCTGGTTATTGCTTGCAGAGCCCGGAGTTTCTGGGATTGTCACTCTGCAGAAATCTGGTCTTATGTAACCTCTGGCAATTCAGCTGAATGATCTCCGCTCCTTAAATCTGCATCCATTTAGAAACCCAGAGAAGACGCACACCACAGGTTCTTTTTTACAGAGTCTTTTGACCATCTGGCTAGAAAATAGGATTTTCATGCGGTCACAAATATGTCTGCTGTGAGTTGCCACCTCGGGTTAAGAACCCTGGCTGTTTGGAGGGCACTAATGCACACAGCTTGAATCTATTATAAGTGACTTTCATACAGCACAGCGCTATCAATATACCAGTATCTCTCTCTATATTGCTGTTACCTGTTATGAGAAAAGATAAAGTCATTATTCCTGTAGACTTCCAGGATTCATCCCATATATTTTCCTGGGAGGAATGTGACAGTGATTGGCATCCTTTCCGAAAGATTTTTTAAAAACTTCCCAGTCTATCCCACCATCCAGGATTTCCTGGTGGCACTCCCTCCAAGTATTAACTAGATCCAATCCTCTTGAAGAGATATATTTCAGTGATGCACTTCAGCCTGATGAAGAAATTTCACCCCAGCTATTTTCCTTTCTTTCCTCTCTCTTTTTTGGGAGGCATTGTCCAATGTCTCTCCATATGTCTCCAGTATCTGTTATCCACACTTGTATAACTGTCTGATTTGGTTCTACAACCCAACAGGACAGACACAGACTTCAAAGGATCATTAGAAGGTGTCCCATGTGACACCTCTCCTGCGCGAGCTGCACTGGCTCCCAGTGGTCTTCCGGGTGCGTTTCAAGGTGTTGGTGACCACCTTTAAAGTGCTCCATGGCTTAGGACCTGGGTACTTGCGGGACCGCCTTCTGCCACCAATAGCCTCCCACCGGCCAGTACGCTCGCACAGAGAGGGCCTCCTCCGGGTGCCGTCGGCCAGACAGTGTCGGCTGGCGACCCCCAGGGGGAGAGCCTTCTCTGTGGCGGCGCCCGCCCTCTGGAATGACCTACCCCCGGAGATACGCAGGATTCCAGATCTCCGGACCTTTCATCGGGCCCTTAAAACCCATTTATTCCATCTAGCTGGGCTAGCTTGATCCCATCCTCCATTTTTAACTTTGAAATTGATTTTAAATTGGGTTGTTTTAATTCTTGGCTGAATAATATTTAATAATTTTTAATTGTTTTTAACTTTTGTATACCATGTTTTATTCTGGCTGTTCACCGCCCTCAGTCCGCAAGGAGAAGGGCGGTTTATAAATTGAAATAATAAATAAATAAATAAATAAATAGAACTGCAGAAAAAAACAATTACTACAACCTGCCTTCCATTGAGGACCTGTATACTGCACGAGTCAAAAAGAGGGCTGTGAAAATATTTACAGACCCCTCGCATCCAAGACATAAACTGTTTTAACTCCTACCCTCAAAATGATGCTATAAAGCACTGCACACCAGAACAACTATTTATTTTATTAATTAAGCTTGTATGCCACCCTCTCTCCGACAAGGACTCAGGGCGGCTCACAGGAATAAATTTTTACAAGCAAGAATTAATATTTAAATCTTAAAATTATTAAAATTCCCCTTAAAAACCCCTTCAGTCCCATCTGGCTAGATGGGACTAGATACAAAGACAGTTTTTTCCCGAACGCCATCACTCTGCTAAATAAATGATTCCCTCAACACTGTCAAACTATTCACTAAATCTGCATTACTATTACTATTAGTCTTCTCATCATTCCTATCACCCATCTCCTCCCACTTATGACTGTATGACTGTAACTTGTTGCTTGTATCCTTATGATTTATACTGATTGTTTCCTAGTATGATTCGATTGTTTATTTGTGCCCCATGACTATCATTCAGTGTTGTACCTTATGATTCTTGATGAATGTATCTTGTCTTTTTATGTACACTGAGAGCCTATGCACCAAAGACAAATTCCTTGTGATGTCCAATCATACTTGGCCAATAAAGAATTCTATCTATATACTGCAATCAGGAAAATAATGTTTCCCCTGCGGTGATGAAAGGAGGTCTCATTTTTATGCTGTCTACATTTTGCGCTCCCCATTGTGGAAATGCATCATAAATGCTAATTGCTGTCATCATTCCAAAACAAGAATGGGAAAACAAATTATGAATATTTCAAACAATTTTTCTTCTTCCCCATAGGAAAACAAAAAGCGGAGGCCTGGGGGAAAGGCAAATATAATGAACACTTTTCCTGATTTTATGTAATAAACATTTTGAAATCAGAAAAAAAAAAATTAGCTAGGTGCTAAGAGTCAAAGCCTTCCCCTTACAGTCTTATTTCTTTCCAGCTCAAGAAACTGCAATTTTCTTGGTGGGTCAGCTGTTATCAGAGTGAGCGAGTGGCCCAAAGTCCCCCATGTGTTTCTGTGTCAAAGGGAGAATTTGAACCAATCATTATCCAGCATTTGAACCACTACACCACCCCGACCCTTTTGTGATTGGATACTTACCTTTGATGAAAGAGAATGACATTAGATGGCGCTTCCTGTATCTGCGTCTCTTAAAATATACTGTTTGAGAAATAGCAATAGCACTTAGACCAGGGGTCAGCAACTTGCGGCTCCAGAGCCGCATGTGGCTCTTTGGGCCCTCTGCTGTGGCTCCCTGTCAGGTGATTCCATCACTGGCTGGCCCCGCCCCTCGCCCTTCCCTCCCAGTCACTCTTCGCCTGGACTGAGAAAGTAAGGGTGACGGTGGGGGATGGGAGATGTGGCCAGGGCAGAGACAGAGAGATACAGAGAGAGAGGGAGAGGGGGGAGAGAGAGATATGTCAAAAGGATTTTGTGGTTCCCGGTGTTTTTTAACAACTGGTTCTTTGCCCTAATGACTGGCTGGGTAGGCGTGACTAGGGGAGGTCATGTGACTGGTGGAAGTGAGTGACATCGAGTTGGCACACCCACCCAGGTTTTGTGGCTCCCGGTGTTTTCTTTTCTGTGGGAAACGGGTCCAAATGGCACTTCAAGTATTTAAGGTTGCAGACCCCTGACTTAAACTTATATATCACTTCACAATGCTTTACAGCCCTGTCTCTGGTTTACAGAGTCAGCATATTACCCCCAACATTTTGGGTCATTTTCATTTTACCCACCTCAGAAGGATAGAAGGATGAGTCTACCTTTAGACTGGTGAGATTCGAACTGCCAAATTGCAGGCAACTGACAGTCAGCAAAAGTTACTGCACTCTAACCACTGCGCCACTGTGGCTCATAATTATCTCACACTTGGCATCATTTCTAAAAGCCAAAACTATGAAAAGGCAGAAGATGTCCATGTCCCTTGATTGGGAACAAAGGGCAAAGTTTATGTGATGAAGCTTGGCTGATACTGAACAAACTAAGTAGAGTTGGGCATGAGTGATCATGGGAGACCTCTATGATAGCAGCCCCCAGCCTTTTGGGCACCAGAGACTGGTTCTGTGGAGAGAGATTTTTCCACAGACCTGAGGGGGTGTGATTTCACATGCTGCCTGCATCCCACAAATGGGGCTTCACTTGTTTGCGCAGTCTGGTTTCTGGTATGCCGTGGACCAGTGCTGGTCCACGGACCAGGGCGTTGGGGCCCCCTGCTCTACCAAATCCAAAGGCTGTTGGTTAGGCCCTGGGATGAAATCCAGCAGGTTCTGACAGCTTCTGGAGAACCGGTAGGAGAAATTTTGAGTAGTTCGGAGAACTGGCAAATACCACCTCTGCCTGGCCCCAGAGTGGGGAGGGAATGGAGATTTTGCAGTATCCTTCCCCTGAAGTGGGGTGGGAATGGAGATTTTGCAGTATCCTTCCCCTGCCATGCCATGCCCACCAAGCCACGCCCACCAAGCCACACCCACAGAACCAGTAGTAAAAAATTTGGATTTCACCACTGGTTAGACCGACGATGAAATAACATCAGGGAAGGAGTTAAATAATGGCTGCCAGAAAACTAGACAGTCTTCTTTTTAGGGTATCCAGAAGTGGCGATGACAGTGTGAAGATCTTGTGTGTATGTATTAGCTTGCATTGTGCCATTGTTTGGACTTTCTTTTTTAACCGCACCTTTGTTTCTGTATCACATCATTGAGATGTCTTGTTGAGGAACATCTTTGGGATGTCTTTCCTAAATCAAGGAGTTTTGTGTTGTAGCTATGGAAGATAACAATCGCACTTAGACTTGTATACTGCTTCACAGTGCTTTACAGCCCTCTCTAAGCGGTTCATAGAGTCAGCATATTGTCCCCAACAATTTGGGTCCTCATTTTACCCAACTCGGAAGGATGGAAGGCTGAGTCAACCTTAAACCTGGTGAGATTTGAACTGCCAAATTGCAGGCAGCCGGCAGGCAGCGGAAGTAGCCTGCAGTACGGCACTCTAACCACTGCGCCACCGTGGCTCAAGATCCACTGCAATGATGAGGTTACACTTGATGTTGCCTGGGATGATTCTTGCTCAGTTGAGTGGTTTCACTAGTTCTGATCAAAGTTGTCATGAAATCACTTGCTATGTTTTACTTTCTTTAAAAAAAAAATGTTTTGTCGCACAGATGCTGATGAATGTACAGAAGGGACAGATGACTGCCATATTGATGCAATTTGTCAGAACACACCTAAATCATTCAAATGCATTTGCAAGCCAGGTTATAAGGGAGAAGGAAAACAGTGTGAAGGTAAGAGATTAGTGGCTCTTCTACTTCGGCCTATATACCTCCTCTGAAATGATGCTGGCTGAAGCTAGCTAACCTCTGGTTAATCTGAGTTTGTGGCAGTTTATTAGGAAGAATGTCCTACTGCTCAGTGGTGGGATTCAAAATTTTTTACCACCGGTTCTGTGGACGTGGCTTGGTGGGTGTGGCTTGGTGGGCGTGGAAGGGGAAGGATACTGTAAAATCTCCATTCCCTCCCACTCCAGGGGAAGGTTACTGCAAAATCCCCATTTCTTCCCGATCAGCTAGGACTCGGGAGGCAGAGAATAGATGGGGGCGGGGCCAGTCAGAATTTTTACTACCGGTTCCCCGAACTACTCAAAATTTCCGCCACCAGTTCTCCAGAACTGGTCAGAATCTGCTGAATACCACCTCTGCTACTGCTCCTGATCATTGTTGAATGCTCAAACTTCACTGCCCACTTTCTGTGAGCTACTTCTGGAAAACTGAGCTTGCTTTCATGCAGGAAGCTAAATTTAGAGATTCTCCTTTATTTAAGCATGACTTCCTGGGTGCCTGCTGTGTGTGTGTGTGTCTCTCTCTCTCTATGCTGTGTTTTGGACTGTGTTTGGGGGCATTTGAACCTCAAAATAGTGAAAGGGAAAGAAGTCTGTGGATTAGGTGCCTTTTCTATACATGTCTCGCCCTGTTTTGAAACTGAATTTGGAATGGGCTGCAAATGGAAGTACCGCACTTTTGCCCCCTAAAAGAGGGTGGAAATGTTGGTGCGTCTTATACAGTGAAACTGCTATTTTTGGCCTCTCGAAGCCCCACCCTGCACACCCTGCGAAAAACAGGGTGAAAAACAAGCCCATTTTTGCAAAAAACGAGGTGCACAGGGGCTTTGGGAGGCCTGCAGAGTGCTCCTGGGGGCTGGGGAGAGCAAAAAGGTTTTTTTCCTTGCTTACCTCTTTGAAATCTTGGTGCATCTTATAGTCAGAAAAATACGGTATATCTGTTTTTTCTGGTGCCCTCTTGGTCTGCCTGTGGGAGGGCTGCAGAGTGCTCCTGGTGGCTTGGGAAAGCAAAAACACCCCTGTTTTTGTGAAAAACGGGCAAAAAACAAGCCCATTTTTGCGAAAAACAAGGTGCACAGAAACTTTGGGAGGCCTGTAGAGTGCTCCTGGGGACTGGGGAGGGCAAAAAGGGTTTTTTTCTTGCTTACCTCTTTGAAATCTTGGTGCGTCTTATAGTCAGAAAATATCTGTTTTTTCTGGTGCCCTCTTGGTCTGCCTGTGATAGCAAAGGTTCCGCAGACATTGTAGAAGAGCCGCGTTGGTTTGTGGTATCCAAAAGTCAGAAGAGGCAACTCACAAAAACCTACGCTTTTTAATAAAATTACAAGCATTCCTTGTTTTAGTTGTTTATTAACATTTTTGAATTGACCATTTCTCTTAATTTGGGCAAAGTGGAGCACATACATATTGTGTAAGAATAAAATAATAAGTTGATTTATCTAGCAAACTTGCATACTGTCCACTGGATTTTTATAAGCTTTGAGCACATATGAACAAGTTAAAAGCCCTGATCCCTAAACTTATCTCCAGGGAACCAGGTTTCTTACATTCCTTCACTGTCAGTATGTATTTTACTCTTACTTCCTATTCTGAAACTAACCACGTGAGGTGATTTTTTAAATTTTTTCATTTCGCACTAGCAATAGCAGTTATATACTGCTTCATAGTGCTTTTACAGCTCTCTCTAAGTGGTTTACAGAATCAACATATTGCCCCCAACAATCTGGGTCCTCATTTTACCAACCTTGGAAGGATGGGAGGCTGAGTCAACCTTGAGCGGGTGAGATTTGAACTGCCGAACTGCAGCTAGCGGTCAGCTGAAGTAGCCTGCAGTGCTGCACTCTAACCACCGTGCCACCTCGGCTCTTTTAGAGCTCAAAAATATTTATAAGAAAGAATTTATTTCTGCAGAAGACATGTATATTTTGTTTAGGAAAATCTGCCATTTTTTTGTCCCTGATAACTGTATTTTGCTTGACCATAAACATAAGTTTAACTTGGAAAAAAAATGGCCAGAACACATGCTCTTCAGTAGCAACACCCAGATAAGCAGGGGTTAACACCAGACAAACAATCAAGTAGACTAATCAAGGAGCTACCAAGGAGAAAATCACATCCCCACCAGCACTAGGAGGCAGGCTATTGCATATAAACAGGAACAAACCCCACACTCAGCATTGATGATGTTACTTAGTTGGGTAAAGAAACATCAGCAAGCAAATGACCAAATTCAAAGAGCATTAAGGACAAACATTTGCAAACATCAATTTGCAGCATGCTGCAACGGCAAATAAGGCAAATTTTTTATCGCCACGAATTGGCCATGGTGACTTGTCCTGCGGCGAGTTGGCTCGTGCAAAATGGCTGTGGATCCTTCTCCAGAGAGGTGAGAGCAAGGAGCTCAGGGCAATGTGGTCCCAGGGTGATAGATGAAGGAATGTCTGGATACATGATGGGAGGTGCACTCTTGCCAGTTCAATGTTTGGAAGAGTCCAGCATGCAGAAGTAGCAGTTGCTTGAGTAGTCAGTTGGTTCCCATCAAATTCTTAGGATAGCAAACTGCATGACTCTTTTCTTCCTTGTACCAACTTATAAACATAGCAGAATTATATAAATTTAAAAAAACGATACTTCATACATGATCTAATATTGTGTAAGAGATTACCATGGGGCATAAAATATACATTGTAGTCCGTATTTTCCTAGAACACTGAAAAGAGTGAAAATGTTCTTAATTGCAATTCTTTTAAACTGTGATAAATCACTGAAATTCCATCTAGCAAGCAGCAATTGTTCACCTTATCTTCAAGAGTGTTGTTGCAGTATTCGCATGTGAAATGAGTGTCCAGGGCTTGTCTTGATCCCAGGCAGGCATGCTGAATTATGCTTTGTAGGCCTTGTACATCTTAACAGACAGATGTCTGTCAAAGAGTACTTTTTCACTCTTTGTCTTGATAAGTTGTCCACACACATAGCAAAATGCATCTGCTGGGTGCAAAATGCATCTGCTGGATGCCATCTAAATCAAATATTGCTATTCAATATTCTCTTACTCAGCAATTAGACAACAAAATGTTGGTTTAAGGCACCTATACTTTTATACTTTTATAGATATTACTGGATAGTCTGAGAAAATGCTAGACAGTTCTAAAAGATTCCAGAAAGTTCTAGAAAATTCTGGCCCATTCTAGAAACTTCTGGCAAGTTCCCACAGTTCCAGAATATTCTGGAAGTCTACTCAGCATTGCATATGGATTGAGAATGTTCTCAAAAAGAGATCAATTTCAAAATATCATTGTCTTGACCACAGACAGTTGATCCGTGTTTTTGTGGAACAATAGCTAGTTTCTGTTTTTTTTTAGGCATAAAGGATTAGGAAAACACACTTTGTACTGAAGAACAAAAACTGAATTGAAATTTGTTGTATGGTGTTATCTTTTTTTTCTCTCTGCTTCCCTCTAGTCAACTTTCAAATCCCTCTGTTATCATCTGTTTATCCAATACAGAAAATCTTCTCACAGGAGGATTTAGACATAGAATCATAAGGACCTTGGGGATCTTAAATGTTTGGAATTATAACTTCAATTTCTTTGCACATACCTTTTTGCTATCCTTTAGATAGCTAAGCTCTTTCAGAGAGTCATTTTATCCAATGGTTTAGTACAGATGTCTGCAACCTGTGGCTCCGTAGCCGCATGCAGCTCTTTTGGCCCTCTGCTGTGGCTCCCTGTTGGATGGCCCCACCCCTCGCCCTCCCCTCCCAGTCACTCCTCACCTGGCCTGAGAAGGTAAGGGCGACGGCAGGGGATGGAGAAGCGGCCAGGGCAGAGACAGAGAGATACAGAGAGAAGGGGGAAGAGAGGGAGGAGGAGGGAGGGAGGGAGAGAGAGAGAGAGATGTCAAAAGGGTTTTGTGGTTCCCGCTGTTTTTTAACAACCGGTTTTCTGCCCTAATGACCAGCTGGGTAGGCGTGGCGAGGGGGGGTGTCATGTGACTGATGAAAGTGAGTGACGAGTTGGCCACACCCACCGAGGTTTTGTGGCTCCCGGTATTTCCTTTTCTGTGGGAAACGGGTCCAAATGGCTCTTTGAGTGTTTAAGGTTGCAGACCCCTGGTTTAGTAGGTGCTGGTCAATTTCATTCACTTTGTATATTGTTTTAAAATGTATACGAAAAAAATACAAAATGTAAGCAATATGTAGACAGGACTATAGATCAAACATTTTTGCTCAGATATTTCACATGGCCTAAAATTTCAGGCTGAGAAGATACTTAGTGAATGTTATGTGTATTCACACATACAAAAAGATAGATGAGCCTTCAATTGTGTGATCATAGCTTTTTGACACCCTCTTGTGAAACTCCTACTTGATGGAACAGGAATAAATTTACATAATCCCCCTTCACAAAATTACACCCATTTCTGACACCAACCTGTTTAATTTGACATTAATATATTAATGTCTAATTAAATAGGTTGGTGTCAGAAATGGGTGCAATCTTTTGAAAGGGCATTATGTAAATTTATTTTCACACATTTCTTTAAATTTATTTACACAACAGTTTCTAAACTAACGTAACCCACTGCAGTCATTATATCTGATCCATCCAGGATCAAATATCCTCAGTTGATTCTTAATAACAAAAATATTCCTTAGAATTATAAGTAGGATATTTCCATAAAATTGCATTTCATTCGCCAAAATCATAGATCTCAGTTGTAAATATCTCCACAGACTTTTTTTGTTCCAGGAATCTTCCTGCAAGTTGAAACACAGCATCACTTGGCATTTGTCTTCTGGTTGAATATAATAAACCTATTCCATAGTCTCCATCAGTTTTCTGAAGAAAGTCCAGTTTACCACTGATCCATTCTGTCATTTCTAAGCCTTTTAAATTCACGCCCCTTTCAGTTTTCTCCAGTGAGCCTGCAATTCTCAAACAAAGCTCCTTCTCCTTCAATTCTGTCAGCAACAAATTGACTCAATCAATAGTGCAATTCAAATCCCGTCACTACCATTTTGTCTGATCTGGGGCGAACCGGTAACAATTCACCACTGGACTCAATCCACCCAATTGCAAGTCTGATTTAGATGCTGTTTCCTGTATCTGAGTGTCAGTCCTTAGGCTGATTTATAACTGTTGTCAATTCATCAAACCTTTTATTTAAATTTTCATTTAGAGCTTTTAAACCAAAAAGGCTTCCAAGAAGGTTTTGACATTTACATTAATCTGGTTCTCGCTTTCTTTTGTATCTCTTTTTGTGTGCCTTATAAAAAAGACATGATATATAATGTTCGAAATCTTTAATTTGTTGTTGTTTTCATTTTTAGTACAGTCTAAATCTCTTTTATGGCTGGACTTTCATAATGAAAACATGTAGGTAATTCCTCTTAGGGACAAAAAAAAGTAGATATTCTATAATGAAATGACCACAGGAAAAATTATTTCCCACAATAGAAAATGAGTAGAAAAAAAAAAGAATAGTTCCTGTTTCTTTAAGAAGAAAGAAAAAGACCAGGAATATATTCAAAAGCAAAACAAAGCAACGCAGTTCCCTTAAATACTAGTAAAATACAAAATCCTTGCAGTAGAAATCTGATCTGATTGTAAATGAATGAAAGTGATCTGATTTACAGTCAGATGACTTTCATTGGCAAGGGGAAACTTTTTATACCATCCACTGCTATGCGACAAAAACTAAAGTGTTTCACAACCCCAAGATAAATCAGTAAAAAGAGGTAAAAATTCAGATTTATAATATGTCAGGGTTTAACATAAACCAGAATTCAACCAGATGATTGGTAGTTAAAGATGTAAACACATCTTTAACTGTCGTAGTTCGCCTAGTGCGCTAATTGTGGCCTTTTTTGACATAGATACCCTTCGCACAGTCCTCAAGCTCTCATTGTCTCTCGGTTGGATTACCGCAACGTCCTCTATATGGGGCTGTCCTTGGGGTGCACCCGGAGGCTCCAGCTGGTCCAAAATGCAGCCGCGTGGGTTGTTACAGGAGCTTCCCATTATTCCCATGCAACACCTCTCTTGCGTGAGCTGCACTGGCTGCCGGTGGCCTTCTGGATCTGCTTCAAGGTGCTGGTACTTACCTATAAAGCCCTTCATAGCATGGGCCCAAGGTACTTGCAGGATCACCTCCTACTGGCCTCCCACCGCCCTGTGCGTTCTCATAGAACTGCCCTCCTCCGGGTGCCATCAGCCAGACAATGTTGGCTGGCGACCCCCAGGATGAGGACGGTCTCTGTGGCTGCACCGACCCTCTGGAATGGGTTACCCACTGAGCTCCGGACAGCTCCCGATCTCCGCACTTTCTGCGCTGGCCTGAAGACATGGCTCTTTCATCAAATTCCCTGACCGATTATGGGGTTTTAACTTTGGGGATTTTAAATTTGGACTTGTTTTTAGTATTTTTACTGTTGTTGTTTTTATTGTGTGAGCCGCCCTGAGTCCTACGGGAGAAGGACGACATATAAATTTTAATAATAAACAAATAAATAAATAAACAAAAAACAAAAGAAAAATTCAAAACGTGATGTTAAAACCAAGATGCGCCTAAAAACAAAACGTTGACAGGAAAAGATGGAGACCTAAAGCTCCAATTGCTCTTACCAAAAATGACAATTGTCAAGATTTTTATTCCCATTCTTCATTCACAGTCAAAAACTGTTTATTCTGAACTCTCCAAAACCTGTGATTGAGTCAAGTCTAGAAAATGCAGCTGCATATTCTTTTCAATATATTTTCAGTTTTCTACTCAGGAGAAACTTAGATGGGGAAGGATATAAAGAATATTTTCCTATTCCAACTCTTTGAATAACAAGAATAAAGTATGAATCTACTCCATGTACCTTTTTTATTTTTGCTTAATCATGCTTTAGTAAGTCTTGCCAAAGGGTCTGCATGGATTCCTGATTTTCTGGCAACTGATACAAGTTTTATGTGAGTCTTTATTATTATCATTTCTAGGATCAAACAGGGCAGAGGTAAAACTGTATGAGAAAGCAATGTCAGCTAACTAGTTTTAAAAAAAGTATGTGTATGTGTCTTCAAAATCAGTGTCAGAGATGTGAAGATCTAGCAGTGAGTGGTAGCGTGTGGTTTTCACTACAGGTAGTAGAGTTGCTCAGCGGTAGTTTATGTGGGAAGACTTTCCTTACCTGGCCACTGTTTTCTCCCGATGCTTGTTTGTTGACTGCCTTCTCTCAGTAACTCCCGTACTATGCAGATAATACTCTAGCACGGTGTTTCTCAACCTAGTCAGCTTCAGATGTGTGGACTTCACTCTCAGATTTCCCCAGGCAGCCTTATGCGTGGCTCTGTTTACATAATGCCAGCTGACTCAGTAGCACTGGATCAGATATGGACAGAGTCCAAGAGAGCAACAGAAAACCTGGGTACCTTCATGTGCAGTGGAGGTCCTTAGACTATCACCAGGGCTAACAAAAGATTCTGTGGCTGGTGGTGAGGTTGGAACTTTAGTACAGATCAGGGGTGTCAAACTGGATTTCTTCAAGGGCCGGATCAGCACTGTAGTTTTCCTCTGTGGGTTAGGGTTGGGGGAGGGGGGAACCAGTGGTGGGATTCAGCCAGTTCGCACCACTTCGGGAGAACCGATTCTTAACTTTCTGAGCAGTTTGGTGAACTGGTTGTTGGAAGAAATCATTAGGGCAGAGAACCAGTTGTTAAATTAATTGAATCCCACCACTGGGGGGAACGGATGCCTCCTGCAGCACTTTGCCAGCCAAAACGGGGCACAGGGCCCGCTCTGCACCCCATTTTGTCTTCCAGAGGCATTGTGGGCAGGTCCTTTGCTATTTCCAGATTGGCCCCATGGGCCAGATTTAAGCACCCTATGGGTAAGATCCGGTCCACGGACCTTAATTTGACACCCCTGGTATAGATGCTTTGATTCATTTGTTTTTAAAGTTCTTACTTAACTTGCATTTTGTATCATGACCTTCTGTGATTTATACTTTATAAAGGAACTTGCCTGAATACCAGGCTAACGAGAAATACAGATTATTCTTCATAATAGTACTGTATTGCTAATAGTTATATATCACTGCTATATATAACTATATAACTGTTAGTTGTGAAGTCATGTCCGTCTCATTGCGACCCCATGGACAACTTTCCTCCAGGCCTTCCTGTCCTCTACCATCCCCCGGAGACCATTTAAACTCACACCGAACATACCCTTATTCATAGAAATAACAATGATAAGAAAAACTTGATAATCATAATTGGCAAGAGGTGTGCCATCTTGTCTCTCACTTCAGGAAACAGCTGCCCCAATGGTTTCCAGAATTGAAACCATTGGGGCCCACACTGCCCCACAGTCAGGAGTGGGCTGCTGGAGGTTTGCAGGGGTTCCGGAGAACTTCTAGCTAAGATTCTGTGCAGTTTGGAGAGCCCCCAAATCCCACTCCTGGCTGGCCCCACCGTACCCTGCCCACCCTGCCCTGTCCCTCCCAGGAGTCCCCACGCGGCCTGTGGGTGGATGCAGCTAAATGTAGGGCGTATGTGGAGGCTCAGGGAGGGCGAAAAACCGGCCTACCGGAATTCAGGAAGGCCAGAAACAGGCCAGTTTCCAGCCTCCAGAGGGCCTCCAGAGCATGGGGAGGCTGTTTTCGCTCTCCCGGAGGCTCGAGGAAAGTCTCCGGAGCCCAGGGAGGGCAAAAACGCCACCCCCTGCCATGGTGCTAGGCCATGCCCACCATGGCCACACCCACCCCTGCCCACAGTGAATAGATTCTCAGCATAGCTTTAGCTGCAATTGAAGTCAGCCTGAGGCAGTTGCCAGACCTGGAAGATGGGAAGCCCTACAATCCACAGGGGGGAAACAGGAGTGTATGCAGGATGTTGTCAAGAAAGTCAAGTGATGGCAACCACAACAATGCACTTGAGGCTCTGCTACTTTTGAAATGTACGACGCATATTCAAAAGACAGGAGGTGCCTCAGCAATGCCATTGTGGCTGCCATCTTGACTTTTTTTCCCCCCACCACACTCTACAAACAGTGGAGGAGGTATTCAAATTGTTCCTCCAGTATTTCCTAATATTTACTCCCATTTTTCTGGAGAATTCAGAATTCAGTACACAGAGGGAAAGTGTGTAGAAATTGTTACAGTTAGAAACTCAGTTTCCAGTCACACGGATACTCTTCCAACCTTCGCATAGTCCATGGAAGAATCTCAGTGCTGTAGAATGCTGTGGAAAAGCTAACTTGGGGTGACACCCCAAATACTAAGCAGAATCAGGCATGGTTAGCAGCTATATGAATTCCTCCAGTAAGTCCCCAAATCGCTGACTACCGTGTTTTCCCGAAAATAAGACCCTGTATTATATTATTGTGAACCCTGAAATAAGCGCTTGGCCTTATTGCCATGTGCTCAAAAGCCTGATTGGGCTTATTATCAGGGGATGTCTTATTTTGGGGAAAACAGGGTATATTGGGAAGTCAGCAGGAGTTGAACTTGACTGAACTTTTATCTTTTTATGTGTGTGTGTCTGTCTATAATTTGAGTCTTCTACTTAGCCAAAGGTATAAATCTGACTAATCAGAATTCCTTATAATGAGGGCTTGAAAATACTGCTAGAATGCATGTTGCTACACTGGGAAGATCCAGGATAAAATGTTATTTGAAAAACTTTTGGATTGTTTGTTTTGGGTTGTTGTTATGAAGATGTCAAGTGCAAGCAACCAAATATACTTGTAAATAACTGAAGTAAGAACTTTAATGACTTCTACCCATAATGCAAGAAACTGCTTGCCTCTTGGAAAAAACTAGATAAGGTTTCATGAATATTGGCTCCACTTGCATCTACACAATAACTTGAGGCTAATACTTCACTTGACCCCTCTTCCCAGCCTGGGTGGTAATTTCCCAAAAGAAGATAACATGAAAACCCACTAATGTGCATTGACTTTACAGGAAATGTAACATTTAATGAATGAATTATGATTATCACAAAGGAAGGCAAATATATGTATATGGCATTGGTCGCATTGGTTGATGATCTTTGGAGGGCTCGGGACAGAGGTTGCTCCTCTGTCCTGTTCCTATTAGATCTCTTAGTGGCTTTTGATACCATCAACCATGGTATCATGCTGCGCCGGTTGGAGGAGTTAGGAGTGGGGGGCACCATGTTGCGGTGGTTCTCCTCCTTCCTCTCTGACCATACACAGTCTGTGTTGGTAGGGAGTCAGAAGTCGACCTTGAGGTGCCTTGTTTGTGGGGTGCCGCAAGGGTCGGTCCTCTCACCACTTCTGTTCAACATTTATGTGAAGCCACTGGGTGAGATCATCCGTGGTTTTGGGGTGAAGTTTCATCAGTACATTGATGATACTCAGCTGTACATCTCCACCCTGGACCACCCCAATGATGCAGTTGACGTGATGTCCCGGTGTCTGGAGGCCGTGCAGATCTGGATGGGGAGAAACAGGCTCAGACTCAACCCCTCCAAGACCAAGTGGCTGTGGTTTCCGGCGTCCTGGTATAGCCAGCTGGTTTCATCGCTGACTATCGGGGGTGAGATTTTGGCCCCCACAGAGAGGGCTTGCAACTTGGGTGTCCTCCTGGATGTGCAGCTGTCTCTAGAAGATCATGTGATGGCTGTGGCCAGGGGGGCTTTTTATCAAGTTCGTCTGATTCACCAGTTACGCCCCTTTCTCGTTGCACATGGTCACTCATGCCCTCGTCATTGCCTGTCTGGACAACTGTAATGCTCTCTACGTGGGGCTCCCCCTGAAGAGCACTCGGAGGCTCCAACTGATCCAGAATGCGGCCGCACGGGTGATTATGGGAGCGACATGACGCACCCATGTAACACCTCTCCTGCGTGAGCTGTACTGGCTCCTGGTGGTCTTCCGGGTGCGATTCAAGGTGTTGGTGACCATCTTTAAAGCGCTCCATGGCTTAGGACCTGGGTACTTACGAGATCGCCTTCTGCTACCGATAGCCTCCCACTGGCCAATATGCTCTCACAGAGAGGGACTCCTCAGTGTGCCATCAGTAAAACAATGTCGACTGGCGGCCCCCAGGGGGAGAGCCTTCTCTGTGGGGGCACCTGCCCTCTGGAACGATTTGCCCCTGGAGATATGGATGATCCCTGATCTATGCACCTTTCGCCATGCCCTCAGGGGGGCGGCTTATTTTAGCGTGTGCGCTCAAAAGTCCGATTGAACTTATTATCAGGGGATGTCTTATTTTGGGGGAAACAGGGTAGGTCTGGCATTAGAGCTATTTATGGAATTATTTACAATTTTGAAAACAATATTTGTGCTCATATTTGGCAGTTTTAAAGGTAACATCCCCAGATGCTAAACTGAGTGTCCCACTTTTGTTCCAGTTGTACTAAAAATATCCCTATGCAAAGACATTGCATGCATCATAATTTGTGTATATATATATATATATATATATATATATATATATATATATATATATATATATATATATATATTACTTTACTTCTCCACGTTCATATTTGGAAGCAGATATCTTTGCATTTAGCGAATGCTGACACCAAAACCAACACTGTACTTTATAAATAAAACATGTGGGTTTCTTCACTTATAAATGAAGTCAGTGTTTTTTTCTAAATGCTTTTCAAATTGCAGGGCAAATTGTATTTGAAATATTTGGCACAATATAAAGTCAGTCCATTAAAAAGATTGAAGACCGCAATATTATTTATTTTAAATAATTAAAAAACGAAACAGTGACATTTCATATTCTCGAAGGGCACTGAAACTGTTTGGTCATAACTTGTTTGTGTGCCTGTAAAACATTTTTGTGGTTTGTCTTTTATTTTTGTATTTGGCTCGGATTTGTTCTAATATCATGGTTTCCATGTCTCAAAGCTTGGAAAGCTTCGATCGCCAAGGAAGTCAGCTTTCCTGCTTTGCAAACAGAGAGACACGGAAAAAAGCCCTTTCTTCTCCCGTGCCCATGTGATCCAAGGAATTAATTCTACCTCCTGGAAAAATCTAACTACATCTGCAGCAATTTAATGCAGAATCCTCAGTGCTGGTTTGTACGGCTAATCTAGCTAGCAAAAGTAAAAAAAAAAAAGGCAAGATGGAAATTCCAGTTATTCAGTTGCAGCCACAATCTTAACTCTTCACGCATCCGCACCAGGGATGGGTTCTACTTATTTTTACTACCGGTTTGCAACGGGGCCGTGTGTCCGTATACTTGCTTCCCGTGCTTGTGCTTCTGCGCATGTGCAGAAGCTTCCCAATACCGTCGGGGTCAGTGGGCAGAGCCTCCCGCTGGTTTTACTACCGGTTCTATAGAACCGGTCGGAACTGAGGGCAACCCACAATTGATCCACACCCCAGCTAGCTACATCGAAGGTTTTCTATATCTTAAAAGTATATCCGTATTTTTGATGCTGATCTCTGTTTAATGTCAAACCTGTCTGCAATCTAAGCTTATTCGATGCATAACTTTCTTTCTGTCCCCATATCCGTTGGCTCACATACTAAAAACTTCTTGAGGAATTAAAGTTAGATATTCTGTAGAAACCCATGTTACAAAATGCAATGCGCGTACTTTCTCCTTTACTTAGTGCCTTCTAGTGGATAGGCAAGAAAAGGAAGCTAAAATTGAACCTTGGAGACCTGAAAGATAGTAAGATGCCAAGAATTCTACATGTCCACATGTATCTAAGAGGGCTGTGAAAATATTTACAGACCCCTCATATCCTGGACATAAATTGTTTCAACTTCTACCGTCAAAAAGACGCTATAGGGCACTGCATACCAAAACAATTAGACACAAGGACAGTTTTTCTCTGAATGCCATCACTCTGCTAAACAAATAATTCCCTCAACACTATCAAATAATTTACTAAGACTGTATTACTACCGTGTTGCCCCGAAAATAAGACCCTGTCTTATATTTTTTTGAATCCTGAAATAAGCACTTGGCCTTATTTTCGGGGATGTCTTATTATTTTGGGACACATTGAGGAAACCAGAGGAAATGGCAGGGACCAGCTGTGCATGCATTTAAATATTTTCAGGAAGGGTTTATTATCAGGAGATGTCTTATTTTAGGGGAAACAGGGTATTATTCTTCTCTTTGTTACTAATATTTATCTCTTCCCACTTATTACTATAACCATGTTGCTTGTATCTTTCAATTATGTTTTTGTTTCCTAGTACGATTTGATAGCTTATTAGTAACCTTGACTATCACTAAGTGTTGTATCTTTTTATTCTTGATGAATGTATTTTATTCTCCTTATGTACATCGAGAGCATATACACCTAAGACAAATTCCTTGTGTGTCCAATCTCACTTGACCAATAAAGAATTCTATTCTATTCTATTCTATTCTATTCTATTCTATTATTCTATTCTATTCTATTCTATTCTATTCTATTCTATTCTATTCTATTCTATTCTATTCTATTCTATTCTATTCTATTCTATGCCATTCCATTCCATTCCATTCCATTCCATTCCATTCTATGATAGGTTAGCTTTTCATTAATCATGAAAAGATAGCTCATATTATCAGCTATATCTCAGATGAATTTAGGGGCATAACATTGTGTTATAATACATTCTTTTCAATGTGCAGTGGGATTGTCAGGACTAAGTCTCCGACCTCTGAGAGCTAGCAGATCCACTAAAGATGCACTCATCCTATCTAGTAGATCCTATAGTGATGAAGACTTTTTAGACCAGACCAACTCTTAAACCAGGGAGAATTTTCATCAACTTCAACCAAGAATTTCTGGAGTTTAGTCACTATTATATACTCAATATATCTATTATATAAATCTTAACCAAAAATGAAAAACTTATCACTGGCCAATGGTTATTCTCCCCCCACCCCTTTTTAAATATTCTTTATCTTCAAAAATAAAATACAAAACAAAGGAAAAGAAAAAAACCTAACAAACATCCAACAACAACAACAAAAAGAATGTGTACCCAAAAAAAGAGAATCGACATATGTGGGTAGATTGTAGGTTGGGATAGATTGTAGGGGTGACACTAAAATATAATTTTATTGTATTTTATTCCAATTCCATTTTAAATTGTTTTTATTGGATTTTAGTAATAATTTGTGTTTGGAACTCTGCACTTTGATATGGCCCGTGGGCTAATCAATAAAATAAACTAACTAAACTAACTAATAGTAAAATAAGTTCAAAATACATTGAAGGAGATGACTAAAGCATGTATCAATTAAGACAGGCCATTAAATGCTGAGTTATAACTAATTCTAAAGATATTAAATGGCAGCAAACTTTCCAGTGCTAATAGCCTAACCATCCTCTTTTTTTAAAAAAAATTATTTTATTTTAATGCAAACAATCCATCTTCCATTAAACGGTGTGTTGTCTGGGTTCAAATATTTTGTGCGATAACAGTTAAAGTTTACAACCATATTCATTATTTAATCTATTCTTAGCTTATTACCAATACATTAAATAGTTTATACTATGACAATCCTCTTCCTGATTTATTTAACTCTATTAATACATTTTCTATATTTCACTCATCTATTTTTAATTCTAATTTTTATATTTATATTTATTGTCTAACCATCGATAAAATGATTCCCATATAGTATAATATTCGGTTTGTTCTTTCTCCTGTATAGCCAGCGTTAATCTATTCATTTCTGCACATTCTAATATTTTCCTAATCATGTTCTCCTCCATAGGGATCTCTTCACTTTTCTAACTTTGTCCAAATACAATTCTAGCTGTAGTTATTACATGGATAATCAAATATATATTTTCTTTACCATAAGTTTCTGGTAAAATCCCCAACAGGAATATTTCAGGTTTCAAGTCAATATGTTGTTGTATCATCTTTTCCAACCACGTATGCATTTTTATCCAATATTTTTTGACTTCTATGCATGTCTATCACATGATAATACGAGCCAAGTGTCTGATGGCATTTCCAATATTTACCTGATTTATCTTTAAACATCTTTGCAAATCTTGCCAGTGGAAGCCCAACCATCCTCAAAGCTATAACAGCTAGACAAATTCATTCCATCCTTTTCTCTCATCAGGTTTTATGGTATCAATAGATTAAATTGTTTATCCAAAACAGATGATCATGGGTTTATTATTAAACTATTGGGCATTAACTAGCCAAAGTAGCTTTAGACTAAAAACAGCTCTTAAATCAGCTTCTCACAAAATCTATTTTAGTTAATGAAGCCCACAAATTCTTTTGAATGTTGGGATACATCAGTTCACTCTTTTTAATGAAGATGTATGCTGAAGAGTTAAGACAACAATGCACAAGGCAAATTGACCACAGTTTAAAAGAAGTATCTCTTCCACGCAAGAAGAAGCTGTTGGTTAGGAGGTGGAATGTACAAAAATAACAAGACTCAAACTCTACAGCATTATTAATTGATTTCCATTTCAGAGCATATTTCACAATGCAGATTCTTGTAAATTGTGGTTTTGTTCCTAAAAACAGAGGACTTTTTTTTTAAACACACTGTGCCAAAGAGGAATTGACATAGCTGTGAAAGAAAGTTTCTGTAAATAAATTTTTCCATCTGCTTTAAATTGGTTTGCTCCAAATTAGGTTTTTTTTAATTTGTTGCTTATTTCCTAAAATACAAAATCTAACCATGCAGAAGGCCTTTCGTTGTAGTGTAATGCAATAGATATTATGTAATGATTTTTTTAAAAAAAAAAATCATACCGCCATATAATTTTCTTGGAAGGAGAATTTTCTCTACCTAAATAAAAATAAATCTTCAAAAATTTGGTAGGAGAGTATCCCCTCACCTCAGTGGTGAAATGCTTTGAAGTTTGCTACTGGTTCGCTGCGCGCACATGGGCAGTATGTGCCAAACGCGAACTTAATGTGCATGTGCACCGCAGGCGCTACCATGCAGCACTGAAAAAGGAGGCTTAAGCCTTTTCTAAGGTAAGTAGAACAGCGAGGGGGGGAACAGCTGTGCCACGCGATTTAGAGTCACTATGAAGCAGGATTTCCTGCTTTCTAGCGAATATAAATCGTGTGGCACAGCTGATCATTGGAAATACCAGTTCTTCTGAACTGGTAGCATTTTTTTACTACCGGTTCACTTGAACCGGTAGCTTTTTTTACTACTGGTTTTCCCGAACCGGCCCGAACCGGTAGCATTTCACCCCTGCCTCATCCCGAAATTCAGATTGTAATTGAATATGCATTGATGAACTGCTATATTTGCTTAATGAGACAAGACATTGAACTAGAGCTGAAAATTGTTCTGTCCTGTCCCTTGGGTTGGATTCAACTGAGGATAAGGCTAGGGAAGAGAAGGCCAAAATTACCTGCCAATCATTTGTCACAAGAAGCTGTTTTTTGTAGGTTTTAAGGATTGAGATAGCCGATGTAGCTTAGAATTTGAATACCCGAATACCAGAGATAAGTGTAACTACTTCCTTTTCAAATTTAGAAATCACTGTGTATCTACATAGGTCTCTTTAGATGTCTTTCATTTTGACTACTAGTCATAATTGTTTCTGATTGTGCCTTCAGTATGTCTTTTTGTTTATATGATTTCTAGATTTTCTCATACAGTATTTTTTCCTTCAGGGTTTTAAGATGACCTGCTGCCTGAGTTCATCAGAACCTTTTCTTCTAAAATCCATTATATACTTCTTTTCCTTCCTTGATATGAACTTAGGGGTACCATTGTACTCTTGTCCTAGCAGATGAGTTACCTTCACTCCTTCAACCAATCTCTTATATATTCGTTGATTTATTCATTTATTTAAAACTCTCATAGGGCCGCTCATCTTATGTGCCACAATTCTGAGTAGCTCACATTTGTAAGGCTCCCAGTAAACCAGTAAAATCAGAACCCAGTACTTTAATCAACTGTCTCTCATACATCAACAAATACGCACCATTCTCAGGCTTTAATCTCACCCTATCCCACTGCTTTGTAAGGGTTAGATCTAGAATACTCAAATGCTCTCAACAAAATTTCTATGCTGCATGATTTTTGTGCTGGCATTGCAGCATCTTCTTTCTTTCAGTTTGCTTTCTTCCTTTCGAATGAGTTATAGCCTCAGTTGTAACCTTCCACATATATATATACAGCCATATATGTACCATCTTACACATCAATATATAATATCACATCATATTTTCCTCCTGTGTTAGGACTTCCAATTCTCCATGTTTGTTTCCTGTACTTTGCACTGGTGTAGAATCAGTTACATAGATGATGCAACCCCTGATTTCAAATGGTCTAAATAGTTCTTGGCAGTTTATTTATTTATTTATTTAGCGTATGGCTGGTCACACACAGTATTAAAACACTTCATTTTTACAGGTTAAAAGAATTAAAACAATTAAAAAAAGCAGTTTTCTTGGCAGCACGATAGCCAGTTGCAGGAACTTGTTTCTTTCTTCTTATGTCTTGATGTTTGATTAAAAAAACACAAAAACACTATTTATGCTTTCAGTCTTTTTCCTTTCCTGCCCAGGACCTCATAGTGTCTGGAAATCTGCTTGGGATTTGGGCTGACAATATTGTTCAGTTTCACCTGAATTGATAGGAAGTGATGATTATTGGTTGGTTGAAGAGTCTCTTGTTCATCTCTTGGATACTGGTATCTAGAAAACAACTCAACTCCTGCCTTGCTCAGTTGCTGTCAGACCCATCCCAGCTTGGGCGTTCAGAAAAGAAAGACCCTCAATTCCATTTGTAATGAAAGGTATACTTTTACTGATGCCAAGTGGTTGCAGCATAGCAAAGCCAGATCTGAGTATTTCCTGCTTGTCCCGGTAATTTTCCTTTCTCTCAAGCCCTTCCCTTTTGGTCATCATTGACGTGTCCAATAAGGTTCAAATTAGGTGTTTTGGTAACAGCTCCACATTTTGGCACCTCTTTGGACAGACATTTCACATTCCATTCCCAGACTTGTCTCTTTGATTCACTCAAGCTCTGTTCCGGGCTGGCACCTCTGATTTCTCACATCCTGTCATCTCCCTTCCCCATATCCCATTGCTCCTTTTTAGGGCAGGATGCATCAAAGCGAAACAGGGCTGAAGCAATGCAATGGCACCAAAGGTGGTATTCAGCAGATTCTGACCATTTCTGGAGAACCGGTAGCGGAAATTTTGAGTAGTTTGGAAAACCGGTAAATATACCACCTCTGACTGGCCCTGCCCCCATCTATTCTCTGCCTCCCGAGTCCCAGCTGATTGGGAGGAAATGGGGATTTTGCAGTAACCTTCCCCTGGATTGGGGTGGGAATGGAGATTTTACAGTATCCTTCCCATGCCACTCCCACCAAGCCACACCTACAGAACCGGTAGTAAAAAATTTTGAAACCCACCACTGATACAAACATACATGTGGTAGGCACATACAGGCAAGCAAGCAATCTTCAAATCTGCACAGAGAGCTGCAGTGCAGATAGAACACGACGAGGAGAGAGATACACGAGGAGAGAGAGACGCCTTCTCGTGGCCTCCCATATATAGACAGCTTCTTAAAGTGGCAATAACCCTGCTGAATCATCCTCAGTTCATCATCCTGGTCCACAGCTTTACAACAACTGGTCAGCTTTAATTCTGCATTACAGTGACATATAAGAATGAAAGGACTTTACCCATAAATTTAGTATTTGATGTTGCTTGGTGTTGATCTTGGCACCAATAGAACAAATTTGTATTTGGGATACCAATGTGGCACCTAAGGTCATCACGATCACCGTTATGGACAGAGGCCACACTTCTGCATTGGCCAGGCTTCCTGCGGTGCCTGATTAAAGGGTAGCTGACCCAAGTCATCACTAGTAAATATGTCCAATTATTTTTTCCAGTAATTAAATCTACCTCTTAAGTTTAGCTAGCTTTCAATTCTGGAGCTGACATTTTCAAATGAATTTTAAACACGACATGATTTTTTTCCCTTCAACTTTAGCGCAATTCTGTAACAACCCAAAATAGTATTAATTATGTGCATTAAGACAAATAATTGTCCATGAATGCACTGTACTTGAAACCAGCCTGAAAAACTAAATACAGTGGTCTAAATTTGAGATCTAAATACGAGTATTGCCTGTCTCAAGTCCTCAAAATAGAAATAAGACTTTGAGGCATAATCCTGAGCTATCTAGACCTGATACACAGATGCTTACTCCACATTATAAAACCACACCTAGTGGGTCTCAGATTGGGGACTATTAGTCTTTTTTTTTTAAAGAATTTTTTTATTTTAAAACAAAAAACATAAAATATATATCCATCATCCATACTATTGCAAACAGGTTACAAATCTTTGGTGCTTCCTCACCATATTCATTACTTACTAATTATCTGATTTCTCATATTACCAATCTAATAAGTATCTTTGTAGCATAATCCCCATTAATCTCTTTTCATAACAATTATTTTCAAATAATTATATTATAACATTCATTTCTTCATCCTCAATCAACAATAGTCATGCCATTTTGTATTATATTTTATATATTTCTACCATTCTTATGTTCTAATAATCTCATCCCCATTTCATTTCCATATTTTATTATCTAACCATTGGTAAAATAAATCCCATATCTTATCATATTGTTTATCTTCTTGTTCTCTGATTTCAAATGTCAATTTACTCATTTCAGCACATTCTATAATTTTCTTAATAACTTCCTCCTTCTGTTGGTATTTTCTCATTTTTCCAATTTTTAGCAAACACAATCCTAGCCGCTGTTAACACATTAACAATCAAATATCGCAGTTCTCTAGTGTATATTTCTGGTACAATCCCTAATAAAAAGATTTCTGGTTTAAAGTCTATGGGAATATTAGTCTTATAGGCATGAGTTATCATTCTATCCAGGGTTAGGTTTCACTTACCTTTACCACCAGTTCGCCCCACATGCATTGTCCACGCATGTGCTTTGCTTGTTCGCGTGCCTTCCACGCATGCGCCTGGCCTTGAAAACACCTAAATGGCACAACTTGGAGCCAGGATAGATTGGCAAGCCCACCTGCAATCTCCACTACCGGTTCGCCCAAAGTGGGGCGAACCGGCTGAATACCAACTCTGACTCTATCTCATCACAGTCACATAAACGATGCAAATCATGTAGTTTTATCTGAAGTTAAAATAGGAGATTCCCAGAAATGATGTACGATCTTTAGATCATAAGCTTCAACTTTTACCAGAGCTTATTCTCTTCTTTCTAACAACATTAAAACCTAGCAAGACATAATTATTGTTTGTCAGGCGGAAAGTCAATTCCGGAGCAGTGAAAACAGTGTTTTCTTTATGACAACTAATTTCACAGTTCAGACATGTCTCTGAGCTCAGCTTTTCCTGGATGTGAAGCAAGCATCTGTGACCTGTCTTTGTTCAACTTCTGGGCTGCCAACTGATTCTGAAGACAGCAAATCTGGCCATTCTCAACAGATTCTGGCCACATTCTGGGATGTTTTAATAGGGTTTTATTCTAGGAAAGTGCAGCTGGGAGCTTGTAACCTAGAGTGTGCAACTCTTATTTTCCCTTCCATCTCCAGCAGCTTCTAGTGTTTAAAATCCAAGGCTGAAGGCAGCTGTGAAAACCCCAGAAGGAAAATAAAGCAGCTGCCAGTTGTTTCCAAATAGGACATTTTATTCCTGATGTGTTTCAGAGTAGAATTTGTAATTAAAGAGCACTGAAAGCAGAATGAAGGAAAGCAGCATCAAAAGCTGACTTGGTAACATTTTGTAAATAATAAAAGTTGCTTACAAACAAAACAATTCCAAACAAACAATATCCCCTACACTGGCAAGAAAGAAAGGAATGGGTTAGGTCAGTGATGGCTAATCTTTTCAGCGCCGAGTGCCGAAAACACCCATAATGCAATGCGCATGCAACTCCTCTGCCTGTCCTGCCCCCCATGCATGTGCGTGTGACTCCCCCACCTGCCCCACCCGATGCATGCACTTGCAACCCCCACATGCACCCCCCATGTGTGTGTGACCCCCCCATGCGCCCCAGCCCCCGCACATGCGCAATAAGAGACTCAAAAACCAGCTGGCTGGCAGTAGGTGCGCACGCATGCGCAGCGGAGCTGAGTTGGGGCAACGGCTCGCGTGCCCGCAGTGGGGACTCTGCGTGCCACCTGTGGCATGCGTGCCATAGGTTCGCCATCATATTTGTATTGGTTTTAAATTGGCTGTTCACCGCCCTGAGTCCGGAAGGAGAAGGGCGGTATAGAAATTTAATTAATAAATAAATAAATAAATAAATAATAAATAAATAAATAATAAATAAATAAATAAATAAATAAATAAATAAATAAATAAATAAATAAATAATAAATAATAAATAAATGGCTCAGCTGCATCCCTAGAAGTATGCTTGGTACCATCCTTTCTTTCTTTCATTTCTTGGTACCATCCTTTCTTTCATTTCTCAAGAGGCTAAAACTGTGGTTTTTCCAGTATGTCTTTGCCTTGAGTTGATTGTGAGCAACATCATAGGTGTATCTGTAATATTAATTTCTTTGATTATTTTTTGTTTGTTTTTTTTATATTGGATCTTTTTAGGGAGAAATCTTAAATTTAATCCCGTCGGAATCTACACTTAGATTTTGAACAAGAGTCTGACATTCTCTGTGAAGCATTGTTCTCAAAAGGAATTAAAATGTCAAACTCCTTCATAAAATTTTACGGAATGAAAACCACACTGAAAAAAAATCTGAGACAGGATCTGCACTAATTTGCATTGTTTTCTTCATTCCTCTTTTTTAAATTCCAATTTTATTTGTTTCACCCATTTTGTTTTGCTTTGTTTTATTTCATTCTGGTTTGCTATTTTCTTATATCTGTATATATTAATTAATTTATTATTTATTTATTTATTTATTTATTTATTAGTTTGATTTATATGCCACCCTTCTCCAGAGACTCGGGGCATCTTACAATTCATTAAGCAATAGCCTTCATACTTTGGTATATACCTTCTTAGAAGGGCTTTCGGGCCCCCTTAAGCAGTGTTCTTTTTTATACTAAGTCAGCTTATTGCCCCTACAATCTGTGTCCTCATTTTACCTACCTTGAAAGGATGGAAGGCTGAGTCAACCTGGAGCTTGGTGAGATTTGAACTTGCAGTAATTTCAGGCAGCTGGCAACTAAGTGCTATTTTAACAGCACTTAGTCCCCTGCGCCACCAGGCTTGACAGATCTATGCAATAGTTTTATTGCTGTTGTATTTCAAACTGCTTTTATTGGTTGTTTCAGTGTTGTATCTAACTTCTCTGGTCATTGACCATAAATAAATAAATATTGGAGTCATAGATTCATAGGACTGAAAGAGACCTTGGAGGTCTTCTAATCCAACCCCTGCACAAGGCACTAGTCCTTATTCCATCCAAAACAACTGGTTGTCCAATCTTTTCTTGAAAACAACCTGCAACGTAGCTCCCACAACTCTGGGAGGCAAGTTAATTATTCTCACTGTTAGTAAGTTTCTCCTTAGTTCCAGCCTGAATCTATCCCTGACTAGCTTCCACTCATTTCTTCTTGTCCTGCCCGCAGGTGCTTTGGAGAATAAATCAACCCCCTCTTCCCTATGACAGCCCTTCGAGTATTTGAAGATGGTTATCATGTCATCCCTAAGCCTTCTTTTCATTAGGCTAAACATACCTAGTCATTTCGTATTCCAGTATTTGAGGGGATGCCACAAAGAAGAGGGGGTCAAATTATTCTACAAAGCACCAGAGGGAAGGACAAGAAACAATGCTTGGAAACTAATCAAGGAGAGAAGCAACTTGGAATTAAAGAGAAACTTCCTAACAGTGAGGTCAATAAACCAATGGAACAACTTACCTTGAGAAATTGTGGGCACTCCATCACTGGAAGTTACCACTGTCAAGCCAGGTGCTACCCATTAAGTGGGTGTGCATTTGATTTTTCCTGCCTAAGTACAAGGTCTTACTTTTCTCACCACTGAACTGCATCTTTTTTTTTTAATTTGATTTATATGCCGCCCTTCTCCGGAGACTCAGGCGGCTTACAATGCGTTAAGCAATAGCCTTCATACTTTTGTATATTTATACAAAGTCAGCTTATTGCCCCCACAAACTGGGTCCTCAATTTACCCACCTTAGAAAGGATGGAAGGCTGAGTCGACCTTGAGCCTGGTGAGTTTCGAACCGGTGTAATTGCAGGCAGCTGGATGTTAATTGCTGCCTTTAGTAGGAGGCATTAGCCTCCTATGCCACTCAGGCTCTATTTTGGGCCCTATCTTATTGGATAGGGCCCAATGTTCAAGTCTGTCAAGATCCTTCTGAATCTTAAGTCTATCTTCAAAGAGTTGTCAATTCTCCCCCGCATTGTGTGATCTGCAAATATGATGAGTGCCCTTTTAATGCCCTCATCTAGGTCATTTATGAAGATATTGAAGAGTATTGGGCCCAAGACATTGAGGTACCCAACTGCACGCTTTCCTCCATGTAGATGTGAATACGACACACTGAATGTTGTTGGTTAACCAACTGCAAATCTATCTGGATTTGTTGTACCTTACCAAGAAGTAAGCAGTGATCTACTTTATTTAATACCTTACTGAAGTCCAAGTAAACTATATCCGCAGCATTTCCCCAATCCACTAATTTAGCCACTTTATCAAAAAAGGCAATGAGGTTTCTTTGGCATGACCTGCTTTTAACAAACTCATGCTGGTTTCTAGTAATCACCCTGTTCATTTCTAGGTGCTCACAAAACTGTTGTTCCCCAAACCTCACTGAGTTGTGTTAAAGCCTGTCCTTGTGGATGTATTTAGCACAACAATGGCTGAATGGAAGAGCTATGAAACATTGGTGAGATTTCCATCAAAGAGAGCGATTTGGCGATGGAAGCTCTGTTCCACAGATGGGTCCCAAGTTTTCTTCCTAGTCTGCCATATTTAATGCTGATTAACCAGAAATCACAAAACTAGGCCTATTTTCTTATGATCCTAAAAATCAGCTATAACTATAATCTTTAAGAGCCACTCTTAAAAATTATAAGTTTTAAAAGCCAAGGATATGTAAAGAATGCTATTCTCCATTGCGCTTTTGTCATTAAATCACTCAGTTCCTTGTAATTCTTCGTGATCTGATAGTTATCAAGTAAATACTTTCTGTCTCTAAGAAAGTTTTTATAAGTCCCTGCTATGCCATCATCTAATTCAGTGATGGCGAACCTTTTTGGCACCGAGTGCTCAAACCGGAATGCGCACATGCGCACATGCCCAACAGAGAACCGGAAACCCGAAGCGTGCCGGCCACCTGGTCTTTGGGTTTTTGGTGCTCCCGCGCATGAAGACCAGCTGGCTGGTGTACATGTGCATGCTGGAAGCCAGAAGAGCAGCTGGCGACAGTGCGCATGCCCACAGAGCGGGCTCTGCGTGTCACTTCTGGCACATTCGCCATCACAGATCTAGCTCCTTTGTTTTCTACTAGACTCTTTTCGTGTCCTTTGATTTTTTTCCAAGGTTCAGGTTTTTCTCTAACGATTTTGCTTTTGCATCATGAATCTAAAAGTATTGAAGGTTTTGTTTTAATATTAATGCTTCCAGTAAACCGTCTGATTTTATTTAGTTCCGTATTGAATTATTTATTCTTCTTGCAATCCAAGGCAATCTCAACCCTCATCTCCAGCATCCCAATTCAAAGGCATCTAGTTTTCTTTGTTCAGAATTTCTGATTCTTTGCCAGCCGTATGTTAGAATTGGGAAAAGCAGGGCCTTGATAATGTATATCCTTGTATGACTCTGCACCTTAACGTTTAATTTGGTTTTGTCATAAGAGCAAATGATTCTTTTTTTATATTCTTCATGAGGGTACTTGTAAAGCCTAGGAAGATAATGACTGCTAACACTTCAGCTTCATCTGATCCCATATATATTGGACTTGTGTTGCTTCTTGACATTATCATAGCAGTGGTGTTGTATGTTGTGTACGTCAGTGGCGGGATTCAATTTTTTTAACAACCGGTTCTGTGAGTGCATGCTTTGCGCTGAAAATGGAGCATTTAGAACCTCAGCTGCTTACCTTCCATGTCAGCAACAATAAATAGAACAGCGAGGGGGGAAAATTAGCTGTGCCACGCGATTGAGATGAGCTAGAAAGCAGGAAATAAAGGACAGGATAGAGTGGTGGGGGCAGCTGATCGTCGGAGCTACTGGTTCATCTGAACCGGCTGAATGCCACTTCTGGTGTATGTGTTATAATATTATAGGATAGGATAGGGTAGGGTAGGATAGAATAGAATAGAATAGAATAGAATAGAATAGAATAGAATAGAATAGAATAGAATAGAATAGAATAGAATTCTTTATTGGCCAAGTGTGATTGGACACACAAGGAATTTGTCTTCGGTGCATAAGCTCTCAGTGTACATAAAAGAAAAGATACATTCATCAAGAATCATAAAGTACAACACTTAATGATAGTCATAGAGTACAAATAAGCAATCAGGAAACATTCTTACGTTTCAGGAAACAGATATTAAGCAGCAGTCTGACTTTCCCCATCTCTTCTTTCACCTTCAACAATGAAGTCTTAAATCTCCCTCATTTCCAGCATCAAATTGGTGTCATCAGCATATCTGTTGATGTTTCCCCTAGCAATTTAAATTCCAATTTCTTTTTCTTTTAGGCAAGTATTTATCATGATATATTCAGCCTATAAGTTGACAGTATACAATCTACATACTGTATATACTCCTTTCCAAACCTTGAACTATTTAGTTACTCCATATCCAGTTCTAATGATGGCTTCCTTGTGATGAGAGTAATTTTTTAATAGGCAGATAAGGCAACCCAGTACATGTTTTTAAGGCTAGCCACAGCTTGTTGTGGTCTCCATAATCAAAAGCATTTCTATAATCAGTAAAGTTAAAAAAAAAACACCCTCTTTTTTGAACTTCCTGATTTTCTTCATTATCACTGGATGCTATCAATCCTTGGGTCTCTTGCTTCTATTTTGCTCTTAAACCTACAACATTACATTATGTTGTAAAAATGCAGGTCTTGATTTTAGGGAGAGGGAGAAACTCAGTGAAGGTGTTCAGTACTGCTTTTCCTTTAGTATGATTACATCTTTTCCAAACTGATATTCTGTAGAATATCTAGTTTACAAATATGCTAGTCTTTGATAAAAAAAAAATTAAATACAAGCATTCTATTAAGAGGAATATAAACTTGTCTAAAACACACGTCTCCTGACCTGAATTTGTCTTGGATATATCCTTCCCTTCCATTATATTATTTGAGGAGAAAATGTTGTCCCTGAAACAATTTATCTTAATTGCTTTGTATCTTAATAGAGGTTTACTAACCAAAGAACCAAATTATTGCTTGAATGAAGCTGTTTTAAACTTAATTAAAAGCTTTCCTTTAAAGTTAAAAATAGCCCACAATAAGAAAAAACACACACACACACATGAAAACCCTTTTTAAAATGGCTTGTTTAAAATACCTTTAGACAATAACATAGTCTCTATATAACCGCTCATTATGTAGAAGTATTGCAGTTAATTAAAATTATAAAAAGCCCCATTCATGTGGGATTGCACTATATTCTGGGGATAGAGCTTTAGTTTGTAGAAATGCTGTGATAACAGTTTGGAGATGGGGTCCTTTATACTTTTGAGCTTTTGTGAATTCATAAATTCCCAGGTGAAATTCACAGATTTGCATTTTTAAAATATTACAAAACTGTTTGACCATTTTCAAGGAAAAATGTGCAGACCAGAGGTGGTATTCAGGAGGTTCTGACCATTTCTGGAGAACCGGTGGCGAAAATTTTGAGTAGTTCAGAGAACTGGTAAATACAACCTCTGACTGGCCCCACTCCCCATCTATTCTCTGCCTCCCGAGTCCCAGCTGATCGGGAGGAAATGGGGATTTTGCAGTAACCTTCCCCTGGAGTGGGGTGGGAATGGAGATTTTACAGTATCCTTCCCGTGCCATGCCCACCAAGCCACACCCACCAAGCCATGCCATGTCACACCCACCAAGCCATGCTCACAGAACCAGTAATAAAAAATTTTTAATCCCACCACTGGTGCAGACTGAGTCATAGGATTCAGGGATTTCACAGAAATCACAGCAGTTTTCTTAGCAACATTTTTCAGAAGTGTTTACCTATTGCTTTCTTCCTGGAGCTGAAAGGAATAGGCCCAAAGTCACCCAGTTGGCTTTTTGTCGAAGGCACAATTAGAATTCATGGTTGTCTAGTTTCCAGCCTGGTGCCTTCACCTACTCTCCCAAACTGGCTCTCATTTTAAGTTTTGAACAAAAACCGAAAAGATATCTCTGCATTGACAATTCTTTTGATAGTCTGGAGGTAATTTACTTCATGTTAGTTATATTACGAATGAAGTAGATCTTCAGTCCGGTGCATGAAAATAAACTTCAAGTTGATTTCCAGAATATGTATTCCTATATACATATTGTTTCTATTGTAAGCAATTTTATGATTGCTCGTGTAAAACATTAAAATGCCTATCTCTCACCGATGATCAATCAAGGTATAGAATAGGCGGTACCAGGCTCAGCGGCCGTGAGAGGGATCTTGGAGTTCTGGTGGACAACTACTTAAATATAAGCTAGCAATGTGCTTCAACTGCCAAAAAAGCCCACACAGTCCTATGCTGCATTAACAGAGGGACAGAATCAGGGGTGGACTTCAAAAATTTTAGCAAAGGATTCTCTGCCTGGTTGCTGGGTGGGCGTGGCCTAGTCGGCCTCCTGCACCACAGCGGGGTGTGTATGTATTTTTGCCCTCCCCAGGCTCTGGAGGCTTTCCTCGAGCCTGTTTTTAATGCAGGTAAGTGCAGGTTGCGCATGGAGGCTCGGGGAGGGCGAAAATGGCCCATTTCTGGCCTTCCCAAACTTCCGGTAGGCCCCTTTTTTTGCCCTCCCCGAGCCTCCATCCACTGTCTGCACTTACCTGCATCCAAAACAGGCCACGTGGGGACTCCTGGGAGAGGAGGGACTTGGTGGCCGGGACCAGCCAGGAGTTGGATTTGGGGGTTCTCCGAACTGCACAAAATTTTTTGCTAGCGGTTCTCTCAAAGCCCTGCAAACCCCCAGCAGCCCACCCCTGGGCAGAATCAAGATCATATGAAGTGTTAGCACCACTTTATAATGCCTTGGGAAGATTACACTTGTAATATTGCATCCAGTTTTGGTTGCCACAATATAAAAAAAGATGCTGAGACTCTAGAAAGAGTGCCGAGAAGGACAACAAAGATGATTAGGGGCTGGAGGCTAAAACATATGAAGAAACAATTGCAGGAACTGAGTATGTCTAATCTAATGAAAAGAAGGACTAGGGTGACAGGAAAGCAGTGTTCCAAAATCTAAGGGTCAGCCACATGGAAGAGGGAGGCAAGATATTCTCCAAATCACCTGAAGGCAGGACAAAAAGCAATGGATGGAAAATAATCAAGGAGAAAACCAACCTAGAAATAAGGAGAAATTTCATGACAGAACAATTAACAAGTGGAATGGCTTGCCTTCATAAATTGTAGGTGCTCCATCACTGGAGGTTTTTAAGAAGAGATTGGACAACCTTCTGTCTGAAATGGTATAGAGGCTCCAAGGTTCCTTCCAATTGTCCTGTCCTGTCCTGTCCTGTCCTGTCCTATCCTATCCTATCCTATCTTACCCTACCCTACCCTACCCTACCCTATCCTATCCTATCCCTGGCTTGCACATAGTCTCCCTAAAACTTTATTGATTTTGTTTATCAAATGTTTGTTTATTGACCTGCTCTTACCTGCATCCAAAACAGGCCGCATGGGGACTCCTGGGAGCCATCCTTCTCATAAACATGAGTCTTTTAACTTCTTCATGGTGCCCTCAAAGGTTCATCAAGATGCTCTCAAAACAAATTTAATTCCAAGTGGTTGCATCCATGAGTTTTTCTTGGCAGTGAAATGGAAGTGTTCTGTTTCCTTGTTGTTTTTTGAGTTTCCTGTCTAGCCAATAATCTTGGAGTCCCCAGGGAATCCCACATCTAAGTACTAACCTGGGACAATCCTGCTTAATTTTTGGACATCATCCAAGGTCAGCTGGCTGTTACTCCAAGCTGAGGTAGACAGCAAATCCAAATCCTGTTGACACATTCATGTCATTTTCTTGTGAACAGTACAAAAATGATTTCCATTGCCTTCTTCCAAGATGTGCTTTTGACTTCTTAATCTAGGCTAAGCTTTTGAATTCCCCTGCAATTCCCTGCCTAAGAATTAACTGGAATGAACTAGTTTCCACATAACTGGTCACTGTGCTCTCCAGAGCTACATTCAAGATCAGGTCATCCAATTGAATATTTTGTCTGCCAGGGAAGGATTGAGGAGACACTCCAAAATTGGAGGGTGGAGTTTTGTACCCATCATGCAAGATTTCCGATTGTGACAATTGTATCTGTGCAAGAAGTAAACATTGGAACACATCATAGTAGCTGGAAGAAATTTCTCTAAAATTTAATGTAAGGATTCCATCATTAAGGTGTTTTATGTGTCTACCATACAAAAGGTATACCCAATTTTTATCAGTAAATATTTTAATTGTACCAAAGGTGCTTTTTCAGGAGAAAACTGGACTTTCTTGTTTTTTTTCATTGAAGATGTTTCGCTTCTCATCCAAGAAACTTCTTCAGCTCTGACAGGAATAGTGGGGAATGGAAGGATTTATATTCCTTGCAGACAGCTGGAAATTTGCATCCTTTTAGAAGGTCGTTGAAGCACTTGGAGTTTATCTGTGTCCTCAGGGTCACCTAAGTGGTGCTCCTGGTTCCTGTAATCTGCATTCCCCCCCCCCCTGGTAATCCATTCCTACTCCCACACCATTCCAAGGGTGTTCATCCCAAATTGTATAGCTAAAAGTCTGTAGAGATTCTCACTAGAGAATTTACTCAGGAGAATTACTCAGCTGACCCTGAGGACACAGATAAAGCTCCAAGTGTTCAACGACCCTCTAAAACAGGGGTGTCAAATACACGTCATCACGGCGGTGTCACATGACGTATCGGGAACTTTTTCCCCTTCGCTAAACCGGGTGTGGGTGTGGCCAGCACGTGACGCATCTGGTCCACAGGCTGGCAGTTTGACAGCCCTGCTCTAAAAGGATGCAAATTTCCAGCTGTCCACAAGGAATATAAATCCTTCCATTCCCCACTATTCCAGTCAGAGCTGAAGAAGCTTCCTGGATGAGAAGCAAAACGTCTTCAACGAAAAAACAAGAAAGTCCAGTTGCCTCCTGAAAAAGCACTTTTGGGACAACCATAACCTGGATGACTGAGAATCTCTACACTTTTACTTTAATTGTAGCTGGACTAGTGATTAAGGCACTAGACTAGACATTGGGTATTTATATGGTCTATATGGGTGCATCCTTCCTTAAAGCCAGCCTACTCATCTGCCAGGATATGTTCTGCCTCAACCTAATCAAGCAGTGTTTCTCTTAAATGCTATACATTCTGCTGATGATATTAAGTACATTAATAGATTGATAGATTTATCCCTTAAAAAAAATAATTTCTAGTCCCAATTCCCATAGAGAATTTGCTATAGCAGTGATGGTTAACCTTTTTGGTGCTGAATGTCCAAAGTGCGCAAGCGTGCTTGCCCGGACCCCCAAAATGCAATGTGAGCACCCATGCGCACATGCACTCCACCCTCAAACATGTGCATGCATGTGTCTTGCTCTTCCATGCATGTGCCCTGGGCCTCCCCATGCATGTGCCTCCCCGCACCCCATATTGGCTTCAGGGGTGGGTTCTAAAATTTTTTACTACCGGTTCTGTGGGTATGGCTTATTTTGTGGGCGTGGCTTGATGGTTATGTGGCAAGTCTTTAGGATTTAGCAGAGATACTGGTCTACCAGGCTTTTAACTGCTTGCAGAGCTGTACCGGTCTACCCATTTATTTTTTCAGGCACTGGTCTACCCATTTATTTTTGCAGGCACTGGTCTACTCATTTGTTTTTGGTGGCACTGGTCTACCCATTTATTTTTGCAGGCACTGGTCTACTCATTTGTTTTTGCAGGCACTGGTCTAGTGATGTATTTTTGCAGGTACTTGTCTACCCATTTATTTTTGCAGGCACCGGTCTACTCATTTGTTTTTGGTGGCACTGATCTACCCATTTATTTTTGCAGGCACCGGTCTACTCATTTTCCTTCTAACTGATCAGCTGGGACTCAGGGGGCAGCAATAGATTGGGGGTGGGGCCAAATAAAAGGTAAGAATAATGCAGGGGGTGCTGAGGGGGCAGGGGGAGAACCGGTTTGGTGATGTCATATCATCACTGCTACTGGCTCGACAGAACTGGGAGGAACCCACCACTGATTGGCTTCCAGATTGGTGCAGGAGGCCTTCCAGGCCCAAAACAAGGTGTGGGTGGGGTGCATAAACCCCCAAAATGCAATGCGAGCACCCCCACGCATGCCCCTCGCCCCCTGCACTTGCGTCCATGCATCCTCCTCAAGCTCCCCGCCCCCACATATGTGTGACAGAGACACGAAAACAAGCTGGCCGTTAGGAGGCACGTGCGCATGCCTGGTGGAGCTGGGCTGGGGCAACAGTTGGCATGCCAGGCGGCATGGCTCTGCATGCCACTTTGGGCTATAGTATTAATATAAGTGAAAAGGGAAGTTAAGGTGAAGATCCACCCATCTAAATATTTACATTTGAGTTTGAGAGAGATAAAGTCATCCCCACGGCCTTTTCCTGTTTTGAACTGCTTGGCCAAAGATAAGATTTCTGCACAGGTTAATGAAGCCCATTGCACAACACATATACACACACAAACATACACACAATTACACCATTATGGCTGAAATAGTTGACTTTTTTTGCCATGCCTTGCAAATGGCCTTGAATGGTCAATGACTCCAAGCTTTGATAATACAAGTACATTTCTTCCCATCGTTTTGAATCTCTTTCTGAATTTTTCCTGTGTGTTTTTTTTTTCCTTTTCTTCTATTGACATTACAGTAAACTTTGAGTGTTTCTTTATTGCTTTTAACCAGTCCTGAGAGGTTGTATAATTATATGCAACCTTGGCTTCTGTAATCACTAGGTGGGAAACAAAAGGCGCTCCTTACGATAAACATCATTGTCATTCACTTTGACAATTATCTTTGTCAATGTATTTGTGAGTGTATATTATTTTTTCCCCCATTTTTGATTGCATTGCAAGATAGATGTACAATCTTTTGTTCAGTTGCTCAGTCCTTGCATATGATGAGAGGCAAATGTTTTATCCTTTGGGGGTAAATGGATAACTAAGGCTAACCAGGCTGGTCATATGAACAGAGAGAAGAAAGAAAGAATTATCCCCCGCTTTCTGCCGTAGTTAGAAAAAAAATGTAAGCATTTACAACTGCGTAGACTGATGGTTGACTAATAACAGATACCCCAGTTCTAGAATGTTAATTAACAACTTCTCCTTCTGCTCCTCATGGGCTATTATCAAAGCTGTTCCACTTCTTTCTTTTCTTTCTCCCTAATAAACATCAGGTTTTCTTTCTCTAGCTTTTCCATTCCCATTGATCACCCTTGACCTTGTCTCCACAAACAATCCTTCAGTCTTCAATTTTTTTCTTTACAGTTTCCTCAGGCCTTCACATCTTGAAAACATCATGACAACTAGAAAACAATAAAATGAAGAGGCATGCGGTGTGTTTTTAATTGATTTTCACAGGGCTTTCAAAAACCATGTCAATTACAAGCCTGTAACACTTACAGGCAAAACGCCTTCACCTTAACAAATACATCTCTTGATCTACATACAAGTCTCCCTCAAGAGAAGCTAGAAAACAGTACTTTATTTTCTTTGCTGGGAATCAAATGAATAGCATTATCATGCAAGTAGCTTTTTCTATGATTGGCATCAGTGGTGGGTTTCAAAATTTTTTACTACCGATTCTGTGGGCGTGGCTTGGTGTGCGTGGCATGGCTTGGTGGGAGTGGCTTGGTGGACCAGGCAGGGGAAGAATACTGTAAAATTTCCATTCCCACCCCACTCCAGGGGAAGGTTACTGCAAAATCCCCATTTCCTCCTGATCAGCTGGGACTCGGGAGGCAGAGAATAGATGGGGCCTGGGCCAGTCAGAGGTGGTATTTACTGTTTTTCCGAACTACTCAAAGTTTCCACTACCGGTTCTCCAGAACTGGTCACAACCTGTTGAAACCCAACTCTGATTGGCATTCAGTCAGCCATATGTGATGATGAGTGTCATCATGTAATCATAAATAATGAATGAACAAACACGTGCACCAGTGGTGGTATTCAGACGGTTCTATCCGGTCCATGCGAACCGGTAGTGGCGGCTGCGGGAGGCTTTGCCCACTTGCCCGGACGTCATCACATCCTGTTCTTGATGCTCTGCGCATGCGCAAAAGGCACACACGCTCATTTTTGTGAACCGGTAGTGAAGGTAAGTGTTACCACCCCTGACACGCACACACTCTCACGCATTCACGCGCTCTATTGCAGGGGTGTCAAATTCACGGCATCACATTGTTGTCACGTGCTGTATCGTGATTCCCCCCCTTTGCTAAACCAGGGATGGGCGTGGCCAGCATGTGACTCATCCAGCCCATGGGTCGCGAGTTTGACATCCCTGCTGTATTGTATTCCCTTAAGGAAATACATGCTGGAGTAGGTATAATAGGCAGATGTCTAAATTACAGTGTTTCCTTTGGGAAAAAGTAACATCTAATCATTTCATCCAAAAATAGATAATTGTAGATTTTTAAATCATACAGAAAATCTGGAATTCCATTTCATCACCCCCCACCCCCCACCCCCCCTCATAAAGCCTGAAATATTTCTTAGTCCCCAGCCTATGGAAAAGGCTTAGATTCATTATTTTTGTATGGATGTATTAGCCACCATCACTATTATTTGTGGTCAGTACTGTTATGTCACCTCATGTCACTTTAAATATAGAACTCAAGTGGGAAGAGGGATGTTAGTGCCATCTTATATCTGTTTGGAAAAGGCCAGGAACTACACAAATCTTTCTAAGTATGAACTTCCTTTCCATCTTCACCTTATTTTAAGCATCAGGTGTGAACCATAGGGTCTACATAACTTTGATAGGGGGAAGCTTGTTTTGATAGTGATAACAAATGTAAAAGGATCCTTGTACACTTCTTCTCCCCCACCCTGATTCCTGCCAAAAAACAAGACAGGAGTGAGAATCTTAAGAATTCCTGGAGCAATATCTTAATCTTAAAATCTTAAGAGTTCATAGAATTCAATATAACTCAGGTGGAGGTAATAGAACAAAGTTAAATGAGCGTCTTAGACTTTAAGAGAGATCATCTCAACTGACTTAGACAGACCATGGGAAGGATTTCATGGATGGTAATCTTAAAGGAGAAAACAAAAAGCTTGGGAAACTCTGAAAAATGAAATTATAAAAGCCCAGTCTAGCTTAATACCACTGGGAAGAAAAATAAGAGACCCCAGATGAAACCAGAATGGTTGCATAAAGAACTCTCTGACAAACAGAGTTATGAAAAGGACAAGTATTTAAAAAAATGGAAAGAGAGACACACAACTAAAGCAGAATACCAACAAATAACCCGAATCTACAAAGATGAAGTCAGAAAAGCTAAGGCTTACAATGAACTAAAACAAATGTCAAAAATAATAAATAAAAATAAAAATAATAAATTTATTTCAATATGTAAAAATCAAGAAAAAAGTTAAGGAAACTATCAGTCCACTAATGGGAGAAAATTGCAGGTAGGTGACTGGTAATAAAAAGAAAGTAGAATTGTTTAATACATTCTTTGCACCTGCCTTAATGAAAAGGGGGGTGGGAAAATAACCCAACCTACTAAAGGCAGAACCACAAAAGATAGACTAGGAATACAAGTCAAAATAGGCAAGAAAATGGTAAGGCAGCACCCATAGAGTCTAGGTGAGTTCAGATTATCAGGACAAAATTACAGTACATCCATGGTTATTTAAATAGCTGGCAAAAACACTGTCTCATATCTTGCAAAGATCCTGGAGCATCAGGGAACTACCAAAGGACTATGACGCTAATGTGGTTTCAATTTTCATAAAGGGGCAAAAATAGTTCCAGGAAACTACAGACCAATCATCCTGACATCAATATCTGGGAAGATCATGGAAAAGAGAATCAAGCAAGGGAACTGTAAACACCTAGAAATAAGCAAAACTATTACTAGAAGCCAATATGAATTTGTCAAAAATAGATCATGCCAGACAAACTTTATTGCATTCTTCAACAAAGTGACTAAATTAATAGGTCAGGACAATACTGTGAATGTACAGTAGCATACTTAGACATTTGACATAAGGCATTTGACAAAGTAGACCATAGCCCAGCCTTTTTGGCACCAAGTTGAAGGGTTGCAACCAGGAAGAGGAGCTGCCCATGGCACATGTGCATGCGTGTGCTCAAAAATGAACTTCCAGTTCCCAGCGCGCACATGCACGCTGGACAGCTAATCTTCCATGTTTTTGGTGCACATTTGTGTACGATAATCAGCTGGTCGGCATGCATAATCATGCAGGAAAATGGAAGACCAGCTCTTCCAGTTTCCGGCACTGCCACACGCATGAAGGCCAGCTGATCGTCATGCATACATGCAGTCCAGAAACTCGGAAGAGGAACAGGTAATGCCGCATGTGCCAGGTGACATGGTTCTGCATGGCATTTTGGACACATGTGCCATAGGTTCGCCATCATAGCTATAGCCTATTTCTTGGTAAGACAGAAAGATGTGGGATAAACAGTATCAGCAGCATCAGACGCATTTATAACTGGCTGATCAACCATACTCAATTTTTCCAGATGTTTGCACAGTGCATTTCTAAATTATCTCCCTTGACACTAAAACAGATTCTTTATTTTCTTTTTCTTTACTCATAGGGTACCATTGTTGCTCTGATGCTACAATCAGGGAACAGGCTGTTCTTTTTGTTCTTAGAATCCTCTTAGAAACCTTGGAGAATGAAGCTGCAAAAAAAAAATCTTCACAACAAAGTAGCAACATTCCTTCCTTATAACTTAACTTTTGTTTAATTCAAAAGTGAGGGTGAGAAGAAAAGGGAAGTAATCTTACCTGGGTAGAAACCAAAAGGTTGGCTGCTATATGGGTGAAACGGAGGTTTGGTGGCAGAAGAAATGAAGAGAACATGGTAGTCAGGAGATGCACTGGACCTCATGGTCTCCATGGGTCATTGTTAGGTCAACTGAAAGAAAATGGTGATATGTAATAGTGGCGAATATCTGTAGCTCAGGTATAGGAGGAGGGTGTAGGCAGGGGTGGGCTTCAAAAATTTTAGCAAGGGGTTCTCTGCCCGTTTGCTGGGTGGGCGTGGCCATGGTGGGTGTGGCAAAGTCTACCTCCTGCACCATGGCAGTGGGGAGGGAAGATTTTTGCCCTTCCTGGGCTCGGGAAGCTTTCCTCAAGCCTCTGGGAGGGTGAAAATGGCCTCCCCAGGGTCCAGAGACCCTCTGAAGGCCGGAAATGGGCCCGGTTCTGGCCTTTCCGAACTTCTGGTAGGCCCTTTTTTCACCCACCCTGAGCCTTTGTACACACCCTACACTTACTTGCATCCAAAATGGGCCACGTGGGGACTCCTGGGAGGAGCGGGGTGGGGTGGGTAGGGCCAGCCAGGAGTGGGATTTGGGGGTTCTCTGAACTGGACAGAATCTTAGTTAGAGGTTCTCCCGAACCCCTGTGAACCCCCAGCAGCCCCACCCCTGGGTGTAGGTTTGTTCTCCAAGCTTGTGGGTTGGTTTCCGTTTATTATCTGAGGATCACAAGACCTACAAGACCTAATAAATGGAAACCAACCCACAAGCTCAGAGAACAAATCTTCACCTTCCAAGTGGTGAGCAGATGGGGACTTAGCCCAACAGCCCAGGAAGAAGTGAATATACAGATAATGACAGGCCCTTGGAGGGAAACTTGACCATTAGCATTCACTGCCTATTAGTTTCATCTTCTATACTTCTTTGTTGCCATATCATTTATTTCAATTTGTGTTTCTTCAACATTTGTGCAAGCCTACCTGCTCATTTCAGATGCTGAAGAAATATTTCCGTTGTAACTAACTACTGACACATCAGCAATCAAAATATTACATTTCAAGCCTTTTTAGTGCTCAAACTCTGCTTCTGCCTGATTTCCCCAAGTGCAATGTTTTGGAATTGGATAGCTGAGATTTATGCAGGCAGACGGCTTCCTGATGACTGCATTTCTACAGAGGTTCAAGAACATAAATTAATGAAAGTCAATTGCAATTTATGTTCCTCAAATTAGTTCCAGATCCAATTGTAAAAGGAGCATGGCATAAAAGAAAAACATACATTCTAGCCAAATACAGCTCATGTTGGATGAAAGGCTGTCATTAAGCAATACTCAGGATAGGAGCGTCTAGACTGTAGTTTAAGATTGTTCATTATTTTTCTTACGGATAATTTTGACCATTACATGCATTACATCAGACATACCCAATTTACAATTCGAACCATCTCTCTCTCTCACACACACACACACAAAATTTATAATACACATTCTTTTCCCTTTGTCAAGCATATGACAGAAATACATTGCAGCAGTTTTAAGAATTCATTAGGGTTTGTCTGTCTGTGCTTGGAACTCCCCCCCTCCCCCCCCCAAAAAAATTCAACAACTTCCCATGATTTCATTAAGAAAGGGCCCCATGTCTGTAATAGGAATATAAGAAAATATGCATATCGAACCTCAGTCCACTTTATTTAGAGCTAATCAGGGGCAAAATTTGACTGGTTTAGACCAGCTAGGGAGAACCGGTAGGGACGATTTGAATCAGTTCGCTGAACCGGTAAAAATCATCCCTGGTTGGCCACACCCATGCCCGCTCACTCGCTGCTCATTGCTTCCGGCCACTCACTCACCCCTTCTGGCTGTTTGACCCATTCAACATTAAATCCTGCAGCAGAGAGAATCTGAACTTTTCTCCCTCCATTCACAGCAGAGCTGCTGCAGCCTGTCCCTTTAAGGTACTTTGACCCCTGGGAGGGAGGGGGACGGAGGGTGAACCATAAAGGGAGCAGCAGCTCCGCTGTCAATGGAGGGAGAAAAGCTTGGCTTCTCTCTTCCACAGCATTCACTATGAGCCCTTCTGGTGCTCATACACACATTTTTTCCTACTGGGTTCTGTGGGCGTGGCTTGGTGGGGGGGTGTCATGTGACTGAGTGGGCATGGGCATGAGTGACATTGAGTTGGTCATGCCCACTCAGTAGCAGGACCCCACCACCACCAAGCCACGCCCACAGAACCGGTAGGGGGAAAAATTGAATGTCACCACTGGAGCTAATGGTAGCAACACCTCACAGTTTCAGTCTGGAGTTTTTCCCTCTCTAAATAAGACAGTCCAGGATTAAACTTGGAGGCTCCACTCAAAGCAGTCTTTCTATAATCTTTCACTGCAGATTTTCACTTTGTGACGAAGACAGAGGAGTTTGTGTTGGGAATGAGTTTCCACAAGGAGGATGGGGAAAGCATTTAGGACTCTGTGTCATTTATTATAGCTGTGGAAATCCTCTGAAAGAAGGGCCTTGCAATCTGTGAGGGCGTTTGAGGGGCATTTTTCTCTTAACCATGAAAGCAGCCATGTTTTCCATAAGCTTGACATCTGTTCTGGCTATCTCTGCATGAGAGAACCATTCACAGCTACTTCGCTTCACTGGGAGAAAGGCTCTATTGCAGGGGTGTCAAACTCAAGGCCTGCAGGCTGGATCAGGTCCATGGGGTGCTTAGATCTGGTCCACGGGGCCAACTGGAAACAGCAAGGGACTGGCCCATGGTACCTCTGCCAGCGAAAACGGAGCTCAGGAGGGCCGCATGTGGCCCACCCAAGCTCCATTTTCAGCTACGACAGCCTCCTGCAACCCTCTGCCAGAGAAAACGTAGCTCTGTTTTCGCTGGTAAAATGCTTGGGCCACCACAGGTGCACCCGACATGACTGATGTCGAGCTGGCCATGCCGCTCCCCACTCCCCCCCACCCCCGAGGTCAAACACAATCCTGATGCGGCCATCAGTGAAATCAAGTTTGACATCCTTGCTCTATTGCAATAAAATAAGTCAGATTGTAAAATATACTGTATACTTCACAAGCCACTCCTGTTCTTAATCAGTACATTCCTACTACAATGAGTATCAGTAGCCCATCTGTTTTAAACATAGTTCCCTTTCCCTCCAAAAAGGACAGACCAACAAACCAGGAATCTGAATGGCAATAGTGAAGTGTGCCCATCCCACCTCTCCATAATTATGAGAGATGCGTTGGGGGCGCTGTGGGAAAGAACATGAACACTGTCCATAATCAACTTCCACCTAGTAGTAACCATGAGAAGAGTTTTTATTAAGTTATGGGAAGGGTAGGCGAAAGGGAACAAGTTTGAGTTTGAGAAGGTGCCTTAAGAGAGTGCATTTTCATTTGTCAGGAGGACCATCATCAGTTTAGAATAAAGATTCCTTACTAATTGTGCTAGAGCAGGGTTGTCAAACTCAATTTCATTGAGGGCCGCATCAGAGTTGTGTTTGACCTTGGGAGGGCATGGCCCAAGGGGCATGGCCAGCTTGATGTCTCTTGTGTCAGGGGCCCTCCCAAGCTTCATTTTTTCTGGCAAAGGCACCATGGGCAGGTCCTTCACTGTTTCCAGGATGGCCCCGCGGGCCAGATCTAAACACCCCACAGGCCTTGAGTCTGACACCTCTATGTTAGAGTGAATATCTAGGAAGCTTCAAGTAAGTTCTTCACAGCTGATGATATAGGAGTGTCCACTGGATATTTTTAATAATATCAAAATGGCAGCCAGAATGGCGTGATAAAAGCACCATCTATATTTATTTTATATTTCTATATTTTTATGTGTCTTGTGTGTACTCTGCACACAGCTCAGTGGGGTATTACAAAATAGATAGGTTCTTGAGTACAAAACAAGCGTTTATTGAGATCCCACATAATAATGACATTTCTGTTTAGATTAAGAAATGAATTTTTATGTATCCTTATAAATGGAAATGATAGCATGTTAGCATTAATTGCCTTTATTGTTGATTAGATCCTTGGCCATGTCAAAATACAGAATAAAACATAAAACTTTATAAAAGTATTTTAGCATTAATTTTACAATATTAATCAACACTGATTTCTGTTAAATTTCGTATTATATACCTGGCACTAGGTTTTTTTCCTTCTTTTTTCTTGTTTTCAGACATTGATGAATGTGAAAATGACTTCTACAATGGCGGCTGTGTACATGAATGCATCAATATTCCAGGGAACTACAGGTGTATGTGTTATGATGGCTTCATGTTGGCTGAAGATGGACACAACTGTCTTGGTGAGTCATTATAGTGCAGAAACCTGATGGTCATATGATATAATTTCTTATCTGTTAGATACTACTCATTCCTCCAAGGAAGCACAAAACTATTTAATTCCTCTGATAATCATCATGATCTTATTTCAGGCTTTAAACTATGGATAGTTTTCTTCAAGTATTTGGCTAATGTCATTCAGATTAAACTGTAGATCTGGAACTATGATCCAATCTATCTAGAGGTAGAATCTGTATCTATATCAGTGGTGGGATGCTGCCGGTTTAACGACCGGTTAGGTGAGAACGCATTTTGTGCGTGTCTAAGGTCCTTGCACGCAGCACTGAAAATGGAGCATTTAGAAGCTCAGCTGCTTACCTTCCAAGTCAGCAACGGTAAGTAGAACAGTGAGAGGGGTGGGAAATCATTCGAGATGAGCTACAAAGCAGGAAATAAAGAACAAGATAGAGTGGTGTAGGAGGGCGGGGCCAACTGATCGCCGGAGCTACCGGTTCACCTGAACCAGTACGAACCGGCTGAATACCATCTCTGATCAGTATGGAAATGAAGGTATGAAATACATCAGCTACAGCGCTCCAGTTGGTTCAGCAGATGCAGAATAGCCCCAGGTCCTGTTCCAGGTCCAGCAGCCATGCCTCTCCTGCAGAAAACTCACGGCTGTTTTACCCAAAAGGTTCAGTTGGAGAGTCAGAAAAATGAGAACCTTCATTGCTCAATGTCACCAACAGAACTCCTGACCAACCAGTCATGAGTCTCCTTTGCACTCAGTCTCCTGGCAGCCTCAACGGCACAATGGGTGCTTCTCAAACACAGTGACTCTCTTATTACGGATAACTATCAGAACTTCATGCAAACTTCAAAGACCACTGAAGGAAGTTACAGGATCAGATTCAGATTCAGGAACTTCGACAAAGTGTCTGACAGTATATAGAGGAATTCAAATTAGTCGCAAAAGATTTGGATTGGAATGAAATAGTTCTAATGGCTCAGTTCAGAAGATTCTTTAGCTCATGGATCTCCAACAAAGCTGGCTAGGGAATTCTGGGAGTTGAAGTCCGCCAGGCTTAAAGTTGCCAAGGTTGGAGACCCCTGCTCTAGGTGAAACAACACTTAACACAATCACTTAAATATGAGCCAGCAGTGTGCTGCAGCTGGCAACACAGTTCTAGGCTGCATAAACAGAGGAATAGAATCAAGATCACGTGAGATGTTAATATCACTTTATAAGGCCTTGGTAAGGCCACACTTGGAATACTGCATCCAGTTTTGGACGCCATGATGTAAAAAAGATGTTGAGACTCTAGAAAGAGTGCAGAGTGCAGAGAAGAGGAGTGCAAAGATGATTAGGGGACTGGAGGCTAAAACATATGAAGAACGGTTGCAGGAACTGGGTATGTCTAGTTTAATGAAAAGAAGGACTAGGGGAGACATGATAGCAGTGTTCCAATATCTCAGGGGCTGCCACAAAGAAGAGGGAGTCAAGAGATTCTCCAAAGCACCTGAAGGCAGGACAAGAAGCAATAAGTGGAAACTAATCAAGGAGAGAAGCAACTTAGAACTAAGGAGAAATTTCCTGACAGAACAATTAATTAGTGGAACAACTTGCCTCCAGAAGTTGTGAATGCTCCAACACTGGAAGTTTTTAAGAAGAGATTGCACAACCCTTTGTCTGAAATGGTATAGGATTTCCTGCCTGAGCAGGGGGTTGGACTTGAAGACCTCCAAGGTCCCTTCCAACTCTGTTATTCTATTCTATTCTACTTTAGGTCAGGGGTGGGGAATCTTTTTTTTTTTCTGCCAAGGGCTACTTGGATATTTATAGCATCATTCACAGGCTATACAAAACTATCAACTTAAAAATTGTCCTGCTATAAAATCTTACATGAGGAGAAGATTTTAATGAGAAAGTTCCTTTTGAAGTTATCTTTAAAATGGTTTTTTTAAGGATTTAAGTAGTTAGATTTCTGTATGTGGTGGATCTGCCTCATTCTTTAAAAGGACGAGTAAAATAGAAACGTGTATCCTTCTTCACCTTTTCTGCTTATTGTATAAAGACTCGTATTGTTAAAAAACACACACACCAGGAATCTCATAAGCAAAATCTGCAAATATTTTGGCAGGTTTGGATGATCCCATATTTTGCCCATTCTTTTGTGAATAATTTCCTCAGTAGAATAATACTCTGCAATACAATTTTCTTGTTAGGGACTGTATATAGTGATGTTGCAAAGGCAACTGGAGAAGGATAATAATCTCTGCAACCAGAAAAAACAGAAATGTCATTTCCATTTAAATTTGTGGAGATGAGGTTGATTTATTGCTCGCTACGGTTTTTTATTTAGTTGAGCTTTTTTTCTTTCTATTCAGATGGAATGAGTTTTGTTTTACCTTCTTTGGTTGAGATTCCTTGGCTATACATTTATATTGGATATAGACCACGTCTGCCCTCGGGGGAAGTCATTTTTTATTTGACGTTTTTATTGAACAATTTCACAAATATGATGTGAAATGACACTATGGGGGTTTTCAAACCATGATGAGATTCTCATCTGCTTAAATATAATCTGTTTTAACATTGTAATTGCTTGAAACAGTGCAAGTTCCTTCTGAAGATTATTATTTGATGTTCAGTGCAGGCAACACAGGATTAATATTTAACTTTGAGAAATGAAGAGTCCTCAAGGCCTTAATTTGAAACGAGTAAGTGAAATAAATTTTCTGTTCCTGGGCAGATAGGCTCAAAATCCAAATGTCACCACAATATAAAAAAGATGTAAAAGGAGTACAGAGAAGAACAACAAAAATGATTTGGGGGCTGGAGGCTAAAGCGTTTAGTTTAGTTTCACTAAACTAAACTAGACATACCCAATTCCTGCAAGTGTTGGGTATGCAGGAATTGGGTATGTCTAGTTTAGTTTAGTGAAAAGAAAGACTAGGGGAGATATGATAGCAATGTTCCAATATTTGAGGGGCTGCCACAAAGATGAGGCAGGCAAACTATTTTCCAAAGCACTAGAAGGCAAGACAAGAAGCAATGAATCTATATACATAAAAGCGAAAACCACTCATGCTGTAATCACGAAATCTCCAGAACCGTAAAGTCTACAAACTTGAAATTTGCCACGTATTTTCCTCTTGGCTTCTAGGTGCTCACTAAGAAAGGATTTTTTGAAATGACCATCAGAGCATTAATATTTCCTCTGACGCTTTGATGCTAAGGAGTTCTACTCCCCCCTCCCCATCTGAAAAGAAATCTGTTCTAAATGCAAAACACAAGCAGAGGAGAGGAGTTTCATTTTCAGTTTTACTTTCACAGAAGCAGCCAGGGGATAGGATAGGAGACGTTTCTGTGAGACAAGGCTGTGGGAGAGAAGGTTGATAGGATAGGATAGAGTTCTGTGGGGCAAGGCTGAGGGAGAGAAGGGGAGAGGAGAGGCCGATTGTAACTACTCATTAATTTTCAAGCTGTAAATGTCGATTTATCAAGCCCGATCACATAGTTTCATAGCGAAGCATGAGTATTCAGCTAGTAGAAAGAGAAACAACCTACAACTAAGGAGAAATTTCCTAATGGAAATTTAACAATCAACCAGTGGAACAGTTTGCCTTCAGAAATTGTAGAGATTTTCAAGAGGAGACTGAATATTATTATTAAGGATAAAGAAGAGGCTGAATATTTTTTGACGTGGGATGTATTTTATCTATAGTTAGACAATAGAAACAGAAGTTAGAAAGGAGGAGAAATAAAAAGAGGAAATGTTAATGTGGAGAGAATTGAAAGATGATGAAGTTATGTATTACTGTTATTATACTATTATATAGTTATATTATTAATACTATTGTGATGAATATAATAACCAATATGTGAACTATGACTTTGAAGCCCCGCGGCAAGAGTTTAAACAGTTTTTCCTTATAGCCCATCAGCTGGGACTCAGGAGGCAGCAATAGATTGGGGGTGGGGCCAAATAAAAGGTAAGAATAATGTGGGGGCCAGGGAGGTCTTATTGTCACCGCTACCGGCTCGGCGGAACTGGGAGGAACCCACCACTGGTCCACAGGATTTTCTCAACCACTGTTTGGAAGAGGTTGGCCATCTTTTTAGAATGTTCTTCTGACTTCTCAGACTAACTTTCATTCCTTATGTTATATTCTGGGTGAAGAATGGAGGTGAAGCGAGAGTGATTTCTAATAATTCTTTATTCAATACTGCCTGTGAGGCAACTGTTGCTCCCTGGCTGACACAGCTCCTTTTATAGGGAAGCTGATTAGCCAATCAGGAGAGAGTATTTTCCTGCTGAGATCAGACTGAGAACTTCAACTGACAACTATATATAATACATAACACCTTACTCTCCCAAGAGATCTCTCATCCAAACTAGATCCTGACCCTGCTTATTTTAAGATTGGCTAAACTAAATTACAAATAACTTACAAATTTCTACCTTAATGATTATTCAGAAGTGTAGACAATCATTCATGAAGTAAGGACTGACTGCTCCCTTAAAGCAACCAGACATTCATCGATTTGGGCCATGCATTGTGAATGGACGAGGGACCAGAAAAATGAACCAGGCTTGGCCAAGCTTGAGGGAAATAAAAGAAAGGGAAGTCAATCAATCAGTGGAGAGAGGGGACCATGTCATGGCCTTGGCAGCAGGAGCTTCCACTAAGATGTGGTTCAAAAAAGTCAAGTCAGAAGATGTACTGACTTCTGCATCCTGAGTTCTTGAATCAGATTCTGGGATCAAAGTCTGAATGCTTAGAGGTTGGGGAGGCACATGAGATCTGAAAAAGATGTTATTCAACTACAGAAAGGTCTAACAGTCAGTCTTCATAGGAGAAGTTTGGAAAATCTTCAAACATAAGAACTTCCTTTGCCGTTGTAATAGATTTTTAGAAATGATTTCGAATTCAACCACAAAAAAGTTTTGTGAAAAATGAAACGTTCATCATTCATGGATAATAAATTTTATAATGAAAGGAAGACGGTATTTTTCAAGTGAGGGTCAGAAAGCCTTACTTATTGGCCTTTCTCCACTCTATAAAAAGAACCAGCGCAATCATTCTCCAAACATCAAGAAAAATTAGATTTACACTTGTGGAAAAAAAAATCATTTCAGAAACTGCCAGATGTGAAATGTCAACAAGTTGTAGCATTAATTGATTTAAGATTACACAATCACTGCCCTGATTAAAGAAAGCAATGCTTCCTTTTCTTCTATTCTGGATGTTTAGCTTTGTTTTCCTCTCGTTGGACAGCTGGTTACAACATGTGGGTCATAAGAACTCCAGATGTATTTCTCTGTTTCTGATATTTGTTGTCTCTATATTACTCAACAGCTCAACTAAGTTTTTTCCCCCCTACATTAAAGCCCTGATTATTGTTAACTGAGGCTAAACAAATTTTAGAAGGCTTTGTGTGCTATATAAACACAAAATATTTGTGAGGAAATGATGAAATTGGTTTCTTGCTTGATTTTCCTTCTATTTCATATTTTATTCCCAACTGGTACTTGTTCTTTATTTTAGTATTTAGACCACTACCACATGCAGTATAGGCACAATTTCAGAACTTGTGATTTTCATACTTTTTCATTTCTACCTCAGTTTAAGTCAGGGATGAAATCCAGCAGATTCTGACAGGTTCTGGAGAACCAGTAGCAGAAGTTTTGAGTAGTTGGGAGAACCGGCAAATACCACCTCTGGCTGGCCCAAAGTGGGGTGGGAATGGAGACTTTGCAGTATCCTTCCCCTGCCACACCTACCAAGCCCACCAAGCTGCGCCCACAGAACCGGTAGTAAAAAAATTGGGATTTCACCACTGGCTTAAGTGCATGTGAAATGACACACAAAATGAAGCCTTTCCACTCCAGTTGTAATTCTGTAGAGCAGGGGTCCCCAACCTTTGGTCTGTGGACTGGCAGCGGGCCACAGCATGCCAGAAACTGGGCTACACAGACAAGTGAAGTCCCATCCACAGGATGCAGACAGCATACGAAACCACACTCCCTCCGGTCCACGGAAAAACCTCTCTCCACAGAAACAGTCCCTGGTGCTCAAAAGGTTGGGGGCCACTGCTGTAGAGCTGTGAGCAGTCTGTTTTTCCATTGGCAGAAGTTCTTGCTTCATCTACCTTAGCATTGTATTCATGGGAATGGTGACATGATGGCTTCAGGAGTCCCCTTGTCAGCAGCTGTAGCAAGAGCAGGGGTTGCATATAATCTGTTTTAACTCTTTGCAGATGCTTATTTGATTCTAGGTACACAGTGATCGAGGTGAAAGGGACAGGGGTAACCTACTGAGAGATCAGTTTCTCCTTTTCTGGAGAAGAGAACCAGCCAGCTGCAAATTGCCTTGCTGAGTCTTGGATTCTCTCCCTCCCACCCACCCCTACTATGTTGTGAATGCAATAGGAGCCATTTCTCTTCTTTCACTTTTATGTGGGGTGGCTTTATTGTATCATTCCACACTGGCAACTTTTAGCATCCTATTCATAGTGGCTACTGGTTAGGCATTGCTCAGAACGTACCTCCATTCCACAAAGTCAGAGCATTTTAATGGGAAACATGCCTTCCTGTCTGCACAATTAACAGCATGCTATCCTTTCACCCACATAACCTCCAAGTTATTATTAAATGTAATAGAGCAATCATATCTCAGCACCTCCTTTTTAATAATTGCTCAGACTTGTTGGCTTGTTGCGGATAGCAGCAAATGGTCTGAAAGTATTTTGAAGATGTGGAATGTATTTATGTATTTTGGACAGAAGGGTGGCTAGGTGGTAGTTTGCTTCTGCTGCTCCAGAGCCTGCAGTAGTTTGAAGCACAGAATGGATTGAATTCGATCAGGGCCGGATTTTCCTATAGGCTAACTAGGCTTCAGCCTAGGGCCTCAAGATCAAGAGGGGCCTACATTCAAATTGTTAGCAAAATTAAAATTACACTATTCTAAAAACAGTGAACACTAAAACACTGAACCGAAAAAAATGGGAGGTGAAAGGGCCTCATAAGTGGAATAGCCTAGGGCCTCTTTTCATCTAAATCCGGCCCTGAATTCGATTCTTGCATTTTCCGATTGGTAACTTTGAAGTCAAGCACAAAATAATTAGCCTTCTTCTTACCCATGTTCTGAAGTGGACAGTAGTCAAATTATCATCCAGATGATTTAAAACTAGTTTGGAGGATTAGCAAATAGAAATGGGTACATTGAATTGCCCTGGCAATGAAAGACACTTTCTATTGAAATCTTTACTGCAGATGTGCTGACATTTCCTGCGGCATACTGTATGCATCAAGTACAGCAGAGAAATCCATATTTAGTGGTCATGTCTTCCTGGAAGCGGCAACTCGCTCCAAGTTGATACAGATCTTTCACTGATCCTTTTACCACAGGCTGTAGGTACCTCCAAAGGTTCAATTATCATGAGAAGTCTTTTAAATAGAGAAGGACATCAAGTTTGCCCGTGGACCTGTGTTTTCTGTGTGGAGAGGGAAGGATGCCATAAAGCCAGGGGTGGTATTCACTTACTTTTCCTACTAGTTTACAAATGTGAGTGCGTGCGTCCTTCCACGCACGCGCTTTGCTCATGCGCATGCCTTCCACGCATGCGCCTGACCTCAAAAATGTATCTAAATAGGATGGCATAGAGCCAGAGCAGATGGGTGGATCTGCGATTTCTGCTACCTGTTCACCTGAACTGGTCCAAACCGGCTGAATACCATCTCTGCATAAAGCTATAACTTTCCCCAGAGTAGGATGGTAGAAGGGCAGTTTTCACATTCTGCAGAACTCTCTCAATAAATGTATAAATGTTGTGCGCAAAACACAAACAAGTACGCAAGAGAAAATGTATTCATTCGGCGGCGTTCCTTGATTTGAACAATGAGTTATTTACAAGTGAACTACGGTTTGGGACTTTATTTACAGTACTTTCTTATTCGTATACATAGTAAATATTCATTTATTTACTTATTTGCTAGGTCACTCTAGCCTAGAGATGCTTACAAAACTCCATCCAGTAAAAGTGCTAAAAACAACAGAAATTAGAAACAAACCAAAAAAAATCCAACAAACTCAAATTGCAGTTGCAATAAACTTTGCACCAAAGGAATAAACAAACGTACTATCCTAGAGCAAGAGGCCTACCTCATCCCTAAATTCCCCACTCCAAGCCTTTGGGAATAGTCAGGTCTCAATCATTTTCCAAATGGTTAACCAAGAAGGAACCTGTGCAAACTTCAACAGAAGGTAGGTGCAGGGATAGGCTGCTGGGGGTTCTCAGGGATTCGGGAGAACCTCTAGCTAAGATTCTGTGCAGTTCGGAGAACCCCCAAATCCCACTCCTGGCTGGCTCCATCCACTCTACCCCACCCCTCCCAGGAGTCCCCACGCAGCCCATTTTGGATGCAGGTAAGTGCAGGGCGTGAATGTGGGGGGAGAGTGAAAAATAGGCCAACTAGAATTTTGGGAATTCCGTTTCCGGCCCTCCAAGGGTCTCCAGGCCTGAGGAGGCCATTTTTGACCCCTCCCAGAGGCTCGAGGAAAGCCTCCGGAGCCTGGGGAGAGCAAAAACACACACCCCCCGCCGTGGTGCAGGAGGCTGACTAGGCCACACCCACTATGGCCATGCTCACCAAGCGGCCAGGCAGAGAACCCCTTGCTAAATTTTTTGAAGCCCACCCCTGGGTGGGTGTTAGTATTCTGAGTAATGCATCCATTGAAAGCATAACTCTGAGGCAGGTAGATTCCTCAAAGAACATGTTTATTGGATACATCATATTGGCACAGCCGGTGAAAACCAACTCTGACAGTTCCTGCGGTTTTCACCTAATTAAAAGAGTAAGATTCCCCCCTTCCAGGTGTCACCAGTCACATTGTCCAATGAAGATGGAAGTCAGGCTCTTCTTCTCTTTCCACAGCCACCTGTTTCAATGACCTTGGTTCCCATAGGAAAACTTTTTATTTTGACTGTAGCTGGGCTATCTACTTCCCTCCTCCTTTCTCCCTCTCCGACTTCGTGGCAACTATGAGGCAGCACAAGATGGTTTCAACCAGGTTCACTTCAGAGTTGACAACGGGGGTGGGGAGTGGGTGAGCAGGAATGCTATTCCAAAGAAAGCAGCTGGAGAATGAAAGTCTCCTCTTTGGACTCCTTGCAGATGGCATTCTCTTAAAGACCTTAATGGAAGGGCAGAAACCAGGAGAAGTTGACAATCCCAAAGATAACCAAATTCAATGTCATATGGAGTTTTTAAAGTGACAAGCAATGCCTTAAATTCATCCCAAAACTAACTTGTAGCCATGCAACTCTCATAGTAGAGACATAAAACCCATTATTCCTCAAGCCACTGCATTCTGGAGCAGCTGAAGTTTCTTCAAGAGCTCTTCAAACAATCATAAGTAAAACACATTGCAGACATCCAAGTGAGAGGTAACCAAGACATTAGTGGCTGAAGTAGGCTGGTCTCCCAGGGAGATTCACTTACCTTCCCTACCAGTTCGCAAATGTGATTGCAGGTGCCTCCTCTGTGCATGCGCACGGCCTTCTGCACATGCTCTTTGCTCACGCATTACATCCGGGTGGGTGGGCAGAGTCTCCCGCAGTCACCACTACCGGTTCACTGGACAGAATAGGCTGAATTTATTTATTTATTTATTTATTTATTTATTTATTTATTTATTTATTTATTTATTTATTTATTTATTTATTTATTTATTTATTTATTTATTTATTCATTCATTCATTCATTCATTCATTCATTCATTCATTCATTCATTCATTCATTTTTCAAACTTTTATACCGCCCTTCTCCCGAGGGACTCAGGGCAGTGTATAGCCAATAATAAAAAACATTGATATAAAAGTTAAAACAATTTAAAACTGATTCAATATTTTGGCCAAATATTAAAAACCCCAAAACTAAAAAAACCATTAAAATTCATCAGACCAGCTTGCTGAAATAATAGGGTCTTCAGGGCCCAGCGAAAGGCGCGAAGGTTGGGGATCCTACGTATTTCCGGGGGCAATGTGTTCCAAAGGGCAGGGGCCCCCACAGAGAAGGCTCTCCCCTTGGGGGTCGCCAGTCGACATAATTTGACCGACGGCACCCTGAGGAGGCCCTCTCTGTGGGAACGTACCGGCCGATGGGAGGCTATCGGTGGCAGCAGGCGGTCTTGCAAATATCCAGGTCCTAGGCCATGGAGCGCTTCAAAGGTGGTAACCAACACCTTGAATCGCACCCGGAAGACCACCGGAAGCCAGTGCAGCTCGAGCAGGAGAGGAGTTACGTGGGTGCGACGTGTCGCCCCCATAATCACCCGCGCGGCCGCATTCTGGGCCAGTTGGAGCCAAGCGGTCTGAGTTGTTCTTCTAGATCAGAGGTCAGCAACCTGCGGGTCACCTGAGTAGTGCTCCTGGTTCCTGTAGTCTGAAATTTTTTTCTCTGGAAATCCATTTATACTCCCACACCATTCAAAAGGTGTTCATCTCAAATTGTATAGCTAAAAGTCTGTAGAGATTCTCAATCATCCAGGTCATGGTTGTCCGAAACGTGTTTTTTCAGGAGGCAACTGGACTGTCTTGTTTTCAAATTAGATATCCCAAATTCCTTATAGCCCAGATAATTATTTATCTCTCATCTTGTGCAAACTTTATTCCTGAAGAGCTGAGAACAAGACAATGGACATAAGAATGTCAAATCAAATTGAAAATGAACAAGGATCTATTTTAAGGCTTATTCTGGGATGGCAGCAGTGACATTGCTGCAAACTATCAGAGACCTGTCAGAGATTTTCTATAGAATCTTCGTGTGATGGAATAAGCAAAATATTTCACTGATAACATCCCTTCATTTCTCAAGTAGACCTTAAAAGCAGGTAGTAAAGTAGCTGAAGAAGGAATTCCCGTCAGTTGAATTTGATCTGGTTCAATTACTGGATTTGTATATTTTTGTGGTAATCTCGTCCTTCAATAAAAGCTGCAAAAGCAAACCAGTTAAATGGCAAAGAGCCAAAAGTTTCCTTCGGGGTTCTTGAAAAATTTGCAACAGAACTACCATGTTCTGAAAATAAGACTGGGTCTTATATTAATTTTTGCTCCAATAGGGCTTATTTTCTGATTAGGTCTTATTTTGGGGAAAATACGTTACTAAATGCATCCATCTGGCTGACAATCTTATCTGGGGCTTATTTTGGGGGGGGTAGGGCTTATATTTCGAGCATCCTGAAAAATCATGCTAGGATTTATTTTCCGGTTGGGTCTTATTTTTGGGGAAACAGGGTACTTATGAATAAAAAACATCTTTAGGGGAAAAAAGTACTTTCCACACTAGATAAGGACCAATTGTTGCCTGACAATTTTTTTTCTAAAGAATGTCATAGAATAAAAAGTGGCCTTATTGTGATGGAATTTTATAACTTTTGGAATGAAAACGGACATTTCCCCAAGTATCACAGAACAAGAATAGATGGACTTTTTGTGGTTTTAAACAAACAGAGACTCTCCATTAAACCAAGATTCAGTAAGAAAGGATCAAAGGCAAATAGGGAGAGCTTGACTTAACATACTCACCAATGCCAACATATCCAGTTTCCAAGATAATGTAACCTAAGCTCTTTCCCATTGCAATAAATCTGCCTCCTCTGAAGTGATGAGGATATTCCCTTTTTTTGTTTGAGAGCTTTTGTAAGGGGCTTGAACTCTGGGCTTTATTGAATGAAATATATTACTTAATCCAGACTAGATTTGGAAAAGAAATTGTGCTGAGAGCATTGGTCAACAGCTTTCTTTGAAACTGGAGAAAGGGATAGAATCGTAATTGCTTCTATTCGATGCACCAATGACGTTCATTCATTACCATAAAATTTTGGATGAATCTGAGTAATGAATAACTTGGGAATGCACCGCTATAAATTTACATGTAGCTCCAAAATTCTGGTGATGAGGAAGGGGAACGTTATTGTCCACCAAAATATCCGCCCTTGAGATTTCTCTTGTTTGGTCATATTTTGGGATAGGCCACAGTTCATCACTATGGTGATGATGTTTAGCCTTCTTTTTTTTTTTTTACAACTGATCACAAGAAGATTGTCCTAATCCTGAAGTGTTCTCAGAATGATGACATCTGATTCTACATAGTATTCTACCTAATTCAGGTACCCTGTTTCCCCCAAAATAAAAATCCCCTGATAATAAGCCCAATCAGGCTTTTAAGTGCATGGCAATAAGGCCAAGCGCTTATTTCAGGGCACCCGCCCTCTGGAATCAACTCCCTCTGGAGCTCCGGGTGGCCCCCAACCTTCGCTCTTTCCGCCGAGGGCTGAAAACTTGGCTATTTCACCTGGCCACCTTGGACTGATGGGGGTTTAATCTAGGTTTTATTGAATTTCTTAATTTTAACCTGGACTTCTGTTTTAATGGTTTGCCTGTTCTGTTTTTAATTGTTGTGAGTCGCCCTCAGTCCTGTGGAGATAGGGTGGCATACAAGTCCCAACAAATAAATAAATAAATAAAACAGGGTCTTATTTTTGGGGAAACACGGTATGTAGACAGACTCTTCAGAACAAGGATATTCGCTCTAAAGCAATACTTGTTGGACAATTTGAAGATGCTTCTGGACCATACCGTGCTCCTTGAATATCAGATACAGTACATATGACAAGGAGGGGCCTGTTTAAGTATGAGTCAGCAGTGTGCCACAGCTGCCAAAAAAAGCCAATGCAGTTTTAGGTTGCATCAATGGCGGACAGCATGGGAAATGACAGTACTACTCTGTTCTGCACGAGTGAGACCACATTTGGAATACTGCATCCATTTCTGATTACCCTGAGGCAAAAAAAAAAAAAAAAAAAAAAAAAAGATGCTGAGGCCCGAGAAAGAATGCAAAAAAGAGCACGATAAGAGATCTTGAGGCTAAATCCTGTGATGGACAGCTATAAGGGAACTACCATATTTTTCAGCGTATAAGACGCACCTTCCCCTCACCCACCCAAAAGAGGCTGAAAATTTGGGTGCATTTTATACTCCAAATGTAGCTTTCTTGAAGCTTTTTTTCAGCCCTAACGAGGCGCTAATGAGGTGCTACTGAGTGAAGTGATCTTCCCAGCTTTGCCTGTTCCCTCGATTCTCCGCTGTGCTTTAATGAGGCGCCAGCGAGTGAAGCGATCTCCATGCTTTGCTCTGACTCTCAGCTGTTCTTTAGAAGCTTTTTTTCAGCCCTAACTAGGCGCTAGCTGAGTGAAGCGATCTCCCTGTGCTTTGCCTGCTTTTCTCATTGCTGCTTCCTCTCAGCTGTGCCTTAGAAGCTGTTTTTTATCCCCAAGCAGGGGATAAAAAACCAGCAAACTAATGTGCTGAAGCTGACCAGATTAAGGACGCTAGCCAGATGAACACCTGGTAGGCAAATTTCTTCCCCCCTATTTTCCTCCCCAAAAACCAAGCTACGTCTTATACTCCGGTGGGTCTTATACTCCAATAAATACGGTAGGTATATTTAGCCTAATGAAGAGAAGGATTTGGGGAGACATGATAGCAATCTTCCAATACTTGAAGGGCTGTCACAGGGAAGAGGACATCAATTTTTTTTCAAAGCACCCGAGGGCAGAACAAGAAGGAATGGGTGGAAGCTCATCAGAGGGAGATCCAAGCTGGAAATAAGGAGAATTTCCTGACAATGGGAACAATTAATCAGTGGAACAGCTTGCCTCTTGAGTTGTGGGTGCTCCGACACTGGAGGTTTTCAAATTCCTGTCAATGGCCAAATAATATCAAATAGACCTTAAGACCAACATTTATAATATCAATTAATGAAGTATATGCAAAATATAATAGAATTGTATGGCCTAGGAAATAGAAATGAAGCACAAAAATGGCATATCCATTCCTGCCGATAGAATGATTTCTTCATTGCTAATACATTTTTCAGACGATCAAAAAACACCTCCTCCTCAGACAAACAGAACTTAAACTGATTATATTATAGATATAAGAAGCTGGAAGAGTTCAGTTATAATATAATGTCATGGCCATGACCATTGACCATACTGACCATTCTTCAGTAATATGGCAAGCAACAGAAGAAAGGTTCTAATTTTTAAAGCAAGCAAAATAAAGCATAGCTTTGTAAAACTGTGCCAGCAAATCTGGAGAACAGCACAGTGGCCAAGAGTCTACATACCAAGGAATAGGTGAAATCTATTGCACAATATCCTTAAGTTTACATGTTAGCATGAATGCTTAGGATCTTTCAACAAAGATTAGAACATTTACAAGGAAAGGGAAATTCAAGTTGGTTTTTTAAAAAGGTGAAAGATAGAAAGAATACGACATATTGGTGGTAGAGAAGATCTTGAGATTATCATGAAGAAGAAAACAAACCAATGGATTTTAGTAGAAATCAATCCTAAGTACTTACTCAAACTCAAATGACCAGGTTCAAATGTTTATATTTATGCAAATCGTACACATTATATGAAAACACAGTGTTTTTGTAGAATGTGTACAACTTGCATAAATATGAAATATACTATATGAGGATAACCAGATGCAAGGTGGATGGATTCACAATGGTGATGAGTCCATTGGAATACCTGAAGGACCACTCTGGGGATTGCTCATTTTGGAAAGGCTCTAACTACATAGTACTACGAATCAACTCCAACTAAATGGCACATAATAAATCAATGTCTAAAATACAACTGTCATATTAGGATGGAAGCCATCGCTGGTCATTGGGGGCGAATCACTGGCCCCCACGGAAAGGGTGCGCAACCTGGGCGTCCTCCTGGACCCACGGCTGTCCTTAGAGGATCACACGACAGCTATGGCCAGGGGGGCTTTCTATCAGGTTTGCCTGATACGCCAGTTGCGGCCCTTTCTAGATCGGGACTCCCTACGCACAGTCACTCAGGCACTCGTCACCTCTCGCCTGGATTATTGCAATGCTCTCTACATGGGGCTCCCCTTGGGGTGCACCCGGAGGCTCCAACTGGTACAGAATGCGGCCGCGCGGGGGATTATGGGAGCATCGGGGCGCTCCCATGTTACACCTCTCCTGCGCGAGCTGCATTGGTTGCCGGTGGAGTTCCGGGTGCGTTTCAAGGTGTTGGTAATGACCTTTAAAGCGCTCCATGGCTTAGGACCAGGGTACTTACGGGACCGCCTTCTGCCGCCAATTGCCTCCCACCGGCCGGTTCGCTCCCACAGAGTGGGCCTCCTCAGGGTGCCGTCAGCCAGACAATGTCAGCTGGCGACCCCCAGGGGGAGAGCCTTCTCTGTGGCAGTCCCTACCCTCTGGAATGATCTTCCTCCAGAATTGAGAATTATCTCCGACCTCCGGACGTTTCGTCGGGCCCTGAAAACGCATCTTTTTCAACTTGCCGGTCTAGCCTGATCCCTGCTGCATTTTTAGAATTTTTTAAATTTTTAAATTTTTAAAATTTTTAATGTTTGTAGCATTGCTGCATTTTAATATCTATTTGGTTTTTAATTCTCAGCCTAACGTATATGTGTTTTAATTTTTAACTTGTATGTATTGAATTTTTATTTCGGCTGTTCATCGCCCTGAGTCCGTAAGGAGAAGGGCGGTATACAAATCTAATAAATAATAAATAAATAAATAAATAAATAAATAAATAAATAAATAATAATAAATAAATATTAGGATGGAAGCTTCAGTGCTGCCACCTCCTCATGTGTGGGAAAGTAGGAGGGGGGATTTAGGAGAGGGGAATTGGTAGACATAATGGCATTCTTCCTATTGGTCAAGGTCAGGGTGATCCAGCATCTGGAGGAGGAGTGGTCAGGGGCTGGGTCGAGGTGGAATGGATGATGATTAGAGCATGTGATCGATTGAGGAGAAAGGGAGTGGTTTTGGGAGCTTGGTATTACTGAAGGAAAGCCCGGGCTTTTCAGATTTCGGATTTCGCAGATGTGCCAGTATTCCTATTCTAATAAAAGGAACTTTGGAAAATGCCTGCTTCTGCGTTTTTACTGGGAATTGGGGGTTTTCTGGAATGCTGACAACAACCCTCAACCATATAAATTTGTCAGAGGTAGGTTTCAGCAGGTTCTGACCAGTAGTTCGGAGAACCAGTAAAAATTCTGACTGGCCCTGCCCCCATCTATTCTCTGCCTCCCAAGTTCCAGCTGATTGGGAGCAAATGGGGATTTTGCAGTATCCTTCCCCTGGAGTGGGGTGGGAATGGAGATTTTACAGTACCCTTCCCCTGCCACGCCCACCAAGCCACATCCACAGAACCAGTAGTAAAAAAATGTGAAACCCACCACTGAAATTTGTTCAAAGTTTATGATCAGTTTGGAAGTCCTTTCTTTACCTTCCACTTCTAAGTGAGAGCAAATTTCTGGAAATATGACTTCTAAGTTTCTCATGAGAACTGTTTCTCATGTGTATCTTTTTGTTAGGCAGGCTATTATTTCTTTCCATCTGTGGGGTGATTTTAAATATATCATTGCAGTCTCAGTTTTTTAACCTAATTTTCCTCTGTGACATTGATGTTTCTGATTCAAGTTACTTGTCCAGCTTTATGACTTGACAAAGTAGACAGGGAAGTTTAATTCTATCACATGACTCTCCATGAACCATTTTGTATTAATTTTCTTTTTAAGTATGTAGAAGAAGAGATATTGTTCTTTAAAAAAACAAAGCCCTAGGAATAAGGTAAATCAAGTAGCCCAGGGTGCCCCTTTATTCTGCAGAAGGATTAAATATTTTTTTTTATTGCACAGGACTGTTTCAATGCCTTTAAAAGTATACTTCCATATGCATATTGATTACTAAAGTGCTGAAACCATGCTTCTATTTTTAGCCAGGCTTTGAATGATTCTGAAAACAATTTGCTTCAACAAACAGCCCCATTAACTGAGCTTTAAATCACTCAAATTTGAAATCCTGGTAGCTAGCATTGGGGGAAAAATGAGGACCCAATGACATCATGATACTGATGGCAGATAATTGCATCAGAGTAAATGCAATGTTCTTGACATTTGATAAGCAGTTAGGTATTGTTTTTAAGGCACAAAGGAAACTTCCTTTCAGAAAGATATTCCCAGGCATACTATACTCAATAGTAGTAACTGTGAGAGGGATCTTGGAGTCCTAGTGGACAACCATTTAAATATGAGCCAGCAGTGTCCTACAGCTGCCAAAAAAGCCAACACAGTTCTAGGCTGCATAAACAGGGATAGAATCACGTGAAGTGTTAATACCACTTTATAATGCCTTGATAAGGCCACACTTGGAATACTGCATTCAGTTTTGGTCACCATGATGTAAAAAAGATGTTGAGACTCTAGAAACAGTGCAGAAAAGAGCAACAAAGATGATTAGGGGACTGGAGGCTAAAACATATAAAGAACGGTTGCAGGAACTGGGTATGTCTAGTTTAATGAAAAGACGGACTAGGGGAGACATGATAGCAGTGTTCCAATATCTCAGGGGCTGCCAGAAAGAAGAGGGAATCAAGCTATTCTCCAAAGCACCTGAGGGCAGGACAAGAAGCAATGGGTGGAAACTAATCAAGGAGAGAAGCAACTTAGAACTAAGGAGAAATTTCCTGACAGTTAGAACAATTAATGCTTAATGCATTGTAAGCCGCCCTGAGTCTTCGGAGAAGGGCGGCATATAAATCAAATTTAAAAAAAAAAAAAGAACAATTAATCAGTGGAACAACTTGCCTCCAGAAGCTGTGAATGCTCCAACACTGGAAATTTTTAAGAAGATGTTGGATAACCATTTGTCTGAAGTGGTGTAGGGTTTTCTGCCTAAGCAGGAGGTTGGACTACAAGACCTCCAAGGTCACTTCCAACTCTGTTTATTCTATTCTATTCTATTCTATTCTATTCTATTCTATTCTATTCTATTCTATTCTATTCTATTCTATTCTATTCTATTCTATTCTATTCTATTCCATTCCATTCCATTCCATTCCATTCCATTCTATATAAATGAAAAATACTTCACTGAAAACCAGCTTTATCCATAACGAAATCCAGGTTGGGATTAAGCATTGCTTGAGAAGAGATTGTTATTTAATACAATTAATTTCAGTCAAAGGATCTTTTTTTGGTTAGTTCTAGGTTTCATGCAGGTAGCCCTCGACTTATAACCGTTCATTTAGTGACCATTCAAAGTTACAATGGCACTGGAAAAAAGTGACTTATGACTGTTTTTCACACTTACGACCTTTGTAACATCCCCATAACCATGGGATTAAAATTCAGATGCTTGGCAACTGACTCATACTTACGACCATTGCTGTGTCCCAAGGTCACGTGATTTCCTTTTACGACCTCCTGACAAGCAAAATCAATGGGGAAGCCAGATTCACTTAATTGTCGTGTGACTCACTTATCCACTGCAATGATTCCCTTAACAAGTGCGGCAAGGAAGGTTGTGAAATGGGCCAAAACTCATTGAGCAAATGTCTCTCTTAAAAATAGAAATTTTGGGATTCATGAGGGTCGTAAGTCGAAGACTACCTATATTTGGATATGAAAAAATGTATTTAGGATAGTTTTTTTTAAAAAATGCAATCATTGACAACAACGTATAGAAAACACAATACATTCAATTAGAAGATTGGCTTAGGGAATGCTGCCACTGTACTTATACTGGGAAACAAATATCTAGAGCAGTGCTTCTTAACCTTAGCAATTTGAAGATGGTAGACTTCATCTCTTAAAATCCCCAGCCAACCGTTCTGGGAATTGAAATACACACGTCTTCAGGTTGCCAAGGCTAAGAAACATTGTCCTGGAACACTGGCGCTGGTTTTCTTGGCAACACATACAAGAAATTTGTATCACCTTCTTCGTTTGGGTTGATTTTATTTTCCAATCTAGTGTAGTGTCCTAGGATTGTCAGGAGGTGTCCCATCCAACTTCGCTTAACTTTTTTAGATCAGCCAATCTATGATTCGTGGCTGTGAGTTTTGCACCGTGAAATGTGAAGGAAAGGAAAGGAGCACATGGGCGCAAAATTGATGCTCGACCCAATAAATTATAATTTCTTAAATGATGGTTGACGAGACCATATGTTTGATTGTTTCCTAATATGACTTGATTGCGTATTTGTACCCTATGACTATCATTAAGTGCTGTGCCTTATGATTCTTTTCTTTTATGTACATTGAGAGCGTATGCACCAAAGACAAATTCCTTGTATGTACAATCACACTTGGCCAATAAATAATTCTGTTCTGTTCTGTCTGAATTGGAGTGAAGAATTTGTGGCTTCTTATTGTATTCTGAGTACTAACGTCTTATATTCAAATTTATGTCTCTAGATGTTGATGAATGTTTGGATAACAATGGTGGCTGCCAACAGATTTGTGTCAATACTATGGGAAGCTATGAATGCCAATGTAAAGAAGGGTTTTTCCTAAGCGATAACCAACACACCTGCATCCATCGTTCTAATGGTAAGTCTCCAGTTCCTGAAGAATATGAATTAACCTTAAGACATACAGTGTCAATGTTATTACCCTGTTTCCCCGAAAATAAGACATCCCCTGACAATAAGCCCAATCGGGCTTTTGAGTGCATGCGCTAAAATAAGCCCTCCCTGAAAATATTTAAAAGCAAAGCTGGAAATCAGGTAAGACGGCAAGTGGAGCCCCATCTTGCTCCACGTGCCCCAAAATAATAAGACCTCCCCAAAAATAAGGCCAAGCGATTATTTCAGGCTTCCAAAAGATATAAGACAGGGTCTTATTTTCGGAGAAACACGGTAGAAGACTGATGGGAATTTTTTTGTTGTATTTTAAAATCTGGCTTTTCACAGTTTTGGTGATCTGTTGGGAGCAACTTAGAAGGGGTTGCAGCATTTTTTTAAAGCTAACCAGATTTACACAGCAAAGTGAGACCATTGCCAAAGCTCACTGGCACTTTGCCAAAGTACACCTGCAGTGGGAAGATAAGCACAAATGTTATGAAACCTGTGGGTAACCCACTATAATTGCAGCAACATTGGGATCAAGAGCTGGTTTCCAGCCAACTGGGCATTTCCCACATGGTATATATTAATATATCTCTTGACTCAGAGTAATTATACTTAATAGCTCGTGACATTCAGTATTTTTATCCATTAATTTATATTTCTAGCCCATGAATGTCAAACTCACGGCATCACATTGCCATCACATGACGTTTCGCAAATTTTTCTCTTTCGCAGAGCGGGGGTGGGCATGGCCTACGCGTGGCACATCCGGCCCGTGGGCCGCCAGTTTGACACCCCGGTCCTAGCCTTTCAAAATAGAAATTTAGGTTGAGCAGTGAGAGAAAATTGTAAGATGTCCAAACTACTAGTAGTGCTGGTAAAAGTAAACTTATCAAGAAAATTTATCAGAATTATGTATCTTTTGGTTTGTAGTATACTTCTTAACCAATCCAAATCCCAATGAGTTCATTAATTTAATTCATACAGGGAGGTTGTACATTTATTTTATTGTATCAGATAGTTATGGTATTGCAGAATATGAACGTGCTTGATTTAAAGTTTTGAAACAGAGTGATTTCCACTTGCAAAATAGTGATTTTCACTATTTTCCATTATAATTGTGTCTGAGAAAGAGGTGAATCCATATCAAACATTAGCAGACGCTTTATATTATTTGATAATGTGACATTACAATGAGCACGGGGCATTTCACAATGAATTTTAACATGAGTTTTAACAGAACTGTGACATCTTACATTGATTTTGCTTTCCCCCTATATAAAACATTAGTTTCATCACACTGCCATGAACGGGGAAAACAAAACCATGAAATTTGTTGAGCACTTTGTTTCTTTTGCCTTCTATATATCATTTTGAGAATTTAACTAAATTTTGGATATGGATAAAGCATCTTTGAAATATGTCAAAAGTCTCAAAGATTAAAGTAGCCTGATCCAGACACCAGGAAACTTCAATATCATCTTTGGTGGATTTATATGGCTGGTTCAGAAAACTTTAGTTCTAATTTAGTAACTATCCTCTGTCTGGATTGTAAATCTGATTTCCAAGACATATATCTCTGACATGCTAATTTAATAATTTCTCAAGGAAAAGGGGGAGGCAGTTAGTTAGAAAGAAAGCTGGTCCTAAACTGCTAAAAGATAACACCAGGATAATTATATACAGTTTTTCTGGATTTGTCATACATTAGAAGCTTGGCCAGAAGTTTGGGTTCGAATGCAGCAAAAATTACTGGGAACACCAAATTGGCCAAGTTCTTGAAAATGAGCAAGTCAAAATCCTGTGGGACTTTTGGGTCCAAACAGACAGACATCTGGCCCACAACACACCTGACATCACTATTGTGGTAAAGAAAAAAGTCTGGTTCATTGATATTACAATACTAGGTGATGCACGAATTGAGGCCAAACAGCTGGAAAAAAAATAACAAATTGTCATGATTTGCAAATTGAAGTTGAGCGATTGTGGAGGAAGAAATCAATGGTTGTACCAATAGTAATAGGAGCACTTGGAGCAATACCCAAAGGGCTCTCTAGATACATGGAAATTTTGAACTTATTAGATCTGAATATCCTGACTTTGCAAATAACAACACCACCTTACTCAGAATTACCTATATAGTCATACTACTGCCTGTAGACTTAGACAAACTACCTTAACAGCTCTTAATTCTGGGTTAGGACTTGAATTGTTTTTACCACTCCCAGACTGTAAATTGAATTGAATCGAATATCAATTCATACTTCATTTCTGGGATCTGTGATTGGGATGTCGTGTACCACAAAATTGTTTCACAATTCATAAGCTTGTGCATTCCAAACTGTACATATAGTACTGGTGATGTATGTAATAACATCTCAACTTGGTGATGAACTGAGAAATACATTGTTGTGCCTTCAAATACATCGTTCATATGATTAATCCTTCATACCTCCTTTGGAGTTTTTAAATCCCTCCATTTCCTACCCTTGTGGCTTCTGAAGCATTCAATAAGCTTAGCCTGAAGTTCCTAGCTGGAGGAGGTACTTATTATTTCAAACAGCTGGATAACTTAGTTGCTTCACTGATGAGGAAAGCTTTGGGAACTGAACATTTCCTAGTTTTAATTTGCTCACCAGTAGCCCTACCTGCACAGTGGAGCCTTTGGCTCCATACAATAATACTCTTTCATTTACAGTAATGAGTAGATAATTATGTTTGAGAATTTATGAACATGCACCTCACACTTTAATTCCTCAGCTATTAATTTAGCAAACAGCAAAGGAGTATCGGGTCAACTGTGGGGCAATCTCAGTTGTCTGTGAGATCATGCTTCAATTGTGGATGCTTGAAACCGGTTGTGAGAATCGGCTTGTAGGAAAATTGATGTGGTGGATCTAATGGACTTTAAGAACATAGAGATGCAAGTGTGGGAGGTCCAAATGATTGAGGCTTCTTTGTACCTCCAGGCTTTTGAAAGGTACCAATTAGCAAACAGCAAAAGGATGGCAATGAAATAATAAGGGATGGCAAAAAAAAATAAGTACAGCTTGCATTCAAACTGCACCAGAGAAAAATATATTCTGAATATAACAATAATTTGAACCAAGTCATGATTATGATCAAAGGGGAAAGTTGATGATAACTATTATGAGCTGCCTGTGAATTTCTACCAGGCTTGTAAGGAGTGTAATTGTAAGTTAACAAAAAAATAGGACCGGAATATTCTTCTGAAAATAACCTTTAACATAATGGCCAATCATCAACTTGATAGGCTGCCCCTCCAGGCAGTAATATATATTTATAGACATGTTCAGAAATCTGTATAAGACTCTCGTGCATGACTGCATTTTTTTGAACGAAATACTGCCAGGAAATGAGACTAGAATTTTAAACTCATGAAAATGGCAGGATTTTTACAGTTTTTAGGAAATGCAATTCTTGTGGTCAAAGATATCTTTGCAGTATCTTCCATTAAATCTGCATCAGCTAGGTAATTTAATAATTGCCTGTAATTATTAATAATAATTCAAGGAAATGATAAGATAACCATGTGTATGTATATCTCGTGGGGCTAGCAATGTGGCCCCACAAGATAGTAATTTTTTTTAAAAAGATAATGAAAGCTTGTTATTTATATACATTAACTATATTAGATTTTTTTATATGCGGCCCAAGACAATGACTCTTCACTCAATGCAGTCCAGGCAAGCCAAAAGATTGGGCAACCGTGATTTGTATGAAGGATATCATAGTTGGCAGAACAAATCGATACAGTCTTTTGTATCAATTTCGTCTTTTGTATAAAAAGACCATTTTTTGAAAAAGGATTGTCATTTTAATTGTCATTAAATTTTAATGATTGTCGTTAAAAAGTTCGCTTATCCTATGTTTAACTTAGAGATCATCCTCCAATAATGACATGCCCATTTGAATTTTGATCTGTAGTTTGTAAATACCTTTCAAATTTGATTAGGTACATGCCGAGTTAAACAGTTTATTTATTTATTTATTTATTAGTTCAATTTAGATGCCGCCCTTCTCCGGAGACTCAGGACGGCTTACAATGCGTTAAGCAATAGCCTTCATACTTTTGTATATACCTGCTTAGTAGGGCTTTCGGGCCCCCCTAATTGGTGTTCTTTTTTATACAAAGTCAGCTTATTGCCCCCACTATCTGGGTCCTCATTTTACCTACCTCAGAAGGATGGAAGGCTGAGTCAGCCTTGAGCCTGGTAAGATTCGAACTTGCAGTAATTGCAGGCAGCTGGTGCTATTTAACAGCACTTTAGTCTGCTGCGCCACCAAGGCTCTTTTAACTGATGTTAGCAATTTAAATGGATAATTAGTTGTGCTATTGGTTATTTGCCATTCCAGCACTCTTAATAATACAGTTTTGTCTTTACTGGAGATTGTTTGTCCCATTTTAAAATTTGAAGCAAATGCATAACTTGTAAGAAACACAGCAGAAGGAAAGTCCTGCCTTACAATACAATTTTCTATTGTTGACTAGCTTAAAACTTTTGAATACCTTAAAGTGATATTTCATGTGCACATTTTTCGGAAGGTACTGCTTAAGCAAATACCATTTCTGTGGCATTTAAATCATTTGGCTTTCTGGGTTTTGCTGTCAGTTCTGTCAAAAAACATTTAATCTGATTAAATGGCATCGCTGCTTCGAGGAAAACACATGGAGTCAAATGACACCAATCCCTGAAGCTAACACTGTATCATAGTTCCTTGAGGCACATCACAATTAAATAGTTAAAAAGAATTTGAGTTTTAACCTCTGTAGGGGGAAAAAAAAACCCTAACTATATAAATGTGTGAGAAGGACAGAAAACGTGTAATTTTTAAATTAAAGCGTTCGACCTGAATTTAGTTGCAATTTCTAAAATCTTTAATTGCACTTGTCATCAGCAAACATATTAATAGAGCTTTCGATGCACCATATAAGTGTTGCGCTTATAAAAAATACCTGACCTTAATATCTCTTTCACGTGTTAGGCTGCTAATAATGAACAGATAAAGAAGGAAGACAAGCTCCGCTAATGATTTCATCTATGTAGCCTGCTTAACAACCATTTTGTTGTCGTTTGTCATTGCTCATTTTCTGGATATATTTTTTTTTCTTTTTTTTGGCTTCCCAGTCTGGGACTTTTTTGGTAGTATCTCATTCAAATGGTAACCTGTTTTGAATCTGGGTGATTTTTTCCAAGATGGGGTGATGGCAGTAATATTAGATTTTTTTTTTTATTGGCTAAGTGTGATTGGACACACAAGGAATTTGTCTTGCTGCATATACTCTCAGTGTACATAAAAGAAAAGATACTAAGAGCATATGCACCAAGACAAATTCCTTGGGTGTCCAATCATACTTGGCCAATAAAATAATAATAATAATAATATTTGGCCACCTAAACCTTAATAAGGGTTAGGGTTAGGGTCCGAACTACTCAAAATTTCTGCTACCGGTTCTCCAGAACCTGTCAGAACCTGCTGGATTTCCCCTCTGGTTCAAAGTAGTTTACAAGCAGCATTCCTACAGGGTGAATGGGTTAAAGGAAATGAAGGAGTTTGGCTTGCTTATCTAATTGCAAGAATGTATAAAATTCACAAAGTTTGATGCAAGTTTGACAGTTTTGACAGTGAGAAAAAAAATGAGATTCCCTGCAGCCATCTTGACAGCTGTTTCCAAGCTATCCTTCAATCCTGCTGTAAGTGTCAGCATAATTGCGTGATCTGCAACCCCTTTCAGCTTCTAAAGCTTTACAGAATTTGTATGAAACATTTACAATTTGCTGTCATTTCCTTCAACCATTTAACATTTGGACAGGTATCTCAAAGGTACAGAATATATACATACGTATGTACGTACATGTATGTATATATTTGTTTTCTGAGGTTTTCGCGGGTGTTTGTATGTAGGTCTTTGGTTATTCGGGTCTTCTCCCGCGTAAAATTGGAAGTATCTTGGCGACATTTTGACGAAGTCTCATTGCTCCTGGAAGCACGAAGCCAAAGACACCAGCCTGAAGATGACGAATGAGACTTCGTCGAAACATCGCCAAGACACTTCCAATTTTACGCGGGAGAAGACCCGAATAACCAAAGACCTACATATGTATATATAAATGTATCCACATTGGCGAGAGGAAGGGCATCCGGCCAGTAAATATTTAGCTCCATTTAGTTGCCCAGACTTCACCCCACATATATGTGTATATATGTGTATATATGTGTATATGTATCTGTATCTGTATATGTATATGTATATGTATATGTATATGTATATATATATGTATATATGAATCAGTGGTGGGTTGCTCCCGGTTCGGACCGGTTTGCAAGAACCAGTAGTAAAACCAGTGGGAGGCTCCGCCCACTGACCCGGACGTCATCAAAAGAGATCTGCACATGCAGGCAAATGAGAACCGGTAGTAAAGGTAAGTAGAACCCACCCCTGATGTGTATATGTGTGTATTTCCCAAAACATACATTATTAAGGCCCAAAAATTTAAAGCATAGCCAATTAAATGATCATAAGTGTGTATACATTGAGTATAAGTTATATAACTAAAAGTTATGTTCTACCTAGCTCCAGAGAGCTCTGAAAACTAAATATTGGTTTATAAAGCTGCATCTGAAACCCTGACTCTGATCTCAAACAGATCATTTTGTTAATTAGAGATTGCAACACAAAGCTATTTATAAATATAAAGCAGGAGATTCAGACAAGTGTCTGTTTCCATTTTATTTTATTATTCCCTCAGTTGCTTTGCAGCATGAGTGGGGCGGCATATAAATTTAATAAATACATTTTCTGATTAGCAGCAGATAATAAACCTGAATGGTATAAAACCGTCATAGGAATCTTAGGCGGTTGCCATAATCCTTCATTTTGCCAGTTTTGTCACATATTTACTTTGGATGGATCAGGCAGAACAAATTTATATTTTGTATATTATAAAATATAATATTTATATTTTATATTATAAATCTAGAGCAACATTTCTTAATCTGGGTAACTTCAACTCCCAGAATTTCCTAGCCAGCCTAGCTAATTCTTAAGTGGTGTGTATTTCAGCTCTCAGAATTCCAGGACACCAGGTTGAAAATTCTGGAAGTTGAGCTTCACACATCTTAAGAGTTGAGCAGGTTGAGGAACACTGATCTATAGTATAATTTTACTCTTGAGGCATTATCTATATTGTTTCAGGTAGCCTCTAACTTTTAACAAAAGTCTTAATCCTATGTTTGTACCTAACCTGACCTATACGCTATACCCTATAACCATGATGGCGAAGCTATGGCATGCGCGGCATCGCCCGGTCATTTTCCCAGTTTCTGGCGCGCATGCGCATATAACAATCAGCTGGCCTTCGTGCGTGTGGCAGTGCTGGAAACTTCCATTTTCCTGTGTGATCATGTGCGCCGGCCAGCTGATCTTCGCACACGTATGTGCGCCAGAAACCCAGAAGACTAGCTGGCCGGCGCTCCGGAAACTGAAAGTTCATTTTCAGGTACACCCATGTGCTCTGGGCAGTTCCTCTTCCGGGTTGCAACCCAGGCGAGCACACACATGCATGCAAAGCTCGCGCACACACTACTTTTTTGTCACTTGGTGCTAAAAAAGGTTCGCCATCACTGCCCTATAAAGTTTCCCATAATCCGACTGACCTGTTTACAGAGTTGTCAGTGTTTCCTGTTAGCTTGGTAGACTGAGTTAATAGAAAGAATGTACAGTCTCTGCTTCCATTTCTATCTTTGCCCCTTCAAATGTGGGGAGATTTTTGGATTAGCTTTCACTTTCATGGGCTTCTTCCACATGCTTTCATAGTCTTAAGTGCCTTATTCCTGTGTTTCTTGGCAATTCCAGGGGGATGAGTCACTTAAAAATAAATTCACCCTTTGACCCAGCTGGAAGGCTCTTTCTCCTTAATTTACATGTAACTCTCAGTTGACCATGCTTCTTTCTGTTGACCCCATGGCAGGGGTGAAATGTACTTACCTTTGCTACCGGTTCGCAAATGTGAGCGTGTGTGCCTCCTCCACGGATGTGCAGAGCCTTCTGCGCATGTGCAGAGGGTCAAAAACAGGACGTGATGACATCCGGGTGGGTGGGCAGAGCCTCCCACTACCGCCGCTACCGGATTGTGCGATCCGGATAGATCCAGCTGAATTTTACCACTGCCCCATAGCAATTTATCTCTCTCTCCTTTTGGTTGTCCCATAGCGTTCTCTTCTGTCTTGTTTTGATGAACTGACATGGTCTGGACTCCCAACCACCAATTCCTTCTTTCACACAATGGAGGTTTCATGCTTGCAACCACCACCAATCACTAAACCACCTTGCCCTCAGCCTCTCTGCTCCTTAGTTCTGTTTACCAGAGAGAAGCTGGCAAGTAAGTAGAGAACAGGCCAAGAGCCTGTCTCTTGATTAGAAGGGTTGTGGATCTACTCTATAGTAAATGATTTGTATCTTCCAGAACACCATCATAGAGAAAAACCTGCGCTGTTCAGAATTTCTAGAGCTGTGCTTTTCTTTATAAATACACGTGAAGAGAGAGTTCGATGAACATTTTTGAGAGGAAAAAACAGGCAAAATGAGAAAAATAAAACAAAAAATGAGTAAACAGTAAATGTATAAACATCATAGAATTAAGGAAGTGAAGCTTGGACTAATTTTTAGCCTGTATTTATCACAAACTTGGTTGCACAATTGCTTAACTTCTGTTTGTACCAATGCAAAACTATTTGTACAAATTATCTGGGAACCTTTCCTTCAAGAAAGGTAAAACAACCATCAGGTGATCTAATCTGCAATCCAACTCAATTGCTAACACATTTTGAATGTCTGGGGAGTCTCAGTCATCCAGGTCATGATTATTCGAAAGATGCTTTTTCAGGAGGCAACTGGACTTTCTTATTTTTCTTTGAAGACAATGGATGGTGGGGAATGGAAGGATTTATATTGCTGCTCATTTGCATTCTTTTAGAGAGTCGTTGAGGCCACTTGGAGGTTTGTCTGTATCCTGAAAAAGGAAACCAAGAAAAAAACCAGCATGGTTGAATAAAGAACTCTCTGAGCAATTGGGAGGAAAAAAGGATAAGAAATGGAAAAAGGAACACATAATTAAGGCAAAATACCAAAAAATAGTATTTTTTGCAAAATACTATTGCAGTAATACTACTGATATTGCAAAAATGAAGTTAGGAAAGCTAAGGCTCAGAACGAAGTAAGACTTGCAGCAAATATTTAAAAAAAGTTTCTTTCAATACACAAAAAACAAGAAAAAATCAAAGAAAAAATCAGTCCACTAATGGGAGAAGATGAAAAAGTAACAGGCAATAGAGAGAAAGCAGAGCTGCTTAATTGATTCTTTATACCTGTCTTCATGCAAAAAGAAAATACGACCCAACTTACCAAAAACAAAACCATAAAAGACAAGCTAGCAAGGCAAATTAAAATATACAAAAATAAGGTAAGAGAACACCTGTTAGCTCTAGATGGATTCAAATCACTGGGTCCTGATGGACTACATCCCAGAGTTCTGAAGGAACTGGTCAACATGATCTCTTTCAAAGATGTGAACTGAGAACTGGAAAAGAGATGTGGTCCCCATCTTCAAAAAAGGAGGGAAAAAAAATCAGATCCAGGAAAATTTAGAGCAATCAGCCTGACATAAATACCTGAGAAGATCTTAGAAATGAATCAAGCAACAAATCTGCAAAGCAAACAAAGTTATAATCAGAAGTCAAAGCAGATCAAGCCAAACAAATCTTATTTAATTCTTTGACAAAGTGACCAAATTAGTGAATCAGCAAAATGCTATGGACATAGTATACTTAGATTTCAGTAAGGCATTTGACAATGTAGACCACAACCTACTTCTTGGTAAGCTAGAAAAATGTGTGTTAGACAGTATTACCACTAGATGGATTGGTAATTGGCTGACAAACTATACTCAATGTGTAGTCCTTAACGAAGCTACACCTACATGGAGGGAAGTAAATATTTTTATTTACTTTTATTTATTTTATTTCCAAAGAAAATACTTATATTTCTTTGGAACAAATCCTGTCTGATTAGGCAGTATTAATTATTTATTTGCAAATATTGCTGTAAAAAGCTTGCAATCTACATTCAGTAAGAGAAACACTTCTATCCAGCTCAGAGAAGGCTGTGTCACTTTTGTCTTTTACTGAGTATCTTTCTATGACAAAGAAATTTCTTGACATTCTGGAATCTCATTCATTACCCGAGTTAATGGTCTAATCAGAATTTTTTGGAAAGTTTTGTAGTAAATTGCAGAGAAGTTATCAGGTTCCTGAAACTTTGCTCATTTTTAGTTCTTATTACTTCTTTAGTTTCAAGTTCTGTTCTGAGTTTACTAAGAGTTTTCTTTTGTTTGTCTGTAAATTTTTGTACTATTGTACAAAATTCTTCAGTATTTTCAGAGCATATGTCTTTTAACCATATAATCTTAATAATAATATATATTTGAATAATTTTTAATCTAAATAAGTATTCATTACATCTTCCAAACTCTTCTGTATGACTTTCTTTCCACAAGGTCAGTTTAGGAACTTCCAAGTTGTTAAATACGTGGACACTTAGTCCAGATTTGTGAATTTGAGTTCACTTGCTTCCAGGTTTATTATTTTTACTAGTAGCTGAATACCCGTATTTATTTTATTTATTTATAATCGGACTTATATGCCGCCCTTTCTTCGCGAGGACTCAGGGCGGCTCACAACAATAAAACCAGTCCAGATTAAAATTCAAACACTAAAAACTAAAATTCCCTTTAAAACCCCATTCAGTCCAGGCCAGCTTGGTGAAACAACCATGTTTTAAGGTCACGGCGGAAGGAGCAAAGGTCGGGAGCTACCCGGAGCTCCAAGGGGAGCTGATTCCAGAGGGTAGGTGCACCCACAGAGAAGGCTCACTCCCTAGGGGCCGTCAGATGACAATGCCTGGCTGACGGGACCCCAAGTAGGCCCTCTCTGTGTGAGTGCACCGGGCAATGGGGAACTATTGCTGGCTGCAGGTGTTCCGCCAAATACCCCAGATTTAAGCCATGTAGGGCTTTATAAGTGATCATCAACATCTTGAATCTCACCCAGAGGGCAACTGGTAGCCAATGCAGGTCACGCAGGAGGGGTGTGACATGGGAGCATCGGGACACTCCCATCACTACCCATGCGGCCGCATTCTGCACCAGCTGAAGCCTCCGAGTGGTTTTCAAGGGTAGCCCCATGTAGAGAGCGTTGCAATAGTCAATCCAGGAGGTGACGAGTGCATGGGTGACCTTGCGTAAGGCATCTCGGTCCAGGTAGGGCTGCAACTGGCGCACCAGACAAATCTGGGCAAATGCCCCCCTTAGCTTCATCTGCATCTGAGTGGAAAATGCAAAAGCCATTTTCCAAGTGACTTTTATTTTTTCCATTTTTAGCCCTCTTCTGATGATGTCAGAAATTGTATATCTGTGATATGGGCATGATGGTGTAGTTGAACATTTCGCCAGTCAATCCTGAACAAATACTGGAAATGATAAAGAATGCCCAAGGATTTGCACTACTATTTAATAGTCCATATAATGTGAAGAATGACTTGGTTTCTATCAGCAAGGAAATAACTATAGGGATTATTCATAGATGGCCTTGAGTTGGAAGGATTTTTATGATGGACAGACCACATGGCTGAGACTTAATCTGCATAGGCATTTATGCCCATAGGCCTAACTAGAATGCTTTCGCCTTATTTGATGAGTGACACTCTTTTTACCTTGGATTTTTCTTTTGTACCTTGTTGGTGCAAACTGTAAGCTTGTGAGCAACTGAGTGATTTCAAAGAACTTTGTAGAAACAGACAGATGTACTGAGTCAATGTCTATTTTTTTTTTTTTTTGAGGCAAGAATATCAAGCTTTCCTTAGCCAGTTATGTTCTGCATTCTTGTCTCTGACAAGGGTTTTGCTGTTCACATATTGTCTAACAGTCTATTATGAGGCTGTCAAGTTTCTCTGCTCCTTATAGATGTTGATGATATCATCCATCAGCTAAGAATCATTTAGCTGGAATTAATATAATGTTGCCGTGCCTCTCATGAGAGCCAGTTTAATGTAGTGGTTAAAAACACCAAACTAGAAACTAAGTGATGCTGAGTCTTTCCATAGGGATCAAACCAACTATCATGTTTCCCCGAAAATAAGACCCTGCCTTATATTTTTGAACCCCAAAATAAGCACTTGGCCTTATTTTCGGGGAGGTCTTATTATTTTGGTGTGTATGGAGCAAGACGGGGCTCCTCTTGCCATCTTACCTGATTTTCAGCTTTTTCTCTCTAACCTTAACCAGAGGAAATGGCGGCGACCGGCTGTGCGTGCATTTAGATATTTTCGGAGAGGGCTTATTTTTCAGGAGGGAGCTTATTTTAGGGCATGTGCTCAAAAGCCTGATTGGGCTTATCAAGGGATGTCTTATTTTCGGGGAAACATGGTGCCTAGCTTTGGCCAGTCACTCTCTCTCAGCCTTGGGAAGAAGGCAAGGGTAAACTGCTCCTGAAAATTGTAAGGAGTCACCAAGACTCCAAGGTGCACAGACTTCCCCACATAAAATGTCTCCCATACTCATTAGCAGAAGGACCTTTCTTGCACATTCTGAAGAAGCCTTAAACTCTTTTGGTGACTTTAGTTCTAAGAGATGATGTGGCCTAACATAGAAAGGAACATCTATCAGGAAAATGTCAAGAATAGCTCAGCAGACTAATGCATTGTAATTTAACTCCAGCTGTCTGCAGTTAGTAAGTTCGAATCTCCAGGCTCAAGGTTGACTCAACCTTCCATACTTTCTAAGGTAGGTAAATTGAGGACCCAGTTTGTGGGGGCAATAAGCTGACTTTGTATAAAATATACAAAAGTATGAAGGCTATTGCTTAACGCATTGTAAGCCGCCCTGAGTCTCCAGAGAAGGGCAGCATATAAATCAAATTTTTTTAAAAAAAGTATATCATGAGTGAAGCTCAATTCCAAGTGACTTCTGAGACATATTGCTGTATATTTTCTTGGCAAAACTTCGGAAGTTAATCGTCATTGTCTTCGTTCAGGATGTCTTTTCAACTTGACAATCTAGTATGAAGTCTTAGTTTTTTCCTGAAAAACTCCCATCCAGTTCTTAACCAGATCAGCTAGGAGTTCCTTAACAAGTGGACATGAGACAAAGTGTATATTTAAAGAAGTACTGCAGAGATGAAGTCAAGAAAACAAAGGCTTAGCATGAATAAAGACTTGCAACAAAAGTCAAAGATAATTTTAAAAATTTCTTTCAACATATTAATAACAAGAAAAAAAAAATAAAGGAAACAGTTGATCCTCTAAAAGAGAGAAGATGGCAAACTTCTTAACAGTGAGGACAATTAACCAATGGAACAGCCTGTCTTCAGAAGCTGTGGGTGGTTTATCACTGGAGATTTTTAAGAAGAAGTTGGACAGCCACTTGTCTGAAATGGTATAGGGCAGTGATGGCTAACCTTTTTGCCATTGCATGCCAAAAGCAGGGGGGGGGAAATTGCATGCACACGTGCCCACACCCATAATTCAATGCGCCCCATCCCCCCATGCATTCACGCATGACCCACCCCGCTCTCTTTTGGCATGTGATGCCACGGTGGGCCTGGTACATCCATTTTTTTGCCCTCCCCAGGCTCCAGAGCCTTTCTAGGAGCCTTGGGAAGGCAAAAACAGCCTCCCTCCCACCGAGAGGCCCTCCGGAGGCATGGAAACAGCCCGTTTACCGACTTCCAGTGGGCCCGGAAGGCCCAAAAATCAGCTAGCCAGCCCGCACATGGGGGCTGGACTGAGGTAGGACAACGCTTGTGTGCCCACAGATATGGCTCCGTGTGCCACCTGTGGCACCCGTGCCATAGGTTCGCCATCACAGTTATAGGGTCTCCTGCTTGAGCAATGGATTGGACTAGATAGAAGACCTCTAAGGTCCCTTCCAGATCTATTCTATTCAATTGCAGTAGTCCAAGAATATCATGATGGTTGCCACCATCCTACACGCCAGGTAAGACTGATGTACCAGCTAAAGCTGGGCAAAAACCTTCCAAGTTACAGCCTCTCCCTACTCTTCCAACAGTATCTTTCAGCCAGGAATTTTCCAAAATTAAAAACCTACTCTTTTAAGGGAAGACAACCACATCCAGAGCCAATGTAGGAAGAGTCCTGAACTTGTCTGACTTCTGGATCAACATTTGCTCCATCTTACATCCAACATCCTGAACCTGTTTTTTCCCTCAGTTTAGTCAAAAACTGCCAACCTAGCAGTTCGAAAGCATGTAAAAAATTCAAGTAGAAAAATAGGGACCACCTTTGGTGGGAAGATAACAGCATCCCATATGCCTTTGGCATTTAGTCATGGCGGCCACATGACCACGGAGACATCTTCGGACAGCGCTGGCTCTTCGGCTTTGAAACGGAGATGAGCACCGCCCCCTAGAGTCAGGAACAACTAGCACATATGTGCGAGGGGAACCTTTACTTTTACCTTATATCTGGGAATCATCCACATCCTGAAGATACATCACCCTTCCTGTGCTGATGGATGAAGCCTCTCAGTGTCTTCATGTAGATGAAAAACAAATTATGCCACACTCTTTTCATCCCATTCCCTTGCAACAAATCGTTGTCAGGGTAAAGATGCATAACACAAATGCATATTCATTGCATTGAAATCTGTCCTCACCTGTCTGCAGGCATTGTGCCAATTAAGTATGATTGTCAGGTTTCCATAATCTTTAGGAAATTTTCAGAGAGCTTAATAATCTAATGGTTGCTATTTTTATAGTTACCTTGATTGGGAAGGTGCTGATTTTTTTAAAGAAAATATATAAATGCTTGAAAACTTACTGTTATGGACTAGTGTTCTTTGTCTGAATGTCTTGTAATATAATAGCCAAGAATAAAATACAAGCAAAAATCTTTCCCTCAGAAATTATTTGCAAATGTAAACTAACACAACTCGACATCTGAATAAGCATGACTGCTAATATTTCTTTCCATCCTTTGAATTGAAGTTTTGTTTTTCTACACTTTTAACATCAATTATATTTAAATGTATTGACTTTTGCGGTTATTGGTTTTATGTCACTTGATGTATGTTGTCATTGTATTTTGACAACTGTTGTATTGACTGAGGAGAAAGCATCAATTGGAATGGCATAAAAATTGAATAAAAATAATAAAGAATAAATATATCTCACAGTAATAATAAGAATTATTATTTGGAATATACATTATCATAGAAGTCAATTGGGTGATTTGGGGGCAGTCACTCTCTCAGGCCAGCTCACCTCACAGGGTTATTGTTCTAGGAAAAAAGAGGAAGAGGAAGGAATATTGTGTGTGTGTGTGCTGCCTTGAGTTTTTTTATAAACATAATAACAGTGAGACACAAATAAACAAAAAATAAATGTTAATGGGTTTAGTATTTATGGTTTATTTGATATAAACTACACATGCTCCCATCACTATGTAAACTCCTGATAAAAGTAGTAGATTCAGATTTTTTTCCTATGAAATGAAAAATCATTTTTTGAAACAAGCCATTATTTTGCATATTAAAGTTATTGATATTTATGAATTTTGTGGCCTACATCCATATACCATCAGCAGCAGATTAAAACTATGACTGACAGTTGATAATTTAGAAAGAAAAGCCTGCCATCTCCTGGTCATCTGGAGATGGAAAACATACAAACCTTAAGATTGTTAACCAGGCATGATTCAATTTATTCCTTAAATAAAAAATTAAAGTAAGATGCACAGATGTGAATCTTCATTGTACAGCATAACTGGTGTAGGATATACTACTACACATTTTTATCTAAGAAGAAATCCTATAAAATGTTCTGGTTTGTTAACTTGGAAGAAAGTTTAGTATATTTCCCTATTAATCAAATATTTTAAAGGTGGCATAGTGGCTCAGTAGTTAAAACACTAGGCTTGTTGGCTGAAAAGCCAGCAGTCCAGGTTTGAGACCCAAGCACCATGCGATGGGGTGAGCTCCCGTTCTTACCCTAACTCCTGCCAAACTAGCAATTCGAAAGCATACACATGTGAGTAGATAAATAACCACTTTGGTGGCAAGTAACAATGCTCCTTGACATAATGAACACAGAAATGTCTTCGGACAGCGTGGGCTCAATGGCCTTGAAACAGAGATGGGTACCGCCTCCTATAACCAGCAATGACTGGTGGAATAAAATCTGCAGGGACTCCTTTACCTTTACCATACAATTTAAAAGTAAAGTATGTTGGAGTCAGTGAGAATAATGTAATGGTTGTTTTCAGTCTGGTCCTTGCAAGGGAGAGGATAATTTATGACTTGAACCATCTTTAAGAAAGTATGATACTTCTGACTAGAGAAGGATAGAGTGTGATGTTCTAACTGGTGGGCTTTAAAGGTAAAGGTTCCCCGCACACATATGTGCTAGTCGTTCCTGACTCTAGGGGGCGGAGCTCATCTCCGTTTCAAAGCCGAAGAGCCAGCGCTGTCCGTGGCGTGTACATGTCTCCGTGGTCATGTGGCCGGCATGACTAAACGCCAAAGGCACACGGGACACTGTTCCCTTCCCACCAAAGGTGGTCCCTATTTTTCTACTTGCATTTTTTATCTGCTTTTGAACTGCTAGATTGGCAGAAGCTGGAGCAAGTAACGGGAGTTCACCCCGTTATGCGGCACTAGGGATTCAAACCGCTGAACTGCCGACCTTTCGATCGACAAGCTCAGTGTCTTAGCCACTGAGCCACCGCATCCTTATATGGGCTTTAGTGAAATGCTAATCATTTTAAATTGCTGTATGAAAAAACTTTTCATCTATAAAAACATCTTTCAGTTTTATGTATCAAAAATGCATGTACTATATTTCCATTCCAATTTAGCCACTTCCTCTTCTATTACACTATGGCAGTCTCCCCTCAAATATCTTGAGTCAAACACATGACAAAACATCCTAAATCTCTTTGGATATCTGTCAGAGTCATTTCTTCAAAATAATAAGTCTTCTCCCACTTGTATCTAACTTCTAGCACACATGTTCAATATGTGATTTTTTTTAAAGTAGCAACATCTCTTTTATGTCCTTCACACTCATCCTGCTGAATAATGAATCAAACTCATTGTCCAAGCTTCGATATACCTTGGTGTATATTGGTTTTGATTAACAAATGGTTTCCCTACCTCAGTGATGGCTAACACAAGTGCATGCGTGTGCGTGCAGATGCGCACATATACCTGAACCCCCAAAATGCAATGCACAAGCGGGCCCTGTACATATGGCCCCTGTATGCACCCCATGCATGCGCACATGTTCCCCCACATACCCCCCACCTCCCACGCATGCACAGCAGAGACCTGAAGACTAGCTGGCCGGTGGGAGGCACATGCGCATGTGCAGTGGAGCTGAACTGGGGTGACGGCTCATGTGCCATCAGAGACGGCGCTGCGTGTCACCTCTGGCATGTGTTCCATAGGTTCACCATCACGGCCCTATCTCAACATGTTGAGTGGCATCTGCCGGGTGTTTAGATGGTCTGGTTAAGTAGATTATGTGACCACAAGTTTCAATGATTAATATACAAAACAAATGGAATATTCAATTTTTAACCTGTATTAACTCAATGGTTGTGGAGAATAAAATGCAAAACAGAATGCTTTTTGAATAAGGAGACTAAAGCAGAGAAGGTTTGTAGTGGTTCATCCTACTCCTTCACCACAGTCCTTGACACACATAAAGGATCACAGCAGAGCTCTGGTCACATTATTTTGCCCTTCATCTTGACTTTTTTGACCATCCCTTGTGAATGCCTCCAGTTCAGAGGTGAAATACAGCAGCTTCTGACAGGTTCCGGAGAACCGGTAGCAGAAATTTTGAGTGGTTTGGAGAACTGCCAATTCTTTAATTGGTGCTGCCCTTAATACGCATCAAAGATCGTCCCAAGAAGCCGGGATGTCAAGAGCCAAACAATATGATATTTTTCAATTGACAGATGGAAATGTTGACAGTTTTTTTTAAGCACTGTCCAAGATTTTTTTCATCATGGTACCAGTGGACTAATCATTTAGACCACCATGGCCTGTTTATCCCATGGTTTTTGAATTTCAATTTTCAGACCTTGATACTTTGTGATCTTCTCCAGTTACTTGTCTTCCATTCTACTATCAAGGGAAATTTCATTTTCTAAAAATGCCAGATTTTTTTTTACAAAGTCAAGAACAGTAATAGCTCTGATGCAATTTCCAGTTTTCTTCAGGGTCAATGGTGTATTTTTACACTGTCTTTTAAGGGAAGCTCACAAAACAAATGTCAGAAGCTGTCTACGTTAAGGCTGTTAGTAAAGCTGACAATGTTCCCAAAATATATATGAAAAGCAAAACATCCATTACAGATTTCCAAAACAACATAATTTAAGAGGCATCTGTGGAAAATTAATCATCCTAGTGGGCTTGCTTGAAGAACTCTAATGACAGGCTTTGACATCATATCCAGATTTGTTAACAGAAGTATACTATGTATTAAACTGTTATATGTTTGGATTATTCTTGAATGTTTTAACTTATGTTGTTAAGGTCTCCGTCTATAATGAAGAAAGATCATGATGGAATCTTGAAAAACAGGCTTGGTAGAACATTCCAGAAAGTAAAATCAATCATTTACCTTGTTCCATTTTTCTGCTCAAGTACTCAAGGCAGCTAACAATAATAAAAGTTAAAACAAAGTGAACACTACTTTTGCTTAACCAACACCTGCTTTTGAGCTTTCAAAAGCTTCGTGCAGAGTGGGACAAAGCAAGCTTATTTTGTTGCTTTCTTCAGAGATCACATCTTTCAGTCTTCCCTTTCATCTAGGAATTATTAATACAAACCAGTACTTTGAATGGCTTTAAAGCTGTTTCCTTCTGATGTCCTAGGGTCGTGATGGCGAACCTATGGCACATGTGCCACAGGTGGCACACGGAGCCGTATTGTTGGGCACGCCAGCGTTGTCCTAGCTCAGCTCCAGCATGCATGCGCACCCTGGCCAGCTGATTTTTGGGCCTTCTGGGCCCACCGGAAGTTGGCAAACGGGCTGTTTCTGGCCTCTGGTGGGGTGGAGAAGGCTGTTTTTGCCATCTCCAGGTTCCTAGAAAGCTCTGGAGCCTGGGAGGGCAAAAAATGGGCCTACCATATCCACTGTGCCATCACATGCCAAAAGCTGGGGGAGCACAGGGGGATCATGCGTGCATGCGTGGGGGAGGGGCAGGGCGCATAGAATTATGGGTGTGGGCATGCACACGCGTGACTACCCTGCACTCCCCCAGCTTTTGCCACACGATGGCAAAAAGGTTAGCCATCACTGTCCTAGGGCTTTGATTTCTACAGTAGTGGTAGGTCCAGTATCTCTACACTAGCGATGTCAAACTTGATTTCATTGAGGGCCGCATCAGGGTTGTGTTTGACTTTCAGGGGCTGGATTGGGCATGTCCATGTCATTTGTGTCTGGGGCACCTGTGGTGGCCCAAGCTCTTTGCCAGTGAAAACAGGCTCCCAAGCTCCATTTTCGGCTGCGACGGCCTTCTGCAACCCTCTGCTAGCAAAAACGGAGCTCGGGAGGGCCACCCGTCTCCCTCGTGAGCTTGTTTTCGGATGTGCATAGCCCTCCCTGTTAGATCGGCGCAGGAAAGAAGAGTGACCAGCAGAGTTCAAGTAACAACGTTTATTAACGGGAACTGAACTGGCGCTGCGCTGCCGGAGCTCTCCTTATATTTGCTCCGGCAGACGCACCGCCCACTGACAGGGATTCAAAACTCCCGCCGAAAGGATCTTCAGCCAATCCTAGGCGGATGTCCTTATAAGGACATAACACTCCCGATATCCGTTTTCACTTGCAGAGGCACTGCAAGCCGGTCCTTCGCTGTTTCCAGGTTGGCTTTGTGGGCTACATCTAAGCACCCCATGGGTCAGATCTGGTCAATGGGCCTTAGATTTGATACCCTTGCTCTACACCAATGTTTCTCAACCTTGCCAACTTTCACACATGGGGACTTCAACTCCCAGAATTCCCCAGCTCGCATACTGATTAGAAAATTCTGGGAGCTCTTCATCTTAAAGTTGATGAGATTGAGAAATACTGCTCTATACTAATCTTTATTACTTTGAAGGATCTAACCTACTTATAGTTAGATAAGATCCCTTTAAGTGAGGCTTAGCATCATCCTCATCATCCCTTGATGCTGCAGAGCTAGAATTATATTTCTTTTATATTTTTTCCCTTTCCTCTGCGCCCCCCCCACCCATTTGATATTAAACTGTTTTCTGTATGTATGGAAATATAACAGGTGCTTATGATGCCACATAATATTTTATCAATTTAGAATACTCGACCCTTTTTGCTTTTGGTAAAATTCCAGAGCGGAAATTGGTTAATGTTTTTTAATGTTTTTCTAGAACATCTCTACAATTCCTTCCATCCCTATGATTCCATGATTCTGTAAAACAATCTTATGTAGCTTCTCCTATGGTAGTGCTCATTACGAAATACAGAAGGTAACTGAAGAAAAGAAACAGTGTTTTTGGAAGTCCAAGGGAAAGTATGCATCATATTTATTCCATTTCATTTAATCAATTTTCAAGGTTTTCTTAAAATTCTATCTCATTTAAAGACTCATTAAAATAAAAATGAAAATGTTTCAACAAAAACAAATGAAGAGATAAATGAAAAGTAAAGCAAGGAAATTGTATCAAGATACCAGAAAGATACCAGAAACATTAAACATATAGTAATAGTCATAGTATGTCACATCCTGGACATAAACTGTTTCAACTCCTACCCTCAAAACGATGCTATAGAGCACTGCACACCAGAACAACTAGACACAAGAACAGTTTTTTCCTGAATGCCATCACTCTGCTAAACAAATAATTCCCACAACACTGTCAAACTATTTACTAAGTCTGCACTACTATTAATCTTCTCATCATTCCCACCACCCATCTCCTCCCACTTATGACTGTATGACTGTAATTTTGTTGCTTGTATTCTTACAATTTATATTGATATTGTTTCCTGATTGCTTATTTGTACCCTATGACTATCATTAAATGTTGTACCTTATGATTCTTGATGAACATATCTTTTCTTTTATGTACACTGAGAGCATATGCACCAAGACAAATTCCTTGTGTGTCCAATCACACTTGGCCAATAAAACATTCTATTCTATTCTATTCTAGTAGCAATAATTCTGTAATAATTGAAACCTGAAATTTAGTTAATTTCAGAAATGGTGGCAAAATAATATTTTAATCATGTAAAAAATAAAGCATTTCTTTGTGTGCTTTGTGAGCATGTGTTTGTGAGTGTGTGTGTGTGTGTGAGAGAGAGAATAACAATTGTTATAATATTTTGTTATGTGTATACTTTTAATTCTGATAAATAAATGTCCATTTACTCTATATATTTTGCTGTCTACAATTCCAATCTTCATTTGTTGGCTGTTGTTTTTTCATAGTAGGTTTAATTCCAAATATTTAAAGTTTGCACACTTTCAATAATGAAATTTTACAAAGGTGACCTAATACAAATACAGGGATGAATCAGTATTTTTCCTTCCTAAGTAGTCTAAACATAGAATACAGAGCGTCTAGAAATAGAAAAGTCTCTTTATTTTACACTGTGGAAAGATATATAATTAACACTTAGTTGATGAATATTTCACCGCAGGAGCTGGCTCACAGTATGCCAACACTGTTTTCTACTTCTGCTTCGAAATCTGCCTAACAAATTGCTTGGTGTTACTAGAAAGGAGGGTTTAAAACTTCTTAAAACTTTAAAATGTTTTAGGAAGGGGTGGGCTGGCAGCTCAGGTCAATTATAGGCAGTCCTGCGGCTGGACAAAGATACATTTAATAGATCAAAGAATGTATTAATTGCTCCGCACTCACTAGATAACTGTCATGATCACACACAGTCTAATTCAAGGCAGTTTTATTCTTGCATTCCTTTTCTTCTTCCTACAAGAGTTTAAATTTTTGCAAAACTGCAGAGTTTTGTTTTTCTCGTTTGTTTTTTCTATTCAAGGAGATTTTGCATTTTAATTTGGTAACTCTGTTTTACTTTGGAGCCCAAAGTTTCCTTCTAGTGAAGCTTTACTCCTATGGTTTTCTTGTTAAGGGTATGAAACGGTTGGCCTATACCAGTGATGGCTCACCTTTTGCTGTCACGTGCCAAAAGTGGGGATCATGCGGGGGGGGGGGGTCGTGCATGCATGTGCCCATACCCATCATTCAATATGTCACATCCCCTGCATATGCACGCGTGAGTCCCCCCCGCACTACCCCCACTTTTCGCACACGATGGCATGGTGGGCCTGGTAGGCCTTTTTTCTGCCCACCCCAGGCTCCAAAGGCTTTCATGGAGCCTGGGGAGGGTGAAAACAGCCTTCCCTCCCCCACCTGGGAGGCCCTCCAGAGGCCGGAAACAGCCCATTTCCCAACTTCAGGTGGGCCCGGAAGGCCCGAAAATTAGCTGGACAGCGCGCATATGCGCACTGGAGCTGAGTAGGCAACACTCGCGTGCCTACAGATATGGCTCTGCGTGCCACCTGTGGCACGAGTGCCATAAGTTCGCCATCACGAGCCTATATGATTCAGTCACCAAGCATAAATTCGACAACTTGTACTGCTGCTGAGAATCTATTCTGGATGAGTAAGTCCCCTGCTGTTGAAGTCTTCACTGAATGTTCTTCTGCAGGTGGTCCTCACCCAGGGCCGGATTTAGATGAAGAGAGGCCCTAGGCTATTCCACTTATGAGGCCCTTTCACCTCCTATTTTTTTCGGTTCAGTATTTTAATGTTCACTGTTTTTAGAATAGTGTAATTTTAATTTTGCTAACAATTTGAATGTAGGCCCCTCTTGATCTTGAGGCCCTAGGCTGAAGCCTAGTTAGCATATAGGAAAATCCGGCCCTGTCCTCACCTTACAGCCAAAAGAGAGCCCAAAATTTCCACTGCCAAGCAAGACAGTTGTTAAGCTGTTGAGCTTTGTCCCATTTCATGAACTCCCTTGCCACCTTTGTTAAGGGAATTGTTGCCGTTAAATTAGTAATACTTTGTTCCCTTGACAGTGAGAACAATTAATCAGCTTAACGGGTTGCCTTCTGAAGTTGTGGGTGCTCCATCACTGGAGGTTTTTGAGAAGAGACTGGACAACCATTTGTCTGAAATGGTTTTGGGCCATGATGGCAAACCTATCCATCTAGGAGTCTCTGTAGGCTGGGGACAGCAAAAAAGTCACTTCCTGTCCAACCAGAAGTTAAAAAACAGGCCATTTCGGGCCTCCAGAGGGCCTACGAGGGGGTGGGGAAGGCTGTTTTCGCCCTCCCCAGATGTATAGAGAGGATCTGGAGCCAGGTGAGAAAGAAAAATGGACCTACTGGGCCATCGTGTGCCGGGAAGGGGGGGTCCCCCACACGTGTGGGGTGGGGCACATAGAATTATGAGTATGGGCACATGTGCATGCAAACCTCCCCCGCCGCCCCCCCCTTTGGCACGCGATGGCAAAAAAGGTTAGCCATTACTGGTATAGGGTCTCCTGTTTGATCAGGAAGTCGGGCTAGATGACTGCTAAGGTCCCTTCCAGGTCTGCTAGTCTGTTATTATTCTGTTATTCTTTTTTTTTTCGAGGGAGGGAGATGTGACGGACAACTTTCCAGACAGGGGTATCTGTAGGGCTTGATCAAAAAAAGGTAAGATGGCAACCATGAGAATGTGATCAAAGCTCCATCTGTTTTTATTATCAGTCTCCCTTTTAATTCTCCCCATCCCACATGCTTGGAACCTATTAGGCTTATCACCAGGTTTCTGTTTTCATCAAACTTCAGGCAATAGTATAAAAAAACCTGAAAGTAGACTTTGAGATCTTGAAATGAACATTTCAGACCTATTTTTTGCTCTAGAACATAGAATTCTTACTAAATTTTGATTTTATCTTCTTTTCCATTGATTTAGCCACTCGTACCAACTATCCCAACTAACCCAAACCTTAAATATCTGTTTTCCAGACTTGTGCTAGGGCTAACCTAGCCACCGTGATTATATGTAATGTTATATATTTTATTTCTTTTCTAATGTTTTGTTTAAGCAAAAAAAATTAGTAAGAAATTAAAAGTAATAATCATACACCATCATTAAGATAAAAGAGGAAATAAATCACTGTGTATATTTGTATTTATATGTATTATATACATTTAGTTTGTTGTGATTAGCATTGCTGATAGTAATTTTAAGGTTGTGAATGTTTTATACAATTTTATTCTTTTAAATTTAATTAAGTTTGTTATTTTGCTTAAAAAAAAAAGAACATAGAATTCTTTATTGGCCTTGTGTGATTGGACACACTAGGAATTTGTCTCTGGTGCATATGTTTGCTCGTTCCCAATCTGGTCTAAAGGCTGGGAATTTCCTAGTGATCTCTTCTCCTAGAACTAACTTGGTACACTTCCGTTAGTAAAGAGAATTAGGGGAAGTTATAACTTCTATTCTACTGAAAAGCCAGTCTGGACGTAAGCCAGGCCGTTTCCACTAATAACAAACAAGAATTTGCAAGAGTAATTAACACAATTTTCCTGTGAAAGCAAATGAACAATTAGAAAAATAATAATTACTGCCAAGTTTAGACTCTTATCTTTCTTTCTTTTTTTTCAAAAAAAACCCAGAAAAGAATTATAACACAGTGACAGATAACGATATCAAATAAATCTCAAAATAAATACCAGATAATTTGAAATATGCTTTCCTTTCCTTTGGAGACACTAGTTAAATGTTATACAGAGCCTTGCTTCTTTTTCGGTTAAATGACTTACAAATATTTTTCAGCTAGATATGAAAGTCTACTTTTCCCAATTGGTTTATTCAAGGTGTGGTTGTGGTGATGGTTTCCATTTCATTAGCATTAGCCTCCCTGCTGTTTGCTTTGCAAACAATCTTGCTTTTTCTCGCTGGAACGTGGAGTGGGGGGAGTGGGGGGACATGGAATTACGTAAAGATGAGAATGTAGGTTCATTAGCAATAATGGTGTTACTTTGTTTATTAAGTTATTATTCCTCATTAATGTTCTCATGCCCAATTGTGTCTGCTAAATACTAAAGAGTGCACACTTTGGTAATTTCCTAGGTGGTGGGTGGCCAGAACAAACTAGGCTTCGAAGCAACGTGGCTGGAAGAAAATGAAGGAAAAATTCAACCGCATTTTCTTTCTGTAGTCTCTGGAAATATTCATATTTAATGATATCCAAATCTTTAAAAAACAAACAAACAGTTATTAGCAGTATTACTGATCCCCTGCATGTGAAGAGTTGTCATCCATTTATAGAATAATCAGTTTCTCAGCTCAGACACCCAAAAGAAGAGGCACGTCTGGGCAAGATTTATGGTTCTTCCCATCCTAGGAACAGGGTCTTGTGCGTGGAGAGCCTGTTAAAAGAAAAATCCCAGGGGTGAAATGCTCCTGGTTCGGACGATCCGGTAGCGATGGAATCAAGTAGTTTGGAGAACTGGTAGCAAAAATCCCTGCCCCCCACCCCCACCCCCCCCGCGCCCAGGTGAGCCGCACGATCATCAGAGGCTTTTTTTTTACTTTTAAAAGCAATTTTTTCTACAACCTCTTTAAAGTAAAAAAAAAAAAAAGTTGGCCACACCCACCCAGTCACATTAACCTCCCCCCCCCACCAAGCCACGCCCACAGAACCAGTAACAAATTTTACATTTCACCACTGGAAAAACCTTGTTCTTGATGTATATTTGGAATAACAATCTGACCTTGTTGGATGAACCAGGTCCCATGGTCATGTGAGAATAAGGATGGCCAATAAGTACAGAAGTTGTTACTTTTATCCAGCGATGGGCTTAAAAATTTTTAGCAAGGGGTTCTCTGCTCAGTTGCTGGGTGGGTGTGGCCATGGTGGATGTGGCATAGTCGGCCTCCTGCACCACGGTGGGGGGAGGGGCGTTTTTGCCCTGCACTTACCTATATCCAAAACAGGCCGCATGAGGACTCCTAGGAGGGGCAGGGTCGGGTGCGGGGGCAGCCAAGAGTGGGATTTGAGAGTTCTCTGAACTGCAACGAATCTTAGCTAGAGGTTCTCCCGAACCCCTGCGAACCCTCATCAGTCCACCTCTGTTTTTGTCCTATCTCCTTGGTCTGCCATGCTTAAAGTTGAAAACAGGCAAGACCTGTGTCCAGCTATTTGCTTCTCACAATCACGAACAACGATTTTCTTCTTCCATCGAATCCTGAAGACTTGCCAAAGATGATTTTTGCAAGCTGTTCAGGAAGTGTTTGCGACCAAAAAGCAAGGTGAAATAAGTTTCAAACAAACATATCCTGGTGTGTATCCCTAGGCAGTAACTACAAACACTGAGACTCACTTCACCTCACCAGTCCTTCCCCAGCTTTTCACGCACGTTCTTGCAAAAGCAGAATTCGCATCTGCAGGAGCTCAGGAACAGAAATGACTTTTTAAAAGAGGGGATAACTGCACGATGTGTTTCCCAATCTTTTTATTGGGAAACTTAAACCACTTAGATTTTTAGGGCAGTTATTCAAAGCTGATTAATACAGTCAGATGTTTTTGTCTGCAGAGAGGACAAAAATCATTGTATTTTTTTTTTTAAAGGTTCCAAATTGATCCACTCACATCAATAAATAAGCGGATTTAGGCCAGTGTCTCTTATTGACATTAGGCACCCTTAGACTACTTTCAAAACTGCATGCAACCCAAAAGCTCACCCACCTAGCAGACTATCGTTAATCCTATAGAGCAAACTGGGTCAGATCTGGTTAGTAGTTGGATGGGAGACCACCCGGAAATCCCAGAAAGTTGTACGGTAGTTGAAAAACCCTAGGAGAAGGCAGTGGAAACTCCATCCATTTTGTTATCAAAACAATCCAAGATAGCATAGAGGAAGATTTCTTTGTGAGGCATCCTTGAATGTGTAGACCACATGTAGGAAAAGAGTGTTGTCCAGAACTAGTTGCATTTTATCTTTTCCTCATGTAAAAAAGACCAGTAGACCAAAATAAGTAACAACAGAACCATGTTCCCCTGTTTATTCTTTCATAACTCAATGCTCTTCAGATAACACCTAGTATCCCAAGTTGTCTTGTTTGCTGAGTGCTCTGGGAATTGTAGTCCTAACAGGGACACCAGCCTCCCCTGCTGGGAAGACCTGCTGGGTCTTGTCTAAACTTTATGAAATGACAGGGAAAATCTTGGGTCAGGTACCACTTCACCAACAGCAGGGTAACCTATATACCTGTGATGGCGAACCTATGGCATGTGTAGCCAAAGTGGCATGTGAAGCCATGTCGCCCGGCACATGACGATGAGCTGTCTTTCACATGCGTGGCAGTGCCGAAAACCGGTGTGTGCATGCGCACCGGCCAGCTGATTGTTGGGTGCGCATGCGTGCCAAAACCCGGAAGTTTGGCTTTTCTGGAGCACAATCCCTTCGCGTGCGTGGCGGTGCCGAAAACCAGCCTGCGCCCAACTAATCGTCAGGCACGCATGCGTGCTAGAACTCAGACGTTTGCCTTTTCCAGAGCGCGGCCCTGACAAACGCACATGCGCACGTGATGTTTCCACGCGACCTTTTTGGCACTCGGTGCCGAAAAAGTTCACCATCACTGCTACATACTGTAACTGCTCCATGTAATTTCTGTGGAAGCTTAGATTCAAAGAGGATCAGAGCTTCATTCATATAAGGAATATATTATTGCTTCCTTCTATAGAAGGTGCCTTTAGGTCAAGTTTAAAACGATGCCAAGCCAATGAGGGGAAGCTTCACCTTTGGCATTCAATTGGATAAACAGAGGAATATCGTTTTCAAGATGTCCAGATCTTTAACCTTCATTAGCATAAATATTTGCTCAGACTGTTATAAATGTTATTTTTCAATGTCTGCTGTTGTATTATTTGCAAACCCAACAGACAGTTCATGTAAAATCAAAGTATTACTATACATGTTTTATGTAGAACCTATGCAAGGAAGTCTTCTAGAAAAAGAGCTTTAGAAATATAAGAGCTTGCACTGTTCAAAGTATTCCTTTGTACCAGTGTTTGAATATGTGGTAAAAAAAGGAGCACAGATTTCTCTTGGTGGACCCTTTGCATTAAATCATTTAAATACAGTTACAGTGGTGCCCAGTAAATTAAACTCCCACACCGAAAATGTTCGCCAAAAAAATAAAGAAGTCCTATAGTCCTGTGACTCATCATAGCCTTTTCGTGCTATGTGGCAACCCGGAGACCAAAAGAAAACCATGATTTAAGGCACACGTGGGTAGTCCTTTTTTGCCTGAATGGCATTCCAGGAAAAGATTTATTTTATTTATTTATTTATTGGTTTGATTTATATGCCGCCCTTCTCCGAAGACTCAGGGCGGCTTACAATGTGTTAAGCAATTTGAGTTATGGAGGGGCTAAGGGGTACCAAAGGTATGTGAAACTTTACTCAGAGCAGGCAATTTATCTAATTGTCCTGGGGTGGGGGTGGGGCAGTAGTGGGTTGCAAATCCCATCATTACCAGTTTGCTCACTTGCTCACGCAGTGCCTCAACGCAGAAGTGTCCAGGCTGGTGGGCGGAGCCTCCCACCACCACCACTACCAGTTCACCTAATCTGGGACGAACCATTAGCAACCCACCACTAGGGTGAGGGTAATAGAGAAAGCAGGATTGCTTTCCAAGGATAGAGTTTTCCCTGACAGAGCAACCTTTTCTGGAAGAGCCTTAAAACCTGGTTCTGCCAGCTGGCCTGGGCCCATGATGGGGGTGCTCTACTTTGGGGGTGGCTGATGGGATTAAGAGAGAAGTTGCCAGTCCTCTTGATTTTTAGTTTCTGTTTAATCCATTAATCCAAATATTAATTTTAATTGTTTTCGTATTTATCGTTTTATCATTTGGTAAGCCTCCCCCTAAGCTGAGGACAACAACCCCAAAGTCTTTTAATTTGGCCTCTGCAACTCCAAATGCAGAAAATGAGGCGTATTATCATGTGCTAGGACATAGATTTGTTTTAACAACAATGATTCTATACCGCAAAACAACTACTTGCAAATAGAATGGGCTGTGATTTTGTTAACTTGAACACCAAGGTTTGGTTTTGCTACCAAGCAAAATGTGATCGTTAGCAAATCGGGTTTTGCTACCAAGCAAAATGTGATATGTGATCGTTTTTCAAGTTCATGTTGTCAGAAGGATAATTTGGGGTTCCAACTTGAGCTGGGGTTGCACAAAAATAAACAAAATGAGATCCAGAGAGCTGTGAGGAAAGAAGAAATATTTATTTTGCTTTTTGCAGTTTGCTTTTGGGGTAAACTGCAGAGAAATGGGGTATATCAGGAGATTTTTATAGGGGGAGTTTCTCCAGGGTGTCACGTGCTGGTTTTAGGATAACACTTGAGTTGTGTGTGTGTCAGTGGTGGGTTGCTCCCAGTTTGGACCGGTTCACAAGAACCGGTAGTAAAACCGGTGGGAGGCTCCGCCCACTGACCCGGATGTCATCATAGGTGATATGTGCATGCACAGAAGCTTCTGCGCATCTGCAGAAGAGCACGCTACTAGTAAAGGCAAGTAGAACCCACCCCTGCGCTGGCTACCATGAATCCTCAAAGACTCAGGGTACCAGCAGCTTCAGGAGGCAAAGATGCAGCACCAGAAAAGAGACACCCAATCCCAAATCTTCAGCTTTATGGCCAGGGTGTTTAAAAGGGGCGGGGGGGGGCAGGGCTTTGATTTCATGGTTGTGGCTACCATTTTGAGTTTATTGATTCTCCTGCAGCCCCCTGGCGGTCCAACCATCAGAGAAAACTTTTCACCTCAGGGAATGGAAGAAACTCAGGGACCAGAGTGACTAAGAAAGGCCACAATGTAAAACACGTCCGTTTTCTAGAATAAAGTATAAGTGACAGGCTGTAGTTATGGGATAGAAAACAAAGATTGGACACGGACAGGAAAAAATTAGTGGTGAACATACAACGGAAGAATGTCTGGAATGGAAAAAAAAAGACTGGATTCATAAACTTAAGGAAAACTCTGCTTATACATGCGTGAGTGCACGTGTGTGCATGTGCAGGCCTGTATCATTTAGGTACTAAAAAACCCTGCTTCCAGGATTTATCTCCTCTCCTGGCAAGTTCATCTCCATCGACAAATCCAGCCATGCAGCCAGTTGCAGCCTTGAGAGTCCTGAGTTCTCAATATCTTTTAGTAATGGGTGGGCTGCTGGGGGTTCGCAGAGGTTCGGGAGAACCTTTAGGTAAGATTCTGTGCAGTTCAAAGAACCCCCAAATCCTACTCCTGGCTGGCCCCACCCACCCCTCCCCTCCCAGGAGTCCCCACATGGCCTGTTTTGGATTCAGGTATGTGCAAGGCTCGGGGATGGTGAAAAATGGGCCTACCAGAGGCCTCCAGAGGGCCTCCGGAGCCAGGGAAACTGTTCTGCTCCAGCTACAGACCCCAAAGAACACAGCACACACGAAGTCCTTACAAACCTTAGTTTACTAATTAAGGACTACTAATGAGTTTGTCTTAGTAGTTGTTCGAACACAAGTATAGTTTAAACCAGTCTTTTCTGAACAAGGGTTGTTAATTAACTTCATTAACAGCTGACAAGAATCCAAAGAATAATAACTCAATTCTGAAGCACATTATTTCAAATAGGAAATAGGAAGCCTGTGTAGCGTAGAGGGCTAATGCCTCCTACTAAAGGCAGCAATTAACACCAGCTGCCTGTAATTTCTCTGAGTTCAATCCTAGCCAGGCTCAAGGTCGAATCAGCCTTCCATCCTTTCTAAGGTGGGTAAATTGAGGACCCAGTTTGTGGGGGCAATAAGCTGACTTTGTATAAATATAAATATACAAAAGTATGAAGGCTATTGCTTAACGCATTGTAAGCCGCCCTGAGTCTCCGGAGAAGGGCGGCATATAAATCAAATTAAAAAAAAAAACAAAACACCCATAATCTTACTGTGGTTGGCAGAATGCCCAGAAGCAATTTGCAGAAAAACTAACAAGAAAGGAGCAAGAGCTGATCAGACGTTTCTGGAATCAAGACGCAAAGGAATATGAATGAAGTTGATGCCTGCAAATTGCCTCAGTCGTTGTCATTCCTTAAATAGGCTAGAGGAGTGGCCAATTAGCCCCAAGCCTTACTCTTGAGGAGACCTCCTCCTGAGGAGCCACTCCTGCCTTTTGGCAGCTCTGCGCACTCGTGCATCAAGAAGAGGCTCCTCCTCTTCTTTCTCTTCACTTATGGGAGCTTCTGGAGGTTCTGAAGGCCCTGGCTAAATCCCTGCCTCTGGCACCACATCTTCTCCAGCCTCCTCATTGTCTGACTCGAGTACCAGCTGCACAGGCTGCTGGCGCAGCACCACACCAGCCTCCTCGCTGTCAGAATCAGCTACTAGCTGCATAGACCACTGACGGGCCACAACAGAGACCAATTTTCGTCCTCCTGGAGGCTCAAGAAAAGCCTCCAGAGCCCAGGGAGGGCAAAAACACGTCCCCAAGCCATGGTGCAGGAGGCTGACTAGGCCACGCCCACCATGGCCACACCCACCCAGCAATTGGGCAGAGAACCCCTTGCTAAAATTTTTGAAGCCCACCTCTGGTTTTAGTTGTATTTTGGAGCTATCCTGAGAAAAGTGGGCCTAGCAAATGGCTCTCAAACTTCTGAAAGAGACAGACAAGAGAATTTTAGAGTCGGGAAACAGAACTGGATGAACTATATAACTTTTGCTGACTTTTGCAAAAAATATTTTCAATAAAAATATTTTATAACAAGTAAACATTTTCCAGGAAGAATTGTGGAACATTCAGAGCTGGATATTTGTACTTAACCAAATGGAAACCTTGAAGTTGCATTTTATAAAAAGTCTGGAACTGGAAAATTTAGTAGGCAGTAATGACCTAATAACACCTATAATTATCCTCTCCAGTTTCTTTGCTTTGTTTGAGGAACTTTTTTTTTTGTTTATTCAGTGGCTCTTTCTAATTTAAAAAAAAAACTTAACGCTATTTATTAAAATGTTTAAAGTCCAACTATGTGCATTATGGTCTACACAGTATTTGCCTGAACCACAAAGGTTCTTTTTCATGCCACAATAAATCCCCCAAATCTTAATTTAAACCCTTATGTCCGGGCACTTCATTCAAATTGAGGTAATAATCTTCCTTTCCCCTTCTCTAATTACATGTTTTTAAAATTATAAATCTTCCTGTTTAGAATATAGTTGTCATGAAGCAAGACTATAGGTTGGCCTTCAGTATGTAATAAAAAAGGTTCATTTTATGATGAAATGAAACACTTTCTTAGAGAATACCAGCCTATTTAGAGCTTTCAGAAACCTGCCAGCATGTAAAGTTATATTACAGTTATATAGATTTCTTATGTTTGATTACCATCTTCAATCTTATGAGACGGAGTTATCCTGATTTCACAGGACTGTATAATATTCTTGCCTTGTTTCATCTGGAGATTCCATTAAAAGAGAGGTAGAGGTAGATCTTGGCTTACAAACATTCATTTTGTGAATGTTTATAGTGCCATTTATAGTACCATATAGTACCATATGGTACCATTTTCAGTACCATTTATAGTGGTACTGAAAAAAAAAAAAGACTTATGCCCAGTTTTCACAATTAAGACCATTGCAGCATCTCCACAGTCACATGATCAAAATTTGGATGCTTGGCAACTGGTATGTATTTATGACACTTGCACTGTGCCGGAGTCATAGGATCACCACAGTGGTGGGTTTCAATCAGTGTTACCACCGGTTCACTTCGCGCATGTGCACACGCCTAAAACTTCATCCCTTTTGGCTAGATTATTTAGTGGGTTGTTACTTTTCAGGGACTCGGTGGCTCAGTGGCTAAGACCCTGAGCTTGTCAATTGAAAGGTCGGCAGTTCAGTGGTTCAAATCCCTAGTGCCGCGTAATGGAGTGAGCTCCCATTACTTGTCCCAGCTTCTGCCAACCTAGCAGTTCGAAAGCACGTAAAAAATGCAAGTAGAAAAATAGAGACCACTTTTGGTGGGATGGTAACAGCATTCTGTGAGCCTTTAGTGTTTAGTCATGCCGGCCACATGATCACGGAGATGTCTTCAGACAGTGCTGGCTCTTTGGCTTTGAAACAGAGATGAGCACCACCCCCTAAAGTCAGGAACGACTAGCACATATGTGCAAGGGGAACATTTACCTTTACCTACTTTTCAGAGTCAAATAATGATTGGAGAATAATAAGGATCAAGCAGGATAGTTTGCCTGCAACATGTGGGTGTATGAACTGAAGAATACCAAGATAGCCTAGCACCTTAGATATTCCCCTAGATTTTCCTAGGGGAATGGATGAGACTGTCTCTGAGCAGACCAAATACTAGTTAAAATTGGCATTCTGATGTGCAGCAAGCCCATCAGAAGGAGCTAGAATTCCTGCATGCCAAAAGATTACACCCAGAAAAGGGAACCTCTGCCGCGGAAGCTTTCTTAGCAATCATTACAAATAATTTCTTAGCGATGATCACATTTTGATTTCCAATCGTAGATTTATTTGGCAATGTAAAATAATTTGAAGAACGTATCTTTTTCTGCTTGTAATTTGTTATCGGATAATATTGGGATACTTTTTCTCAACTTTACTAAAGGATAATGAGCCACAAATAAAATGGAATCGTTCTTTGCAAGTTCTGTGGAAATGGATATGACACGCAGTGGAGACTGTCATTCTGGGTTGTGCCTCCAAATATTTGGTGAGATGATTGCCGTATGCATTATTTTTAAAATGTGTATCTAAAGTTATGAAGAAGAAATAACTTTGTCCGAGTTCAGTGAGGTAGCAAATATTTTTCAACATTCACAAGCTCCCTCTCCCTCCCCCCCCCAGTTGTGCATCCAAGCTTTTCCTTAATTTGAAGTTTTGTCACCTTTAACTTGACCTATGATCTCATCGATTCTGTAAGTTAGTACACACACAGAGACCTGTGAAAACAAACTCAAGCCGGGGTGCTAAATAGCTTTGTGAGATCAAAACCAAATTTCATAAGTAGCTGGCTAGCAAAGACTGCACAGCAGGACAAGAAAAACTAAAACAAAAAACAAAAAAAAAGTTGCATTCATGATGGGACTTTCGTCATTTTTGTTTTAAAAAACAACATACTCTTTGGTATCAGTCTGATAGTTAAGTCAGTCTTTTTGCAATTTTTATGCACTTTAATGAAATACAGTACTTTCCACACGTAAAGCTCCAGATTCAACATGTCAGAGCAGTGTTGGCAAACCTTTTCAGCACCGAGGGCCAAAAGGGGAGCCCCGCCCGTGCACAAGGAGGAGCACCAGAAACTGAAAGAGCAGAAAACAGAAGAGCAGCTGAGCTTGTGGTTTCCAGCATGCGCATGCACGCCGGTCACCTGGTCTTCCGGTTTCTGGTGCATATGCACACAAAGACCAGCTGGATGATGCGCATGCCAGAAACCAGAACCTCAGCTTCCCAGCGTGCACATGCGCACCAGGGAGCTGCTCTTCCGGTTTCTGGCACTCCCGCATGCGCAAAGACCAGCTGGCTGGCACACATGTGCATGTCAGAACCCAAAAGAGCAACGGGCGACGGCTGGCATGCCATAGGTTCGCCATCACTGTGTTAGAGTCTCCAGTAAAAAAAGGGGATGGGATGCAGCAGATGTTTGTCAGAATCAGAGAGCAAAAAAGATTTTTGACAATCGCAATAGGAAATAAAAGCTACATAAGTAAATAACACGAGCAGATTCAAAGTATCTTTATATAATCCTATGCTGAGTGGAAAGTAAATTTCATGCATTGCAAAATGACAGCAGGTAGGCATAGATTATTATCTGGGCTGCAAAGTGGAGGATTATGAGATGGCAGCAGTGAATTCAAATTCTGCGTCTCTTTACTATTATATAATGATCGGCTTAGTTAAGGGTAGCCCAGATAGGATCGGACTCAGGATGGGGACAATTCCAACCCGACTTTGCAAAACATTTCACTCATCTCTTTTTGTAGTTTTCAGCTGCTTTCGTCATCTTCCCAAATACTATTGGCCATATAATAGTACCCTGTTTCCCCGAAAATAAGACATCCCCTGATAATAAGCCCAGTCGCACTTTTGAGTGCATGTGCTAAAATCCTCCCCGAAAATAAGCCCTCCCCAAAAATAAGCCCTTCCCAAAAAATATTTAAACACATGCACCCCGCCATTTCCTCTGGTTAGGATTAGGGAGACAGAGCTGGAAATCAGGCAAGATGGCAAGAGAAGCCCCATCTTGCTCCACACGCCCCAAAATAATAAGACCTCCCCAAAAATAAGGCCAAGCGCTTATTTCGGGGTTCGAAAAAATATAAGACAGGGTCTTATTTTTGGGGAAATACGGTATTGTCGCATCATTCCCCTGGTGCAATCCCAAATTAGACAATTGGGATTCATCCAAGAACAGAGGAATCAGCAAGTAAGAGAAACTATGGCGCTGGGGAGGGTGGAGTGAATATTTGCATAATATAAATTATTTAGAAGGCAGAATGTCTACCTCAGTGAAATGTTATTTGTTCAATTAATCACAAGTCTAGCCCCTACCCATATATTTTGCAACCTAACTACTCAGCATTTACTCTTTCCTTAAAGGGCATTCCTATTTTTGTGGGTATCTCACATTTTTAGGGTAAAATATGTGCTTCTTGGGGTGAGAGGCAAAATTGAATCAGTAAACTTCGTTCCGATTCATTTTCTGCCTCTCAAACCTTCAGGTATAAATTGCTCCAGTTATTTTATAAATTGCTCCAATTATTTTACATTATATTGAGATTTTCGTCAAACCAGATTTCTGAGAAGGCTTGGCAGTATCAGGAATAAGACAATATTGATAGGAAAACACATGTGACTGAGGTAGCCTCATTTAGCTATCAGCTCAAATTAAATATATATTTTTCTTTTCCGCCGTTCTGCACTTTGTAGTCTGATTTTAAATGTACAGTATTTAGGAATAGCTTAGAAATTGGGATCCCACAGGATGTGCCCAGAGGTGGTATTCACTTACTTTCCCGACAAGTTCACAAATGTGAGCGCGCCCCATCCACGCATGCGCCAGGCCTTCCATACATGCACTTTGCTGATATGTGTGCCTTCTGAGCATGCACCTGGCCTAAAAAACATGCCTAAATAGGATGGCATAGAGGCAGGGCGGGTGGGTGGGGATGGATTACCGCTACCAGTTTGGGCGAACCTGTACGAACCGGCTGAATACCGCCTCTGGATGTGCCTTTCTCAGAGTAAATGTGTATGTACATTGGTTTTATGTTCCAAATAAAAAAGTAAAGCCTCCATCAAGCTGAGCTTGACTTTTGGCGAGTGCTTGGATATCTCCATAGACTGCCACAGTACAGCTCCACGCAACAGTGTGTACCTAAACTGTTTTCATTATCTTCTTTTGTGTTTTTTTTTCCAGTCTAGCCTGTAGTCCTGCTAGTAGTTCACCCAAATCTAGTCAGGATGCTTACCTTCTGCTACCTGTTGTGAAATAAGTAGGTGGGGGAGGGGGAGAGAGTGAGAGAAACTGTTACGGAATATGTTTGACAAATATATGCTGTTTTACTTCTCTTTCCTTCTTTTAGTATGGGATGAGTTGGCTTTTTATGTATATTTCCCTTAAAAGAAAAATATGAAGGGTGAAGCTAAACAAATGGTTTTGTCTCTTAGTGATGCCCTGCAATTCAAGAATATATGGTTGTTGTTCTATTGCAGCGGTGTCAAACTCAAGGCCCGAGGGCTGGATTAGGCCTACAGGGTGCTTAGATTTGGCCCGTGGGGCCACCCTGGAAACAGTGAAGGACCCGCCTGCAATGTCTTTGCCAGTGAGAATGGAGCTTGGGAGGGCCGTGTGTGTTTTCACTGGCAGAGGGTTACAGGAGGCCATCGCAGTTGAAAATGGAGCTTGGGAGCCCATTTTCGCTGGCAGAGTGCTCAGGCCACCAGAGGCTCCCCCGACACGAGTGATGTCCAGCTGGCTATGCCCACCCTGGCAAAGCCCACCCTGACCTCCCGAGGTCAAACACAACCCTGATTCGGCCATCAATGAAATCGAGTTTGACACCCGTGTTGTCAGGGTCCTGACTGACGCCCTAATTAAATCATGAGCCTTGAGCCAAACTTCATAAGAAATCCACTTATTTATTAGGAGCTTCTTGTCGGCTTGTTCCCAAGTGAAGCCAGCTCTGACCCTACATAATTTACACCCCAATCATGATCCTGTTCCCCGCCCCCCTCCTCAGGATGTGTCATCAATCACATTCACCAACAGAGCAATTTCACAGGTTGTAGAGACCACTCCCCTCCAGCTGCCGTGGGTAACCCTGGGATACAGCCTTGAGAGAGATAAGTCTGGAATGTGCATCTGTCTTTGGCTGCCATGCCATTTCGTTGGTTTCCCATCCCCCCTTGCTTATGGCAACTTGAGAGCAGGCCATGGATGCTTTGCGAGTTGACACCTGTTCTATTGGGATAGAGATTGAGTAGAGTACTCAGCCCATTTCAAGCAAATACCAAATGATATACATTTGCATATAGATTTTATCTACTCCTCTTAACTACTTGGAATGGGGAAAAATACTGTATCTCCAAGGAATATGAATTATGGTGATCTGTTGCACAGTCAGCCAGATGTTCAGACTGGATTTGACATTTTTGTCCACCTGTCGAGTGCTTTCCAAGGACCTGGGATAGAAAGATGGGGATGTTTGATGATGTTATAGATATACTATTTCAGGTTGCAAACTGTTCTGAAAAAAAGCTGCCTTTTGTAATTGACTGATAGTGAGTTTATCAATGTCAATAGTGTTCATGTGGTACTCCAGTTGTTTAGGGATTGACATCCCAAACCCAAGGCATCTATGACTATTGGTACTACCTTTGCTTTCTTTTGCCACAGTTGTTCTATTTCTATTTGGAGGTCTTTGTATTTTGTTATCTTCTCCAGTTCCTTCTCTTCTATTCTGCTGTCTTCAGGTACTGCTACATCCACTATCCAGACTTTTTTGTCCTTATTGACAATTGTGAAGTGGCAGGTGCCTCTTTGTTTGAATTCTACAATCCCAGAGCACTTTAGCTTCTTTGTTTTCTATTACTTTCTCTGTCTTATGGTCCCACTATTTCTTGCTTGCAAACAAATGGTATTTCTTGCAGATCTTCCAATGCACCATTGTTGCTACTTTGTCATCCTGTTGTTGGTAGTCAGTCTGGGTGATCTTCTTGCAGTAGCTAACTAGGTTAGCTGTTTCTTCAGCTTCTTTATAGAGGTGGCATTTGCTAACTGCTACTGTCTTCTCAATTCTGACTTTGCATCAGAGGTGGGTTGCTACCAGTTTGTCCCGCTTCGGGCGAACTGGTAGTGGCAGTGGCGGGAGGCTCCGCCCCCACCCAGACATCATCAAAAATCCTCTGCGCATCGCAGAACCTTCTGCAAACGGGTAGCATTGGGAATTGAATCCCACTACTGCTTCTTGCCATTGCCAGTCTTTTTATTAACTGCTTTCCCAGCTATTTTTTAAATTGACTGACCATGTAATGCTTTATCTCCTTTTTGGGTCTTTTTTGCTTCTCCTTTGTTTGCCTCATTTGGTCTTTCTTGTAGACCAGTTTGGTCTCTCCAATACTCAGTAGGCCTTCCTGGTGTACTAGCTTTAGTGCATCTTCTTCGCTGTCCTTCAGATATCCTTCCAATGTCCTTTTTTCTTCTTCAACGGTCTGATGTACTTGCAACATTCCACATCCACCTATTTTCTTCCTTAAGTAGGTCTGTCAACATCACTGCATGGATGATTCATTTCATTATTTTTCTGGTCCTCCTACCCAGGGTCTTTAGTTCTGCTTGAGTCCAGTCTGCTATTCCAGTTGTGTATCTATTGACTAGAATTGCCCAGGTGTTGATTGCCTTGATGGTATTTCAGTAGTTGGTTTAAATTTTGGCCACTTCCAGTTCACTCATGGGCGTGCATGCAACACTTCTGCACATATACAGAAGCTTCCGTGCATGCGCAGAGATGTCCGAGTGGATGGGCGGAGCCTCCCACCGCCTCCTCTACCGGTTCGCTGGACCTGGGGCGAACTGGTAGCAACCCACCACTGTGGTGTTTCCTCCACTAAGTTTATACATCAAGACTTCTTCACTCTCTTGATGTATTCATTTCTAACTTTTTCTTGACTTCAGTATGTTTGATATTTATTTATTTATAAAATGTATTGGCTTCCCATCTTACCATAGGGTAACTCCGGGTGGCGTACAGTTAGATATATAGTTAAAACATTAAAAGACATTAAAACCAAGGGCAAATGGGGAGGGCAGGGGTGGAGGGGGGTGTTGTGACCCAGACCCAAGTAGTTAGTATTAAATACAAACAGTTCGAAAACAAACAGACTATTAGAACAGCTGAGAATTAATTCATTCTCAGCATATTCCAAACTAAATTAAAGCAAATTCTTCAAAACACTGTTCCTCAGTTTATCACCGACCTTGGGATAATTAGGCAAACTGCCAAAGGCTTTTCTTGGGAGAAGACACTGATAAGAAATGAATACAGTGAAACAAGAAACAATTCTCTCAACATTGTTTTCTGGCAAAGAGGCCGAGAGCCATTGCTGGTCTTTTAAGCCTTATGGGAGGGGCCAATCATCTCTTGGCCCTGCTCCCAAGTCATCCTCTCTGCTTTGGCAGCTCTTCTCATACATGCACTAGGAACAGGCTCCTCCTGTTCCTCTGCCTCTCTACTATCAGCCTCTGAAGGCTCTGAAGTCTGCACATCACTCCTCGATGGCCCTGGCCCCATCTCTGCCTCTGATGCAGAGCCCTCATATGGGCCTTCCCCAACCTCTAGGACTGGCCCATGTTCTTCCTCAGCCTCATCGCTGTCCAACTCCATTGCCAGCTGTGCAGGCTGCTGGAGGACCACAACACGGGGGTGATCTGGGATCTGATATTACTCAATGTACCATCCCCATTACACTGTTCCCGCACTGGGGCCCCAAACCAACTAGCACAGCCATGTCTTTAGGCACTTATGAAAGGATAGGGTTGGGGCCAACCTCACATTGGGGGGGGGGGGGTTCCAGAGGGCAGGAGCAACAGCAGAGAAGGCCCTCCTCCTGGATCCTGCCAGCTAGAACAGTCAGGCTGACAGAATCAGCAGCATGCCTCCTCTGCTGGCACAAGTGGTACAGGCCAATCCCAGTGGGATGAAATAGTCCCTCAGGGAACCTGGACCCATGCCATGAAAGGTTTTAAAGGTGATCACCAACACCTTGAATTGCACCCAGAAGCAGACTGGCAACCAATGCAGCTTGCAGAACAGTGGTGTTACAGGGGCCATTCTTGGGATCTCCAAAACTACCCTTGCTGCCGCACATTGTACTAGCTGTAGCTTCCGAATGCTCTCCAAGGGTAATCCCATGTAGCGTGCATTACAATGGTCCAGCTGTGAGATGAACAGAGATTGAATGAGTGTAGGGAATCCTGATCCCGCAACTACCCCATAACACGAAGTTGTGCAAAGGCTATTGTAGCCGCGACTGTCAGCTTGTGGGATGCTAAGGTGTTTATAGGTGTCTTCATCTTCATCCAGATTCTTGATGTTTTTTCCATAGGGCATCTTGATTCCACCAGTTTTCTCTGTTTTTCCCCATTTGATGGTAAGCATCAAACTGTTCTGACCAAGACTTCCTGAGTCATTAAAACACACAAGTAGTCCCAAAAACCTCTTTTATTGCATTGAATTCTGTACATTGACAGATGAGTCCCAATTAGTTGTAAAGAGTCCTTTGGGGGAATTCCTTCCGGATAATCACCCACCTTTATCTCCCTTGACACATTGACAAAGACCTAATTGGCAAAGCCGCACGGAGTCCAGAATCAAACAGAGCTTCAGGCTTTAAGCTGAACCAAATGAACAAATGTTGCTTCCTGCAAAGACCTACGTGCCTTTGCTCCTGTTTTAAGTCTTATGGGAGGGGCCAATCATCTCCCAGCCCTACTCCCAAGTCATCCCTTTTGTTTTAGCTGTCCTTGCCTTCTGGCAGTTCTGCACACGCATGCACTGGGAACAGTCTTCCCCTGTTCCTCTGCCTCGCTGAGGTCCGACTCTGGAAGCTCCGGAGGCAGCACTTACCTCCCAAATGGCCCTTTCTCTGCCTCGGATGCAGAGCCCTCATCCGAGCCTTCCCCAGACTCCAGGATTGGCTCATGTTCCTCCCCAGCCTCCTCACTGTCTGACTCTGCTGCCAGCTCCACAAGCTGCTGGCGGACCACAACGCAAACATTTGCCCAGTCCAAACTCCATTGCAATATCTTGGCTGTAAACACAATGTTGAGCAGCGATTCTATTTCAGATGGTGTTTTTCCATACAGCTTCAGATCATCCATGCAATGGAGGTGGGATAGCCTGGTAGATGTTTGATAGCCATGACCTGAATTATTCAGTATTGTTGACAGAAGAATCAGTGCAATGACAAACAGTAGTGGCAAGAATGAGTCTCCTTGGAAGTTTCGTCTCTTGATATTAATCTCACCATTCACCTGGAACTGTATCTTCCACTGTGCCATCGATTTTTGCACAAAGCTTCTGATGTTTCTACTGACTCCTGTTATTTCTAGGCACTTGATTATCCGATCATGTAGCAGAGAATGCATTCCTGTAATCAATCCATGGTACATTCAGACTGGTCTTCTTTCTCTTGCAGTTTTCCAGAATTGTCTTGTCAGTTAGGAATTGATCTTTCATTCCCCTGCTGCTTGGACTGTTTCCTTTCTGCTCAGGTGGAAAGAGGTTGTTTTCAATAAGATGCTGTTGGACTGCATCAGCTTGTCAACTCTGAAATTGGCCTGACTGAGGCCATCTTCAGTGTTGCCACAATGGTGCTAAGGGATATGGGAGGGGGCAGTGGTGAAATCCAATTTTTTTTACTACCGGTTCTGTGGGCGTGGCTTGGTGGCCGTGCTGTGGCTTGGTGGCCCTGGCTTGGTAGCGTGGCAGGGGAAGGATACTGCAAAATCTCCATTCCCACCCCACTCTGGGGTCAGCCAGAGGTGGTATTTGCCAGTTCTCTGAACTACTCAAAATTTCCGCTACCAGTTCTCCAGAACCTGTCAGAAGCTGCTGAATTTCACCCCTGGGAGGGGGGAAATAGAAATAGCTGGTGTTTTGTAGCCAAAACAAATAGATTTAAAATGCGATTTTATTGTACATGTTTCTTAACTTGTGTTTGCCGCCCTGAGTCCTTCGGGAGAAGGGCGGCATATAAATATATGTAATAATAAATAAATAAATAAATAAATTTCCCCTGAGAACCCCTAAGAATCAAGGACATTCCCACAGGTGGCTGAAAAGAGGAAGAGTAAAGTTTCCAAGCAACCAGACAGCACCTTGATTGGACCATGTGGCTGATAGTTTGGGAAAGAGGAGAAAACTTTTACTTTTAATTAGGTGAAACCCATGGGAACTTTTAGAGTTGGTTTTCACCAGGCTGTGCCAATATGATATTTCCAATAAACTTGTTCTTTGAAGAACCTGCTTGCCTCGGAGTTCTGTTTGCTATGGGTGTATTACTTGGAACCCTGACACAGCTACCACACCAGTTTGCACCGGTTTGCAAGAACCAGTAGTAAAAATTTGTAGTAGTTCGGAGAACCGGTAATAACATTGGCTGGCCACACCCCCAAACCGGTCCTTGGCCCGGTCGCCGCTCACTTACCCCTCCCGCTTCATCAAAGGCGTTTTTTTTTTACTTTTAAAAGCATTTTTTCTACAATCTCTTCAGCCAAAGAGATTGTAGAAAAAAAATGCCTTTAAAAGCCTCTGGCGATCCCAGCTGAGTTGCCTCATCATCAGAGGCTTTTAAAAGCATTTTTTTCTGCAACCTCTTAAGGTTGTAGAAAAAATGCTTTTAAAAGTTTAAAAAAAAGTTGGTCACACCCACCTAGTCACATTACCCCTCCCACCAAGCCACACCCACAAAATAAGCCACACCCACAGAACCAGTAGTAAAAAAATTTAGAACCCACCCCTGTACCACACCAGTTAATAATTTGAAAGTTGTTGGTAAGCAGGTAATGGGCCTGTGGTTGCCTGGTGCTGCCCCTTTAGCATTATCAGGTAGGTTTTGCTAGAAGTTGGCCATGCTTCAATTTCACCTCCTTGCAATATGTTATTAATTACTTGACAAGTGGATGTAGACTAATCAGATGTTTCAACCAAAATCTATGCAATTCATCTTCACTTGGAGCTGATCAATTCTTTGTCTTATTTGCCCCTTTCTATATCTTTTCAGCTGTTTCGAGTTCTTTGATTTCAGTTTCTTTTTTATTTGTATCCATCTTTAACCATGCTGTGTTCTTGTTATATTTCTTTCAGTTATCCTATATCTTTGCCCAAAACTTCTTTTCTTTCATCTAACTTATTTGCATCTAATTTCAGTTTACTAATCTAACTTTCTAGCCTGATCTTCCATTTTGGTGGTGCAGTGTTTGACTTTTTCCTCTCTTTTTTTGTTGATTTGCATCCCAAGTATACAATTAGAACTGCAGTTGTTTTGTAGATTAGTTGGTTTGCTTCTTGTAGTGAGATGGTGCGTATATTTGATATTGCTGTATTAGCATCTTCTAATGCTTGTGCTAGCTGTTTCTTTGGAACAAGCTTCAATGCTGGCAAGCTTATTTTATGGTTTTTGTGCTGTTCTAGATGCTCAATTATTTTTTTTCCTACTTCAATTTTTCTACTTCTTTAATTAGAGGGCTTTGTTCTTTCTCAGACAGAGGAGAGTGTGCCTGGTCGAAATAAAATATTTCTATATCTTCTGTTTTCCTCTATTGCCAACTCCCCCTAGTTTGCCCTTATATTATAGTCTGAGTTATTTTTGGCAATCTATTTTTGATTTCTTTAGTCAGGGTAGACCTTTGCAATTCTTCCAATTCTGCTTCCATGAATATTCTATTTCATATTAAGTCAACTTTAATTTACTAACCTGTGTTCTGTTATTTCTAATTCTGGATGTGGTTCCTTCCAGAACTGGTGCATTTGTCTCAAATATCCTCTTGTTGGACTTGATCATTATTTCTGATCATTATTTCTTTGTTTTCAATCACTGTACATGTGCAATGGATAAACATCTTTCCTTCCAATAGTTCTGTAGTTGGCTCTGGTTGGTGAACCAATAGTCCTGAATTCTATAGCCCATTTTTCAGATGTCCAGGACAGTGATGAGATTCAAGTAATTTAACAACCGGTTCTCTGCCCTAATGATTTCTTCCAACAACCAGTTTGCCAAACTGCTCAGAAAGTTAACAACCAGTTCTCCTGAACTAGTGCGAACCAGCTGAATCCCACCACTAGTCCAGCAACTCCCAGACCTGGTACGGCCCTTGTTGCCCCAGGTGATGACTAAGCCAATATGAGTTTCTGTAATTTACATCTTACCATATTTTTTTATGGGCGTGACACTCTTTGACTTTGAATGAGACCTGTCCAGTATTTTTTTTTTAGTATTTTGTAGTATTTATTTATTTGACAAACATGTACAAGATAACAGGTATAAGTATAAACATGGACATGGACATGAACATAGGAAATGAGTACAAATAAATGGAGACAGTAGGACGGGGACGGTAGGCATGCTGGTGTGCTTATGCACGCCCCCTTTATGGACCTCTTAGGAATGGGATGAGAAGTCCATAGTAGACACGTTAAGCTTGAAGCTGTGGGGGTTTGAGGATGTAACAACAGAGTCAGGTAGAGCATTCCAGGCATTGACTATTCTGTTGCTGAAGTTGTATTTTCTGCAACTGAGTTCTGAGTGGTTTACTTTGACTTTGTATTTACTGTTTGCCCGAGTGTTATTGAGGTTGAAGCTGAAGTACTCGTTGACAGGTAGGATGTGGTAGCTGACAATTTTGTGTATTATGCTTAGGTCAGACCATAGGCGATGTAGTTCCAGGTTGTCCAGGCCCAAAATTTTGAGCCTGGTGGCATAAAGGATTCTATTGTGAGCAGAGGAGTGGAATATGGGGCAGGGGTCACCAACCTTTCGGACCTCAAGGACCACTAAATTCATAATTTTAAATCCCGTGGATCACTAATATGATCTGCCTAATGACCGGCTGGATCAGCGTGGCTAGCTGGTCTTGTGACATGGGTGGATGTGACCAATGCAGTGTCTCTCACATCGAGGAGCACCTCGCCAGCCTCTACTCACCCCTCCCCTCCAAGCCACTCCTCGCCTCCCCACCCAGGCTCCTTAGGGAACAGCTCTGTTCAAATTGGGTCTGATTGAGAAGGTGGCTCAGCAGAAGCACCTCACTGAGGACTATGAGCATAGGCTTTCCAAGCAGAGGGAAGACCTGCGGGAGTGCAAGGCCAGGTACCAGCGCCTAGAAGCTCAGCAGGCTGAGATGGTCAGCCAGTTCCAGGCCATGATGCAGTCCCACTGGAACAAGGTCCTCCAGCTCTTTGCCACCAGCGGCGCTTCCCTCCAGTGTTCGCCAAAGCCCCACACCAGGCAGCTGAAGCAGAGCCCAAATTGGAATTTCTGCCCCCCCTCCAACCCGCACAAAAAACCCCAAAGGGGGAGACTGTCTGCAGCAACACAAATGTTCATTGCACGTATCTGTCCCAGGGGCTGTAGTTTGAGGACCTCTGATTTAGTGCAATATAAAATAATTTTTCTGTGGACTACCAAAATTTTCTTGCAGACCACCAGTGGTCCACGGACCACCAATTGGTGACCACTGGTATGGAGTATGGTTGAACCACTGGTGTAGCTCTCATCTTCTTCAGAGCATACAAGCCCCACAATCACACCAAGGTAGTGCCTCACTGGGGGTCAACATATTATTATATTTTGCCTTATTATTTATTTATTTATTTATTTATTTATTTATTTGTTTATTTATTTATTTATTTATTTTATTGAATTTATATTCCGCCCTTCTCCCCGAAGGGACTCAGGGCGGTGAACAGCCAAAAATTAAAATAACACACAATATAAAAATTAAGATTACTAAAAATAGATTAAATTAATCGGCCTCCCAAATTTAAAACCCCAAGCTATACAATTAAAAAACTAACCCATAAAACCTATTCGGCCAGGCCGGCTTGCTGAAATAAAAAGGTCTTCAGGGTCTTACGGAAAGTGCGGAGATCCGGGATCAGTCGTATTCCGGGAGGGAGCTCGTTCCAGAGGGTGGGTGCTCCCACAGAGAAGGCTCTCTCCCTGGGGGCCGCCAGCCAACATTGCTTGACCAACGGCACACTGAGGAGACCCTCTCTGTGAGAGCGTATTGGGTGGTAGGAGGTTATCGGTAGCAGAAGGCGGTCTCGTAAATACCCTAGCCCTAAGCCATGGAACGCTTTAAAGGTGAGAACCAACACCTTGAAGCACACCCGGAAGACCACCGGGAGCCAGTGCAGCTCGTGCAGGAGAGATGTTATATGGGAGCGCCAGGTCGCTCCCGTAATCACCTGCGCGGCCGCATTTTGGACCAGTTGGAGCCTCCGGGTGCTCCTCAAGGAGTGCTCCTCTTTATTATATTAAATACTTTATATAAAACTGAAGGTAGCAAACATGCCTAATGCTCCCGCCTCCTATTTTTCCCGCTACAAAAATCCTGCAAGGTGGGTTGGGCTGAATTATTAGACCAATAACACCCTGGATTTCATGCTTAAGGAAGATGAGAATTCAAGTCTTCTGGTTTCAAGGTCAACACTTAATCACAACATCAAACTGGCTCTCAGGAACGTTCTTTCTGGCATATTAATTACAGTGAATATGATTTTTTAAAAAAACTTTTTATCATATCATTTAAATGTTGAAGTATTAAAATGCAATATAACCTGATCTTGGTAATGGAAGAGTGTATTAAAACAATAATCAGTGAATATTTATTCAATGAATATAAATATTTAGTGATGTCCTTGGGTGGGACCAGAAAGATTCTGAGTATTATTGTGTTTCCCTGAAAATAAGATTGGGTCTTATATTAATTTTTGCTCCAAAAGATGCATTAGGGCTTATTTTCTGGTTAGGTCTTATTTTGGGGGAAATATGATACTAAATGCATCCATCTGGCTGATAAACTTAACTGGGGCTTATTTGGGGGGGGGTAGGGCTTATATTACAAGCATCCTGAAAAATCACGCTAGGATTTATTTTCCGGTTGGGTCTTATTTTCGGGAAAACAGGGTATTTTCTATATTATATGAAAGGAGACAGAAAATCCTTACGACTGCTGAGAATTTATTATTATTCCGATTATTCTTAGAACATCTTCATTTTTTCTCTCTCTTCTTTTTTCCCAGAGGGTATGAACTGCATGAACAAAGATCATGGGTGTGAACATATCTGCCGGGAGACACCGAAAGGTGGGGTTGCCTGTGAATGTAGGCCTGGCTTTGAACTTGCCAAAAACCAGAAGGATTGCAAATGTAGGTAGATGTATTGCTAAATTTCGTATGTCCAATATGCTTTATTTTCCATATTTGCTGATATTATCTAAAATCGGGAAAAACAGTACTGCTTTTATTTAGAACTTTTTGCTGAAGGTTGGGTTTTGTTTTTCCTGTAAAAAGCAACAGAAATTGAATCGTTTAGAAGGTTTAACAGATTAATTTTCCAACCATTTCTGTGAAGTTACACTGGTAGTTGAAAATTGGAATATCCAACTCTAGTTAATCATCTCTGTTGCATTTCATGCCTCCTGAGCGAGTTTAATTATCGTTATCTGTTCCCAATGAGAAGTTAGAGCTGACAATTCTTTAGCTGGTATGAGCCTTCATTTGCATTAAGTTCTTCCCAAAAAGCTAGGATGTCATAATGTATTGGTATAGTTAGTATATGTTCAGATCCAAGCAGTGTGGCCCTTTGCAACTGATAGATGGAAATTTTTTCATATATGTGTGTGTGTGCTTTTTGAGGTTTTCGCGGGTCTTTGTATGTAGGTCTTTGGTTATTCGGGTTTTCTCCCACGTAAAATTGGAAGTGTCTTGGCGACGTTTCGAAGAAGTCTCATTCGTCATCTTCAAGCTGGTGTTTTCGGCTTCATGCTTCTAGGAGCATGAAGCCGAAAACACCAGCCTGAAGATGACGAATGAGACTTCATCAAAACGTCGCCAAGACACTTCCAATTTTATGTGGGAGAAAACCCGAATAACCAAAGATAGATAGATAGATAGATAGATATTCTTACTTTTTGTAGGTTAATGTGTGTTCTTCATTTTTAGGCCAGGTTTTTCCTACATAACCAAGATTTTTTGGAACCACAGTTGAGTGAAATCCCAATTCACTACATTCTGGGTTCTTTCTTCTTTTCATTATGGCTGCAAGCAGATTTTTGTGTTGCATTGTGGGAGACCTAGATAGCTATTTCTGGCTCATAAGCCGTCCTCAGTAGGCCACACCCATTTTTCATATTCCTCCCTGTAAAGGCATAATATCTATTTTCTTACTTTTTGTAGGTTAATGTGTGTTCTTCATTTTTAGGCCAGGTTTTTCCTACATAACCAAGATTTTTTGGAACCACAATTGAGTGAAATCCCAATTCACTACATATATATATATATACATACACATACACACACACACATATATGTGTGTGTGTGTGTGTGTGTGTGTGTGTGTGTGTGTGTGTGTATTCCGGGTTTCCCCGAAAATAAGATCTTGTCTTATATTTTTTTGAACCCTGAAACAAGCACTTGGCCTTACTGCCATGCGTTCAAAAGCCCGATTGGGCTTATTATCAGGGGATGTCTTATTTTTTTTTTTTTTTTTTTTTTTTTTTTTTTTTTTTTTAATTTGATTTATATGCCGCCCTTCTCCGGAGACTCAGGGCGGCTTACAATGCGTTAAGCAATAGCCTTCATACTTTTGTATATCTATATTTATACAAAGTCAGCTTATTGCCCCCACAAACTGGGTCCTCAATTTACCCACCTTAGAAAGGATGGAAGGCTGAGTCGACCTTGAGCCTGGCTAGGATTGAACTCAGAGAAATTACAGGCAGCTGGTGTTAGTTGCTGCCTTTAGTAGGAGGCATTTTGGGGAAAACAGGGTATATATATATAGCTTTATTGATGGTGTGAGCAACAGTGTGAAGAATCACAAGTGGACTCAGAACAACATAGCAAAAAGCAAGCAAGCAGAAGTTTTGGAGTTGGGAAAAACAGGAGTTTGCTAGCTGTAAAACATTTGAAAAATAGAAATGCCAGGAACAAAATAATGCAGAGACAGGGCAACTTGATACCTATCAATTGTTTCCTTACTAACAGCAACTTCATAGTTTCACCAAAAGGATTTTATTTTGACAGAAGAACTGTTGGATAACTCTAAAACATACTATGAACTACTAGTGTAGAAATTACCACTGAAGGAGAAAAATTAACTTAGAGGCATCAGAAAGCACTTTATAGTGATGGAATCAGTTCTGCTTCCCCTTAGCAGCTCATTCATCAAACAAATTTCAAGGTTTTCTTTCCCCCCTTTTTGTAAAGACAGATGCAAAGAACAGTTCTGCTTTCTCCCTGCTGCCTGTCACCTTCTTGCCATCTTCTGCCATTAATGGACCTATTGTTTCCTCTACTTTCTTCTTGCTCCTTACATATTGGAAGAAAGTTATTTTTGGCATTTGTTGCACGTCTTAGTTCATTACTTTCTTGTTTGGCATTTACTTTAGTGTAATACTTTCTTACCTAAATTATTGCTTAGGGGAGGCAGTTTTACAATCAGTGTGTCTAGTTAAAACTATGGTTTTAAGACCATAGTCATAGACCTGTGATGGCGAACCTATGGCACGGGTGCCACAGGTGGCACGCTGAGCCATATCTGAGGGCACACTAGCTCAGCTCCAGCACACATGTGCCCGCCGGCCAGCTGATTTTCGGGCCTTCCAGGCCCACCGGAAGTTGGGAAATAATTCCAGCCTCCGGAGGGCCTCCAGGGGGGGTTGAGGAAGGCCATTTTTGCCCTCCCCGGGCTCCTAGAAAGCCTCTGGAGCCTGGGGAGAGTGAAAAATGGGCCCATTGTGCCATCACGTGCCAAAAGTGGGGGAGCGCGGGGGAAGCACGGGCACGGGCGCAGGAGGCTGGGGCACAGGTGAGCATTGAATTATGGGTGTGGGCACACACACGCATGATCCCCCCTCTCTGCCCCCACTTTTGGCACGTGACAGCAAAAAAGCCATCACTGTCATAGACCATAGCTTTTATTATTTATTTGCAAATCTTCTGTACCACCTCAATCTAAGGCATTAGCTTACTTTTTTCTTACTGTAGGCAGCCTTTTTTGTTCCAGGCTCTTTCTCCATATCGATCAAATATATAGTCTGTGTCTTAACAAAATTAAACAATTAGATCACCTGCTTATAGCCTTGTGGACTGTGCCTTACAGGGGTTTAAATAAAGTTTGGAACAGGTGGAAGCCCCCCATTAAAAAAAGGGTTGAAGCACATTCCTTAATGCCTTTACTTTGAATGACATTTCATTGGGACTAATAACTTCTTAAAACTGTTGCTCTTTTGCAAGGAAGATTGAGGAGACATTTATCAGTCAATGTCATTGTTTTTCTAAGTTGTAAATCATTTTTTGTGTCTGGAGCACAGAAAGAACTAATTGGCTTTATTGTTGCTTTATTCATATATATGTATATACATATTTTTGGGAAAATAACTAGTAACCTGTAACTATGGAAATGGAGGCTGCCAACACACGTGTGATGACACAGATAGTGGTCCTGTGTGCGGTTGTCATCAGAAATATGCACTGCATTCAGATGGCCGAACATGCATTGGTAAGTATCTTTCTATTTTTTCTGTTCTCCGTTGTAGAAAAGGATATGTTAAGGAATCTTAATGTTATTTGATAAGATTGGATTGTGAATGTCATGTAAGCCAGCAAATAAATAGTATAATGATGCATTAGCTGATTACGGATTTGTCACTTTAAATAAAAATGAGTGTCTGGCCAAATCCCAGTTGCTTTTAAGGAGTGAGTTTCGTATTTCTGACAGAAATCCACACCTAGATTTTTCTCCAATTTAGCAGTGTCTGATGTAAGCTTTAAATAATTCTGATAGATAACAGATGATGGCATTTTTACTTAATTTTTAAATGCAATCTGCATATAAAAGCCAGAAAGTCCAATAATAATTCCTAATTAAATTTTACCATGAAACATTGAATAAAATAGAAGCTCAGTTTTCATGAACACAGAGCTGATAGTGCAAACCATACCATTTATACAGAATTCTCTCTTCTTTAAATATGGATGCATTAGCCAAAGTTAGCTTATATCTATAGAAAAATAAATTGTCATCTGTAAAAAAAAAAAAAAAAAAAAGTCTAATTCTATGAAGTCAATATCAGAGATGGGTTTCATCAGGTTCTGACCAATTCTGGAGAACCGGTAGCAGAAATTTTGAGTAGTTTGGAGAACCAGAAAAACCACCTCTGGCTGGCCCCGCCCCCATCTATTCACTGCCTCCCAAATCCCAGCTGATCAGGAGAAAATGGGGATTTTGCAGTAACCTTCCCCTGGAGTGGGGTGGGAATGGAGATTTTACAGTATCTTTCCCCTGGAGTGGGGTGGGAATGGAGATTTTACAGTATCCTTCCCCTGCCACGCCCACCAAGCCACACCCACCAAGCCATACCCACAGAACCAGTAGTAAAAAATTTGAAACCCACCACTGGTCATTTTATATATCAGTGATGGCTAACCTTTTTGCCGTCGTGTGCCAAAAGCGGGGGTCGTGTGGGGGGTCGCGGGTGCCCACATTCATAATTCAATGCACCCCGCCCTCCCGCATATGCGCATGTGACCCCCCCACTTCCCCCTGCTTTTGGCATGTGATGGCATGGTGGGCCCGGTAAGCCCGTTTTTCCCCCCTCCCCAGGCTCCAGAGGCTTTCTAGGAGCCTGAGGAGGGCAAAAACAGCCTTCTCCATCCCCCCGGAGGCCTTCCGGAGTCTGGAAACAGCCAGTTTCCCAACTTCCGGTAGGACCGGAAGGCCTGAAAATCAGTTGGCCAGTGCGCGCATGTGCACTGGAGCTGAGCTAGGGCAACACTCGTGTGCCCACCAATATGGCTCCACGTGCCACCTGTGGCACCCGTGCCATAGGTTCGCCATCACGGATATATGTTAAAGGCAAGTAACCAACTCTTCTTTAACAAACTTTGATTATGTAAAGCAGAGGTTTTGGTCCCAACATGGAAATACCTCAGCCTGGGTTTAGTTCACAACTATTAGCTTGGGTGAAATGAATAGATTTCATTTTAAACAGATTAAGATTCTAAGTAAAATGTAGCTGCTATGCTAAGTTCAGGATATTTGGGGTTTCTCCATAATTTTACTTTTGAATACTTAAGAATCAACTTAATAGGACTAGTCACATACCTGCAGAGAATAATCTTAGCTTGGGAATCTGAGTATTGATGTAAGTGAGGGTAAGTGAGAGAAGAAACAAACCATGCTTAAATTTCTGTCCTGTATCTTTTAATGATTTTGGTTTGGTTTGGCATATTGTTGAATCGCTGAACACTATACTTTCTCCTTCCATTTTCGCAATGTTGCTATGTAATATGATGTCACGTTACACTATTTATTCTGATGTAAGTCGCATATTGCTGCTTGTGTGTGCTTTATTATTTTTTTTACACCTCCTTCTCCACTTTCTGAGTAGAGTTTCCTCTTAGATTTTTTTTTCTCAAATTTTTTGTTTTGTTTTCATTTTATTCCTGCTTTCTGGTGATGGTTCCTGATTGCCTGTCTTGTATGATATCTGAAGTTAATAAATTATTTCTGGAAAAACAAAAACTCAAAAAAAAGGAAAAGAAAACGTCAAACCAAAGCCTCTATTGCAGCCTGATCCCATCTAGAACTTGATTTCTTCCTAGAACAACAGAACCATTTAGCATTTCCACAGATAAACCCTGCCAGCTTCTTCCCCTTCCTGTGATTTCTTTTGCTCCTTGTTTCTCCTTTCTCTTTACTCTCTTCAGTGATGCCTGCAATTCTGGCATCACTGCACGGATGCAAATATTTGCAAAGGCGCCGAAGTTATCTGTTTGTCTAATCCAGGAGTGTCAAACTCAATTTCATTGAGGGCTGCATCAGGGTTGTGTTTAACCTCGGGGGGGGGGGCATGGTCAGGGTGGATGTGGCCAGCTTGAGGTCTCTCATGTCGGGGGCGCCTGTGGTGGCCCAAGTGCTCTGCCAGCAAAAACAGGCTCCCAAGCTCCGTTTTTGGCTTCAACAGCCTCCTGCAGCCCTTCACCAGTGAAAACAGAGCTCGGATGGGCTGCGTGTGGCCCTCCTGACCTCCGTTTTTGGTCACGATGGCCTCCTGCAGCCCTCTGCCAATGAAAATGAAACTCTGGGGTATGTGTACTGGCAGAGTTCCTGAGCTCCATTTTTGCTGGCAGAGGCATCACTGGCCGGTCCTTCGCTGTTTCCAGGGTGCAGGCCAGATCTAAGCACCCTGCGTGCCAGACCTGGCCTGGGCCTTGAGTTTGACACCCCTGGTCTAATCCATTTTGTTTTTGTTTCTTTGGCTTATTCTCTTTATTTTATGTCTGCTGCATGTATAAGTTCCCCCCTTGTGTTTTGTTTTGTTTTTTCTTTGAAATGCAGTCCTCCATTTTATATAATTTTAATCCCTGCCATCACTGCTTTCCATATGATTTAACCCTCTTTACTCATATCATCCCTTCTCATCCCTGCAAATGGATCGTTTGGGGTGTATTTTGAAATACTACATTAATTTGCTGTAATGCCGAATTGGAGCTTTGCGTATACCAAACATCAGAAATTACCTGCAAGATGCCATATCACTAACACCGCCCTCCGCTGTACCGCATGCTTCAAAAAATTATTAGTCTCTTCCTATGACATCTTTTGTGTAGCACTGAATGTTTAGCTAGTTGTGTTTCATTAGACAAGCAGGCAACCAGCACTGCCCAATTCGTTTCATTTTTAAGTTTGTGTTTCTTTTATTTTACATTTTATTTTTTAAAATGCATGCGTTTTTTTTAATTTCTTGTGTTTTATTTATTATTATTTTTTAAATCAACATGAGCACATTTCCATGCCACCCATCACCGGATTCTTGTAGCTCTGTTCTATGTTCAAAAACTTGCACTTGTCAACGTGTCATACTTTCCTTTTGTTTCCTCTTCTTTAACAATATGTTTACTTTAAATGTTGTAAATTACGTTTCTCAATTAACACCCATCCTGGGCATCCTTTCTTCTGTATGTGTTTTTATTAGTGGGAGATCAGCTCCTTAAGTGTTGGCTGGTGAATGACTTTGTTTTCACCCCCTTCTAACCCCCTTTAGCACCTCCCTCCAACGCACTTTGGTTTGTGTCTGGGATTTGAGTCAGGTTTCTCAGTGGGGTTTTCATGTTTTCATGCTTTAGTAGCCCAAAGTCAAGAGACTGTCTTCCACAGTGGAAAACTGGGCTTCTCATTAACCAAGTGCTCCATGTTTGTCCCTTCCTTTGTTTTAGAGAAGGATGAGGCTGCAATTGAGAGCTCTGAGTTCAATGCCACGTCAGTAGCTGATGTGGACAAGCGGGTGAAACGGCGGCTACTTATGGGTAACACTTTTCTTCCACTTCCTTTGATGTGCTCCCAAACTTTGTCTTTCTCTGTGGGGAATGAGGGGGCCCTTCAGTTATTTTTGTACTTAATTTGTTCATCTCTCTGCTGAGGTTCCTAATTGGTTAGGAATCTTGAATTTTCATTGGGGGAAAAAAAATCATTTTATTTTCCGTTTTACATCTACTTTCTCCGTATACGCAATCTGTTTATACCCTTGTCATGTTAAATGTTGAAAGTATTTGCTGCAGAGGAGAAAACATTGGCCGCTAACTTACTTACCTGGCAAATGCTCACTTTTCACATATGATTTGTGTCATTCTATGACTACAAACTTATCAAATATGTATTTGATACATGATGATGCATTATGACATTATGATACGATGCATATAAAATGCATATTGACACAACTCTTCAGCTTTAGGTTAAAGCAATGATGTTGTAAAATAATTGATCTCTTTTATGTGAGTCTTTAAAACAATGGTTTTCATTATACTTTGGTCATAGAATAATATATGTTTCCTTGAAGTAATTTTGAAATTATTGGAAAAATCTCCTTGCCTACTGTTGTCAATAAGCTGCCATGTTTTTTTTTTCTAATCAAGATACTATATAAAGATAGCCAAATACAATAGCTGCTGTTTTTTCTACTTTATTTGAAGTATTTAAAGCTGGTAAATGCAAAAACAACAATTACTTATTGCTCTTTTGGGATTAGATAGATAGATAGATAGATAGATAGATAGATAGATAGATAGATAGATAGGCAGGCAGGCAGGCAGGCAGGCAGGCAGGCAGGCAGGCAGGCAGGCAGGCAGACAGACAGACAGACAGACAGACAGACAGACAGAAAATTCCATCCGCTTTTCTAAAATGTTTTCCTTCATTTCTGTTTCTTTATTCATCTAAAACAGATGAAAATTCTTAGAAACTAACATATCGATGTTTTGGTTAAATTTAGCTACATCTTTTTATTTACCTGGAAGAAACTCAGCTCAGGAAGATTAATATCTAAGAACATATATACAGGATCTTGATTAATTTATACATTAGATTTGTTAAGTAGGAAAAAAATTCCTCTCAATTTTTCCATTTATTGCGGTTAATTGATATCCACTTCACAGTCTATGATAGATGCAGTATGTTTCCAAATTTTTACGTGTGTTTAAATTTAAATCGAATCCAATGCAAGCATTACTTTCTAAACAGCATTTATCATGGTAAATAAATGAAACGAAATGACAAAATGAAAATATTAAAATATTTAGGGCTTAAATTATTTGTATACTCTTCATACCAGTTTGGAATGATTGGAAGAAAATGTATGCATGAATACAGAAATTCAACTTAGATAGTGATTTTCCAACAATTTATTCATTCAAGTAGCAGCAATAGATTATGATGATGATTATAATTATAAATACTATTACTCTTTATTAGATTTAGTATAGCAGCCCACTACAAAAGACTCCGGACAGCTTACAGTATAATAATTGTACAGTTAAAAATGTAAAAAACAAACAAACCAGTAGTGAATTTCAGATCCCGGCACTACCAGTTCGCTATTGGTAGCGTGCAAGCAACGGCGCTTCTGCGCATGCACAGAGCATTTTTGATGACATCTGGGCAGGTGGGCGGAGCTTCCCACTGCCTCTACCAGTTCGCCCAAAACAGGGCGAAGCGCTAGAAACCCACCACTGAAACAAACATAATAGCTGGACAGGAAAACAGTCATAACAGTCAAAAAAACATAACATCCACAAACATCCAAATCAAGTTTGGGAACAGAGCCATGTAATAAAGACCTTCTCGAACCCTGGGAGTGTGGGAACTGTATATATCAAGGATGCTTTTCCAGAAGGCAAGAGCTGTGACTAAGGCACATGAGATGAGATCATATATAATTCAGGGGATGTGGAGCATATTCATTCTGCCCCAAGTATATTGAGAAGGCAGAAGTAACTGAAAACAGTTCCTCCAATAACCAGTCCCTATACTTAAATTAATGGGACGTGGTGGCTCAGTTGCTAAGATGCTGAGCTTGTCAATTGAAAGGTCGGCAGTTCAGCGGTTCAAATTCCTAGTGCTGCATAACGGGGTGGGCTCCTGTTACTTGTCCCAGCTTCTTCTGTCAGCATAGCAGTTCGAAAGCACGTAAAAAATGCAAGTAGAAAAATAGGGACCACCTTTGGTGGGAAGTTAACAGCGTTCCATGCGCCTTTGGCGTTTAGTCATGCCAGCCACATGACCACAGAGACGTCTTTGGACAGAGCTGGCTCTTCGGCTTTGAAATGGAGGTGAGCACCACTCCCTAGAATCAGGATCGACTAGCACATATGTGCGAGGGGAACCTTCACCTATACTTTATACTCTAAAGGTAAGGATAATACCTTAAATTGTGCCTTGAAAGTGATTGGCAACCAATGCAGTGTGTGTAGCAGATAGTGAGAAGTGCTATAAATAATAGCTTCTCACGTATAGCGAGAAGTGCTTCTTCCTGTTCAGGGTGCTGCATTTTGAACTTTCTGTAGTCTCTGGATGGTTTTTAAGGGCAGCCTCATGTAGAAAGCATTGCAAAGGTGAAGGCCCTCCTGGCCAGAGGTGCCATCTGCTTATTGAGCAGTAACTGCGAATCCAGGAAGGAACAAATTGTGCACCAATCTCAAATTGAGGGTAACTAAGACCAACAGTGACAACCTCCTCAACCAAGGAGTCCCAAACAGACACAGCCAGTCTGCCTTATCAAAATTAAGCCAAAGTCTGTTTCTCCCACATCCAGAGTCAAACAGCCTCATCAATGCATTGACAGCTTCACATGCACAGCCCAAAGCTGATGCCAAACTCTAAACTGATGGATAATCTAACTCAGTACTTTTATGTAGAACTTCAAGCCTTGCTAGTGAGAGACCATGGATGCAATCTCTACTCTCAAAACACTGCTAAGAAAGGAGGAAAACCACTGCAACACAGTAGCAGTAGCACTTAAACTTATATACCTCTTCACAGTGCTTTACAGCCCTCTCTAAGTGGTGTACAGAGTTGGCATATTGCCCCCAACAATCCTCATTTTACCAATCTCAGAAGGATGGAAGGCTGAGTCAACCTTGAGCCGGTGAGAATCGAACTGCCAAACTGCAGGCAGTCGGCCGGCAACAGAAGTAATCTGCAGTACTGCATTCTAACTACTGTGCCACCACAGCTCTTAATTCTTACTCCCACAGCCAATCCAGAAGGATACCATGGTTGATGTACCAAAAGTCACTGAGGAATCAAGGAGCACAAGGGTGGATACAACACGTCCATCCTGAGTTGAACAAAGGTCATTGACAAGCATGACTAAATAACACTAACACTATCTCCATTTAGTAAAGTGAGTTCATTTAGATCAGGACTGTCAAACTCGATTTTATTGAGGGCCGCATCAGGATTGTATTTCATTGGGGGGGAGGTGGCCAGCTCGATATCATTCGTGTCAGGGGCATCTTTGGTGGCCTGAGCATCCTGCCAGTGAAAACAGGCTCCCAAGCTCTATTTTGGGCTGTGACAGCCTCCTGCAACCCTCTGCCAGTGAAAACAGAGCTCAGGAGGGCCACCCACCTGCCTCGTGAGCTCCATTTTAAGCTGCGCATGGCCCTCCCGAACTCCATTTTCACTGGCAGAGGCACCTCAGACCGGTCCTTTGTTGTTTCCAAGATGGCCCCGTGTGCCAGATCTAAGCATCCTGTGGACCGGATTCGGCCCGCGGGCCTAGAGTTTGACACCCCTGATTTAGATACTAGGTATTCTTTCTCTGCAGTTAAATCAAGACTCAAGTGAATAATTATTTTAAAAGTTCAGGACTATTGTACAAACTAAGCTGGAAATTTGAAAACATCTTCCTCTGACCTTGTCAAGTAATCTGCAGGGGCTGTGACCCATAGAATCCTTCTTTCGGTAAATCTCAACTTTACAACAAAGCAGTACCAAACCATTTACAACAATAATACCATTTCTTACACTTAGTATTAATTGTACTTTTTGGTAGAACCAAAAAAGACTTTGGCAACAAATACAGCACTGTCCTCATTCTCCAAAGATTGGTTTGTTATTGCCGTCATTGCCTGCCCAAATTTTATTAAACTCTTAAGTGGCATTGGGTGTCCTTTGTCTATCTCAGTCGAGGCCACCCATGAACAAATAGGCTGTGTTGGCTGGAGATGATGGGCTTAAAGGTATGCTACCACGGTGTAATTAAAATGGCATAATTAAAGTCTTATTTTAAATTGAGCTGCTGACAAATTAGCTACACTCTTTAGCAAAGGTGTAATAAGAATAGATATTCATTAGAAGTGGAACAAAATCTGGTGTAGTGGGTTTCTGTTTTTGTTTCCAAAAATATCTTCTTCTCCAGCCATCATCTTTCCTGGTCCTTTAACAATGGAAAGCTAGAATAGGATGAAAATTTCTAGAAGTGGTAGGCCCTAATAGCAATAGCAATAGCACTTACACTTATATATTGCTTAACGGTGCTTTTGTTAAACCCTGAAGTTGGCCTCACTGTGGCCATTTTCTTTTCTGTAGCTTTCCTCTAAGGAGATTTCTTTTCGCTCCAGGCTGTAGCCCTCTCTAAGCAGTTTACAGAATCAGCATATTGCCCCCAACAATTTGGGTCCTCATTTTACCCACCTCAGAAGGATGGAGGGATGAGTCAACCTTGACCCTGGTGAGATTTGAACTGCCAAATTGCAGGCACTGGCAGGCAGCAGAAATAACCTGCAGTACTGCACTCTAACCACTGCGCCACCATGGCTCAAGCTGTTTTTTTCTCCTTCCTGTATTTCTGCTTTGGGTTTCCTTCACCTGCTATTACCACCTCTGTTTACGGTCCTAGTGCCTCAGAAATATCATAAAAAGAACTGGAATATATCATGGGGAGCAGGGGTGGGTTCTACTTACCTTTACTACCAGTTCACAGCGGGGTTGCGCATGCGCATTTGCTTTGCTCTCGCGCGCGTGCTCTTCTGCACATGCACAGAAGCGTTTTGATGACATCAGGGTCAGTGGGTGGAGCCTCCTGCCGGTTTTACTACCAGTTCTATAGAACTGGTGCGAACTGGGGGCAACCCACCACTGATGGGGAGCTATAATTTTGAAAGCCCTAACTAAGTCCATACTAACTAAAGGTATAACATCTCTACCTTTACATTTTACAACATAAACAACACAACCAAAAGGAAAAAGGGAATTAATGTAAAATTTCACACTGATTTTTAAAATTTCATTACAAGTTACATAAAAACGTGTATATAAATACTTATTTTTTTCTATGGGTTTTCATCAAAAAGTCATTTGAAATATTCAGAGGACATCTCCCAACTAAAGTTAACTGCTAAGTTTTCAGTAGAGGATGAAATAGAAACGAGTAGGTTGTGACCTTCACTTGATCAATCTCTGGAAAAAAAGTGTACTTCTCTGCAAAAGAAATATCCACAACAGTTACAAAATATTGCATATGTTAAAATTTACCAGCTTTGTGTTCTGGAGTAAAGCATGTTTGTCTAACCTGTTGACTTGCCTGGGCCACATTGAATGAAGAGGAACTGTGTTGGGCCACTTACAAAATATATAATATAGTTAATGTATATAAATAACAAATTTATTTTATTTTAAAAATATTTTTATTATTATATGGGTCCACGTTACTAGCTGTCTGTGCGCTGGAGGCACCTGCCATAAAGTATTCATGCTTTCACCTGCCATGAAAGCATACTTTGCTGCAAAGCAAAATTCCATTTTTTTAAAAAAAAAATGAGAATATAAAAATTGACTAATGACTTGTCCCAGCTTCTGCTAATCTAGCAGTTCAAAAGCACGTAAAAACGGCAAATAGAAAAATAGGGACCACCTTAGGTGGGAAGGTAACAGTGTTCCATGCACCTTTGGTGTTTAGTCATGCCGGCCACATGACCACGGACACGTCTTCAGACTGCGCTGGCTCTTTGGCTTTGAAACAGAGATGAGATGAGTCGGGAACGATTAGCACATATGTGCGAGGGGAATCTTTACCGTTACCTTTTAATGACATTCAAATTTTAAAGTATTGCAATTATATTTGACATGCCAAAGCAAGATCATGAAACACTGATATGGGAAACATTCTTCTATTAATTATTGCTTATCATTTATTTTCTTTTTTTATATAACTGAATTGGTGGACTAGATTTAAAATGGGGCTATTGTGGCCGGATGAAATCCTATGGCTATTCTTGCAGCAGGACCATATCTTAACCATTCCTATGATACTGTAAAGTTACTTTACAGTTTTCAAAGTACGCTTTATTTTGGTATGTCTCTTTGCAACTGCGTATTAACCCAAAATTGAGATTTCAAAAGAAATTGTTCTATGGGGATCAAGTTAAAATAATTCTATATAAGAATAAAGAGTGAGAAGTGTAGTACCTAAATTTAATAAATAAATAAACACATAAGAATACACAGCTGATATCATATGTATTTATATTTGAATGCAATGTATTACATTCAAATATAAATATATATGATATCAACCATGTATTATATTTGAAGATGCTTGACAATCTGTGTTTTGTAAAATCCAGCAAGGTACTAGTACTACGAGATTTATAGTGTAGGAAGAAATATCCTTCTGGGTTCAGCTCCAAATGGGGAAAAGACACTGGAAACATGGAGACTGCTTGGAAAGATGGTTTAATGGTGGACAGGATCACATGGTTTGAATTCCTGAACAGAAAAGGGCGAGACGCAGTGAGTCCCCAGGTTTTATGTCTTCTCTGGCTTTGAACTTCCTGGGCCCTAGAAAGAGTATCCTGATTGGTTGTCAGACTCCCAGGGGGTGGGGGTCTTAGCTGGCCTTGCTGCCTGATATAATCTTCCCAGGTGCCATGTGGTGAGTTTCTGTTGCTAGATGGGTCCTATTGTGTTGCAGATGATGGTCCATTGACAAAGATTGTGTTTCTGCCTCTGGCCCATTGACAAAGGGTGGGGCCAGGAAGATGGGTGCTGCTTCGTCTTTAAAACATGCTTCTCCATTTCTCATCCAGGGAAACATAATATTCTGCCTTTTTAATATTTCCCAAAATATTTCATTCTTCTAGGAAAGGAGTGGGTGCTAACTTCCTACAATAGTATTGCGCTCATGACTGCCATTGAAATTAATTCTCAAAACTGCCAGGTTTTGATGATAGGATATTTTCTGGTCTGCTGTTCTTGACCAGACAGTAATGAAAATAAGTGTCAGAATTGAAATTTAAAAAACCCCAACCACTCTTTTTTTTTTTTAATTTAATTTATATGCCGCCCTTCTCCGGAGACTCAGGGAAGCTTACAATGCATTAAGCAATAGCCTTCATACTTTTGTATATACCTGCTTAGTAGGACTTTCGCGCCCCCCTCCCCAAAGCGGTGGTCTTTTTTATACAAAGTCAGCTTATTGCCCCCACAGTCCGGGTCCTCATTTTACCTACCTCGAAAAGATGGAAGGCTGAGTCAACCTTGAGCCTGGTGAGATTTGAACTTGCAATAATTGCAGGCAGCTGGCAACTAAGTGCTACTTTAACAGCACTTAGTCCACTGCACCACCAGGCTCTTTTTTTATAATAATAAAAAAGAAACTTTTTTATTATTATTTCTGACATTTTTTGTAAGTCTTAGTTCAGTGATGGCTAACCTTTTCTGGACCAAGTGCCCAAGTGCCCCCACCACAGGCATGCGCAGCAGAGACCCGAAGACCAGTTAGCCAGTGGGAGATGTGCACGTTCACGCAGCGGAGCTGAAGTGGGGCGACGGTTCGCGTGCCATCAGAGAAGGTGCTGCGTGCCACCTCTGGCACTCATGCCATAGGTTCACCATCACGGTCTTAGTTCATTCTGAGCTTTAGCTTTCCTGACTTCATCTTTGCAGATTTCAGCTATTTGCTGGTGTTCTTCTGTCCCCCTTTCCATTTTTGTACTTGTCCTTTTTGTCTTTCAGTTTATCAGAGAGTTCCTTGTACAACTATCCTGGTTTTGTCTGAGTCATCTTATTTCTCTTTCTTAATGGTATTGTGCTAGACTGGGCTTTTATAATGTCATTTTTCTGAGTTTCCCAAGCTTCTTGAGTTGTTTTTCCCCTTTCAGATTTTCATCCATGGAATCCTTCACAAGCACTCTCTGGATTTGTTAAAATCAGCTCTTTAAATTCTAAGACACTAATTTGACTTTGTTCTGTTGTATGTGTCCGCATTATGATGAATTCCAATAATGATACTGTTCCCCAAAAGTTCCTGCAACTTCAACTCCTTCTATCATTTCAACTTCATTTGTAAACATTAAGTCACTGCCATCATCATCATATTACAATCTTTCCTGTATTGATCCTTGGATTGCTTCAGGTGTTCCTCAATAGATACCAAAATGTTTTTTGTTTTGTTTTTTGTATGGCATAATTAAAGGTCTATACACCATATGATTTAAGTTGATGGTCTACAGTCAAGTTCATCTTCAGCCAACACACTCATTGAATAAATTTAGACTAGTCCTTCTGTCTCAATCTGATGAAACAGACAGGGTAGTTGCTGTAGCAATAAAATGAAGGAAGATCTTCATGAAATAATCTTTCAGGAAATTAAAAAATATATAATGAACAAGGATAAATTCTGATCTGAATTTTAAGGGGCAGGGTCTTTAACAAAAAAGCAGGGTATGTATGAAATATTTCTTCCCATAATCTCCATTTTCTCTTCCAAATCGACTGTTCTGAAGCTGTCTTTCCTTAAAAGAAATTACTTATTGACTTTGATGAAATTCAGTTTAATGTATAGTTTATTCATAACTCTGCCACTGGAACCAAGGCAAATTCTCCAATGAGATTGCCTAAACATAAGCAAGTAGTTAATATAACTCAATACAGGAAGAAGGTGATAAATTGCACCTACTTACAGCTTGAAAGTCTGTATACACCATCTGTGTGTAAAGCTGTGACTTTCTCCACTCTGACAACAATACACAAAGTATAGCAGTGTAGAAATGTGAATTCAGATAGAGAAGACACACTGTATTAGGGCCATAATATAGAAGTCATATTATATATATAATAATATATCATAATAATATATCATAATATAATGATATATTAATAAAAGCCTCAGATAGCTCAACAGGCTAAGTAGCCTGTTATTAACATTCAGCTGTCTGCAATTATTGCAAGTTCAAGGCTCAAGGTTGACTCAGGTTCCATCCTTTCTAAGGTAGGTAAATTGAGGACCCAGTTTGTGGGGGCAATAAGCTGACTTTGTATAAAAAATATTCAAAAGTATGAAGGCTATTGCTGAACGCCTTGTAAGCCGCCCTGAGTCTCCGGAGAAGGGCGGCATATAAATCTAATTAAAATAAAATAAAATAAATAAATAAAAATATAGAACATAATATAGAATATAGAAGGGGATGCGGTGCCTCAGTGGCTAAGATGCTGAGCTTGTCAATCAAAAGGTCAGCATTTCAGCGGTTTGAATCCCTAGTGCCATGTAACGGGGGAAGCTCCCATTACTTGTCCCAGCTTCTGCCAACCTAGCAATTCAAAAGCACATAAAAAATGCAAGTAGAAAAATAGGGACCACCTTTGGTGGGAAGGTAACAGTGTTCCATGCGCCTTTGGCGTTTAGTCATGCTGCTCACATGACCACGGAGATGTCTTCAGACAGCTCTGGCTTTTTGGCTTCGAAACAGAGACGAGCACTGCCCCCTAGAGTCGGGAACGACTAGCACATATGTGCAAGGGGAACCTTTACCTTTGCCTTATAGCAGTGTGGCAGAAATGTGAATTCAGATAGAGAAGACATACTGTATTAGGACCATAATATAGAACTCCAGGCCATGAAATAACCATTGCATAAAACCATGGTCAAATTAATATAGCTACTTCTCTGGTCTACAGAGATAAAGAAAATTCAGTTTCCTGTTGTTGTTGTTGTTTTATTTGGTTTTTTTTTTTTTTATGGTTTAGCTCATGAAAACTGGATTCCATCCTGTGAGTTTGTTTGTAATAAAGTTGCATGCTCCTCCTCCTCCTCCTTCTCTTGCTGAAGTGGTACCTAATAACCATTTCCCATTATTGTAAAAGTTACAAAAAACTGTTTTGGCCTCCTCTTCCCAATGTTTGCCTATCTACCATTTGACATTCTACAAGCCCTGGGAAATTTCAATGACACAGCTTGGAATGGGTTCAATGACCTCAATCATGCCCTCCCCACCCACTCCAAAACTCCTTTCAATTTGCAAAAAAAGCTTTAAGTGGACAAAACCCAGATGCCTTTTTTTTTTCTTGTTCTTCAGTACAAACCGATTGGACTTGTAGATTCCTGTCAAAGTGATGTATGTAGTTCATCTTCTATTAACTCTTTCCATGAGGGAAAAGATTTAAAATGTCAGTTGGGAGTCCAGCGCTGTGTTTCTTTTCCGAGTTCCTTTATTTTGCAAATTCAGCAGTTCATCAAGAGCAGCTCTTCCTCCAAAATGAGTATTAAAAAGTGATCACTAGTGAGAAGTTCATAAGTACAAGGCATCAAAGACATTACTTGAAAGAAGTGCTGCTGAAATCTCAGGGATTTAACAACATGGGAAGCATTTTGCTTTTTTGAAATGTTCTTCCAAAATATATCTTTAAAATCCTTATATTCATTACAGGAGTTTCAAAAAAAACAACGGTTGATGATAAGTTGTTTTTCATTAGTTCACTTGGGAAAAAAATTCCATTCATTAATGTGAGTCTCCCTAGTAAAAGTGGCAATCTTGGCAAAATCCTTTGAGAATCAGCCACACTGAATTTTGTGCAATTTATTTCCCAACTCAGATTAGAAATCAGTTCAGATTTGGATTTAAATATGTTTTGGGACTGAAGCTGAAGAAAGTTTAAAACCTCTGTAATTAAATACCTGAGGTACCTTTGTTTAAGAGGTACCTTCCAATCTATGTTAGAAGTCTCTCGGAACAAAAACTGATTTTATATGGCTTTTCTTGGTAACTTGGCTGGCCTCAGGAAGAAATATAACGGCATATGCTTAAGGATAGATTTTTTTTTAATAATGTTATGGTATGCAGATCACATAGGAGACTACTATGTATTTTTTATTTTATTTTTTTTTCTCTCCCTCCCTCTTCTCTTTTTTTCTGCTCTTTATTTCTCAGAAACATGTGCTGTTAATAACGGAGGCTGTGACCGGACTTGCAAGGATACAGCCACAGGAGTTCGCTGCAGTTGCCCAGTTGGATTTACCTTGCAGCCCGATGGGAAAACATGCAAAGGTCAGCTCCTGTTCGCTTTGCGATGCATCACTTCCCTATACCAGCTTCAGTATTGGAGCTTAAATGCACGTAATTATAATCAAACTCGCGGAGTTTTATACTCTGAAAAGTCTGATTGTGTTGTTATAGACTTAAGAATAACTTTATTGTCACTTTGAATGTACACTAATCGGCATGCTTAAAAACTAAATTTCGTTGCATATAGCTCTCAAAGGGTTACCGCCTCCAATATACACTACATCCATGATGGCGAACCTACGGGACACGTGCCGGAAGTGGCACAAAGAACCATTTTTCCAGGCACGCGAGCTGTCGCCCAACTCACCTGCAGCTGCGCATGCGCATGTGCCCCAACTGGTGTTCGGGCCTCTGGTGCACATACACGCAGTTCAGGGGACCCAGCTGGTCTTTGGAGCTCTCCTGTGCATACGTGCATGTTTGCACGTGCACGCAAGAGTATTGGTACGCAACGCATGCACAGATGGCGTTCATACATGTGCATTGGGCGTGTGAAACCCATGCTCATGTGCAGATGGTGCAATTACACGCGCCATGCAAGGCGGGGCGCTCGCGTGAAAGCTGTGCACACGTGCAGATTGTGTTGTTGCACGCACAGCGCATGGGAGAGCCCCACATTAGCGCAGATGGCACGCACGCGAGCGAAGCACGTACCTGTTTGGCACTCAGTGAGTAAAAGGTTCACCACCACTGCAATACATAAACACTGACTGACTGCCTAAATAAATAATCGGCATAAATTAAAATGAAATTTTGTTGCATACAGCTCTCAAAGGGTCACCGCCTCCAAAATACACTACATAAACATGACAAGATAAATAAATAAATACATAAATAAATACAAAATTATGCATATACCCACATATATTATACAACATAGAAAGAAACAACACAGTCTGGTTCATATGTATACATGTACATGGCCAGAAAAACTAATCTTGGAAGTTTACCAGATGGATGGCGTAGGGAACAAATCAAGATGTGGTAGTCCTGCTACAAATACTTTGAAACCTCCTCCCAGATGGGAGCAACAGAAACAGCTACTATCACTGCTACTGTTCCTTTATTTTGTTATACATGGCTTTTATAGCACCACTATTGTCTTTTAACTGATCTTCGGAGGGCTAGAGCCAGACTTCATTACGTTAAGAGTGCACTCAGGGTTCTACTTACCTTTACTACCGGTTCGCATCGTGTCTGTGCACATGCGCAGATCACTTCTGATGATGCCCAGGTCAGTGGGCGGAGCCTCCTGCCGGTTTTACTACCGGTTCTTGCGAACCAGTCTGAACCGGGGGCAACCCACCACTGAATGCACTACAAGTCTTATTGGTTTCAATTACGCTGCTAAATTGATAGCTAAGTCTGAATCCAGCCTACTACTGTTGTGGCCCCGTCCTCTGAGCCTATCCCATTGGAGGAAGGAAGCTCTGAGCATGAGGAAGAGGAGCCAGCCAGATCTCCCAGCCCCGCCCCCCTGGCACCGTCTCAGGTGCCAGCTGAAAGAGAGCAAAGTAGTGGGGAAACAGATGTCTCAGATGAGAGTGAGGGAGAGACGTCATTCCTGGACGCACGTCAACGAAGGCGAGATAAGCGCTTGCAGCAGCTGAGGAGGCGTGCGAGGGAATAGACCTGAGTCACAGGACCAATGAATCACTGGACCACACCCCAGAGACTATATAAGAGAGGGTGGTGGTCAGTGATCCCTGTGACGAACCAAACTCAATCTGGTAGTCATTGGAGCCTGAAGCTGCTAAAAGAACGGATTTTGGCAAAGCTACGTATGTGATTTTCTTTCTGTGGACAATTAAAGCACTTGGCAGACGGTATGAATATCGCTGCCAAGTTGGAGATAAGGACTGTGGTGTGTGCCAAGTGCTTCTTTAACCCTCGACTGGCTGTGTTTTTGTGGGTGTGTGTAGAGGGGGACAGATCAACTACCTTATTTCAGCATGCATGGAAACATTTTTCCAGCATCCTTCGGATATTTCCCATACGTGTGTGTGTGTGTGTGTGTGTGTGCCTGTGTGTGTGTGTTTGTGTGATAGATAACAAACTAAGAAAAAAAAGGAAAATACAATATTTCATCTTGGATCTCTTGTTGCAAAAGTTTGAATTTATTCTCTTTTAAAAACTGTTTTCATTCAGGAGCTTTAAATAGGAATGTTTCATTGGATATTTACAGCATGAAATGATGCCATAGTAACATATATGTGGATTTAACATGACATAATAATATCACTGTTAGTTATCATAATTATAATTATAAACAAGGATTAGCTAATGATCATGAGATAATTTAAGTTACATTTCTTTTCATTTTTTACCAGTTTTAGTGATTTCATTGTGGATATTGTTATATTCAATGTACCAAAATACAAACAGCCAGAAGACTATAAGTAAAGTCAGAATACTAAATAGATGGACCTAATTTCTAGATGCTCACTATAGCAGAAGTTAAAAATTATGCATTTACATTTCTTGATAAGCAGTTTGTTTATTCATTTATTATCAGTTTTTATAATGCCTGAAACACTCAACTCTACATATATTGTCTTTGTCTGACTAATGTGAGTCTTCCAAATATAAGCTTTTCCCAATCCTGCTCCCTGAAATCCTTTTGGCAAGAAATGCCAAGGCCAAGCATGGGATCTCTGTGGTCTGAGAACGTGCTTTTCCATTGACTTGTAGCCCCTTCCATCCAATTTGTCAGGAAAACGCACTTTTCTTGAAGGACTATTTATAATCCTATCTAGATATATATGTACATGAATATAACTCAAAATAAATTATTGAGGCTGGTGGTAATTTGTTGAAGAGCAGCCATTCAGATGCATGGAATATTCCATATTTTTATTTGGATATACCGTAAGTCTTCATAACTTGGGATCTTTGAGATAGGTGAGCCATGGTGGCGCAGTGATTAGAATGCAGTATTGCAGGTTAACTCTACCCACAGCCTGGAATTGACTCTGCCTTCCATCCTTCTGAAGTTGGTGAAATGAGGAATCAGATTGTTGGGGGCAATATGCTGATATTGTAAAGCACCTAAATCAATGATTGTTAACCTTTTTGGTGCCGAGTGCCCAAAGCGCAAGCACACGTGGTGCCTCAATCCCCAAAATGCAATGTAAGTGCCCCCTGTTCATGTGTCCTGCCCCTGTGCATGCACATATGTTCCCTGTGCAGGTGCCCCCCAGGCATGTGCCCCAACCCCCGTTTTGGCTTCCAGGTTGGTGCAGGAGCCTTTTCAGGCCCAAAACGGGGTGCAGGGAGTGAATCGCAATCTCCACAGTTTCTCCCTCCCCCCGCACCCAGGATTTCTCCTCCATTCCTGCCATCCCCAATCTCCAGAGTTTCTCCCTGCGCGCCCAGGCTTTCTCCTCCATTTTTGCCACCGAGAGGCAACTGCGGAGGGTGGAACCTGAGGAGATTGGGGAAGACCCTGCCCCCATGCATGCACGGCAGAGACCCGAAGACCAACTGGCTGGCGGGAGGCGCACGCACATGTGCCGTGGAACTGGGCTGGGCAATGGCAGGCGTGCCCACAGAGATGCTGTGTGCCATCTGTGGCACGCGTGCCATAGGTTCACCATCACAGACCTAGAGAGTGCTGTAAAGCACTATGGAGAGGTATATAAGTCTTAAGTGCTGTTGCTATTGCTAAAAGGAAGTTCTAAGAATAATTTCCCCTTAAAATCTGTTTCCCGTTAATCTCTGAAAAATAGACAGCCACTTTTGGGTACCAAGTATAATGTGACAAAAGCAAAGCTATGTAAATAAGTGTGCCCAAAATTGAACTTTTAACCAATTTTACTGACTTGCAATTTTGTGTGAATGATAATGAGAAGACTTACTGTATATATGTACAATTCAGCAGCAACTACAGCCTCCTTCGGCCAAAGTTCTTTTAATTATCTTATAATTATTATAATCCTAGATCAACTGTACAGTCTTTTATTTAAAAATCTATTTTAGTCTTCACCAGAAGTGTTTATCCCAGTGATGGGTTTCAAAATTTTTTACTACCAATTCTGTGGGTGTGGCTTGGTGGGCATGGCGTGGTTTGGTGGGCGTGGCAGGGAAAGAATACTGTAAAATCTCCATTCTGTCCACAATCCAGGGGAAGTTTACTGCAAAATCCCCTCTTCCTCCCGATTAGCTGGGACTTGGGAGGCAGAGACTAGATGGGGGCTCGGCCAGTCAGAAATTTTACTACCGGTTCTCCAAACTACTCAAAATTTCTGCTACTGGTTCTTCAGAACTGGTCAGAACCTGGTTTATCCCTAAGCCTCAAGCCAAAGTGATCTAGCCGCAGTAGCTAGTAATATAACTAATATTATAACTCACATTGAACACACATTCAGAAGTCATATTTCATCAATAATTAATATACCTTTTTTCAGAAAATGCTCTGAACATCCCACCTGTTGATGAATTTAGAACTAGACTTGTTTAGAAATGCAATATTGTGTCTTTGTTAATAAGGCAGAGATCCACTGATATTAAATTTATTACTTGCATAAAAGCCTGATCTTGGTTAAAGAGGCAAAATTTCAATTCTATTTTTATATTTCTACCCCATTTATTTGAATTACTTGCAGGTTTAAAATCATTTTTCTTCATGAACAAACGACTTTTGGAATTTTTTTAACTGTTTAAGTTGATGTAAATTATGAAGTCTGACCACTGTTTCTTCACAGTGATGATACAGCTTTCTAAATGTGTCATTTTGCTAAATGAAATTTAACTACGTGTGAAAATAGTTCCCAATAAGTCTTAATTTTACCTAACTCCAAGAAAAAATTATACAGGTAGTCCTTGACATACGACCAGTGGTGAGATTCAAGTAATTTAACAACCAGTTCTCTGGGCTAATGATTTCTTCCAACAACCAGTTTGCCAAACTGCTCGGAAAGTTAACAACCAGTTCTCCCGAAGTGGTGCGAACTGGCTGAATCCCACCACTGCACATGACCACAATTGAGACCAACAGTTCCGTTTCTAAATGAAACATTTGTTAAGTGAATTTTGCCCCATTTTATGACCTTCCTTCTCACAGTTGTTAAGTGAATCACAATAGTTGTTAAGTTTAACATGGTTGTTAAGTGAATCTGGCTTCCCCATTGACTTTGCTTCTGAAAAGGTCACCAACCCCAGGACACTGCAGCTGTCATAAATATGAGCCAAGTGCCAAGCATCCGAATGTTGGTCACATGACCATGGGGATGCTGCAATGGTTGTAAGTATGAGAAACGGTCATAAGTCACTTTTTCAGTGCCATTGTAACTAAACGGTCACTAAATGAACTGTTGTAAATTGAGAACTATCTGTAGTGATGACGCCGTAAGCCTCAAGATACATTTGGGATCAGAAATGTCTACAGGATAGGGTCAAAAATGTCAAGATGGCAGTCACAACCATACAGTTGAAGATCCACCAATTTTTGCATTTTGTGGACATCTCCTACCTGAGTTCCTGATATTCTTTGTAATGTCAGCATCTAAAAAAATTGTAAAGTTGAGCTAGAGCAGAGATGTCCAAGATGGGTGGAAATAGATATATATAGGAAGATACCGTAACAATACAGTTATCTTAAAATTATCCATTACATAAAAAAAGCGGATAAAAAAATTTTTTTCCCCATTTTGGAGTAATACAGTGAAATTGTCTGCTGAAAATTTTGGAAGATGCATAAAGATTTCCCTGGACATTTCCTCATAAACTGTGGAATTTGTGGCCACAAAATTTGATAGTAGTTAGATTTTGTTTTGTGGCTATAAACCTTGGTAGTTCTGTGTCACTTCTTGTAATCTATCCCATATGTTAGTTGCTGGAGACAGTTGTGAGAAGAGATACTCAGCCCTTTGCTGATCATTATCAGCTGATCATTATCAGACAAGGAGCTCTGGTAGCTCAGCAGACTAAAAGCATTGTAATTAAACACCAGCTGTCTGCAATTACTGTGTTCGAATCTCACCAGGCTCAAGGTTGACTCAGCCTTCCATCCTTTCTAAGGTAGGTAAATTGAGGACCCAGTTTGTGGGGGCAATAAGCTGACTTCGTATAAATATACAAAAGTATGAAGACTATTGCTTAACGCATTGTAAGCTGCCCTGAGTCTCCGGAGAAGGGCAGCATATAAATCAAATTTTTTTAAAAAATTATGAAACTGAAGAATTCAAGGCTTTCTTTGTGTTCCTGTCAGGAATGACAGAACCTGAGGCAGTGGAAGAGTAGCTTCTATGTCTTATTGAATGATATTGAAAAGGTTTGATTGCATAAATTGTTATGATTACTAGCAAGGTAAAGAAGTTGAGGTGTAGTACAATGGAAACAAGCATCATTTCTTTCTTTCTTTTTTTTTTGACAGAAATTTTTAATTGCAATTTTTTTCCCAGACAGTCTATGATTTTCCTTTAATTTCTTATATCTTCCTCCCTCCCCTTTATTATTATTATTGACAAAATATTTATGCTGCCTTCACATGCAAGACCAGTGGCTTCTAATATATTTAAAATATAATAAAACAACTTAGTTCAATATGTCACTCAGATAGACCTGTTAGTAACATCGGAACTTTTAAGAGTGATATTTTAAGAATATTATACATATTCTTTCACACTCTACAATTAATTAAAAAATACCAGTGTTTCCCCAAAAATAAGTCTTGTCTTATATTTTTTTGAACCCTGAAATAAGCGTTTGGCCTTATTGCCATGTGCTCAAAAGCCCAACTGGGCTTATTATTAGGGGATGTCTTATTTGGGGGAAAAGAGGGTAAAAGTTTCCATCATGTGAATGAACGCTTTTCCATCAAGGAAAGGACAATCTGGTGGCTCTTTAGGAGTTTAATTGATACCTATATCAGCCACTGCCAGCAGAAATGCATAACTGGGAATCCTTGAATTGGTGGTCCAAAATGTCTAGAGTTTTCTAGATCATCTAAGCTGACCCAAAGTCTGGATAGCCACAATTCCAATGGAAAATAATATTAGGTTCTGCTTCAAGATGGATACTGAAAACTTATACTACCCTAATCATGAATCATGCTTTTAGCATCACAGGTAGTTTGGCCTTACCTTTGTGATTGAGTATCCCAGTTGTTGTCGTCATTGTCGTCATCATCATCATCATCATCTTCCTACATTATTCCTGCAGGTGCAGAGGTCAACGAATGCCATTTTGCACAATTAAATGCAGCATCCAGGACCAACTGGGCAATGCCTGCATTTATTGTGTCTTGCCATTCTAAGCATTGTTTCAGCCTTCTAAGCAAGTACTTGCCATCTCTGTTAAAGTAGAAGGCAATGCAGGTGACAGTATAGGACATGCTTGTAGGACATGGCCAACTATTGGGTATACCATTGTTTTATACACCTTCAGTTTTAGATAGATTGCTATGCATCGATCACAGAGCACTTCAGTTGATCTCCTTCCATCGTAGCCATGCTTTGTTCACTCTTGCTTGCACTTCATCATTAATGCTACCATCACTTTGTAGATGGGATCCTAAGTAATGGAAAGTGTTGGTCTTCACTAGATCTTCACTGCTGACTTTTGTGGTGAAGATGATGAAGATATGAGGAAGACGATTAGAGTGTCAATGCACTTAAGCAATGTTGTTTCATAAAATTAACACCTATGATGATAACGATTACATCTTTGTCTTTGAATGTACCGTGATAGATGAGTTTTAGCTTCGCCATTGTCGCAGTACTTTTGGCCTTTTCATTGTGTCCCCTATATGCACACAATATCTACCTTAGGAGTGCTTCAACTTTTTTGCAAACTCATGGTGCATCCAATAAGGGTGTCAATGTTCAGTGCATATAGTGATGCATAGTTGTGATGATTAATGTTTGGGCTAGCTTATTTAGCCAGTTTCTACCGTGAATGGGTTGTCTATTTGTTGTGGCGGTCCATAATCCATAATAATAATGTCTCACATTCAGTCTAACATCAGACAGAGGAAACTATAATTCTTGTAGTTATACAATTCATTTAATTGAGCTTTAGTAAGATTCCAAAAAACCCAGGAGACAATGAGTATTTAGAGCCCTACCAAACAGGGTTCTTCTCACAGCAGCCTAAATTGAAATTTTGGGGTTGGGTTGTGGGGGCAGTTTTCCCCCCTATTGTATTTTTCCATACAGGTGATCATTTTGATACTTTTGTCCAAAGTATTCTCTACATGAATTTACACGGAGTAGGGAGTTTATATGAAAGTGGTGGCATTATATCCAAATAAATATTTTATTAGTGCACACAGCAATATCTAGAATTAATTTTTCATTTATCAACTGTCTCCAATAAGAAATGTTTTGTGCAGATTGTGGTATTTTAATCATTCAGCTTCAGGTCTTTCCTATTCCGCGATGTTTAAAAGTATGAATAAAATACATCCGCCCCTCCCTTTCCTTTAAATAATAAATGAGATTTCCTGAATTTCCCTTTAGAGTTATCACAGGAATTGGATTCTGCTTCAATTATGCTGGATATCCCAGGATAACCAGGCAGCTTTCTCATTTCAGTGGAGGATGAAAACTTATCCAAATTGGAAATCTTTTTAGGCCTAAAAACAAGAAGCAAGATTGGCAGAATAGCAAACAGTTGTTAATCTGTCTCAGACTTCAATATAATCCCTAGGGAACTGCAAAAGCCAAATAGATTACAGAATATGTTTTGCAAAATGTCAAGTAAAACCAGGGGGAAAATGAAAATTTCCTCTCTCTTCCAACACTGGAGTTTAAATTGATCCAAATCAAAAACAATAGCTTTATATTCTATCTTTCATCCTCTGCCTCATGGAGCTGTTCATAGCATTCCCACCCAATATTGTTATTGATCTTGAAATTGACATTTATATCAATATCTACTTCGAATTTCCAGAAGTGGTGGGACCTCAGAAGTAAGAGATGAGTCTAATTTGGATGTTTTAGAGTTGCTTTCAGAATTCAATTTGTTATCTATATTACAGAATAGAATACATAATAACAGAGTTGGAAGAGACTTTGTAGGTCTTCTCGTCCAACCCTCTGCTCAGGCAGCAAACCTTATATCATTTCAGACAAATGGTTATCTAATCCAATGGTCACCAACTGGTTGTTCGTGGACCACTGGTGGTCCATGAGAAAATTTCGGTGGTCCGCAAAAAAATTATTTGCATTTTTTATATTGCACTAAATCAAGGGTCCTCAAACTAAGGCCCCTGGGTCAGATACATGCAATGAATGTTTGTGTTGCTGCAGAGAGTCTACCCATCAGGGTCTTTTTGTGTGGGTCGGATGGGGGCAGAAATTCCAACTTGGGGGTCTGCTTCAGCCTCCTGGTGCGAGGCTTTGGGCAAAGGCTGGAGGGAAGCACCACTGGTAGCAAAGAGAAGAGGGCCTTGTTCCAGTGGGATTGCATCATGGCCTGGAACTGGCTGAGCTTCCAGGTGCCTATACCTGGCTTTGCACTCCCACAGGTCTTCTCTCTGCTTGGAAAGCCTATGCTCATGGTCCTCAGTGAGGTACTTCTGCTGAGCCTCATTCTCGGTCAGATCCCATTTGAACTGAGCTGTTTTGCCAACTCTTTCCCATGCTGGCTGCTTAGCTCCAACAACTGCTTCCTGCTGGGGCACTAAGGAGCCCGGGCGGGCAGGCAAGGAGGGTCTGGGAGGGGAGGGGTGAGTAGAGGCCAGCAAGGTGCCCCTCAACGTGAGTGACATCGAGTTGACAACTAGCCCACCCAGTCACATTGTGTGTTGAAGAGTTGGTCTTGTTTTGTGTTGGTGCTGCAGCAAGGTAAATTCATGATCCTGCATATTGAAAAGAGGAGGACAAAGGGAGAATACTGTCGGTTACTACCGGTTCACCATGCACATGCCCGGTTCGTGCACGCACCTGCCTTCCATACATGCACGCGACCTTCTGTGCATGCGCTTTGCTTGCAGGTGCCTTCCGCGCATGCACCTGGCTGCAAAAATGTGCCTAAATGGAATGGCATAGAGCTAGGGCAGGTGGGCAGGTCGACGGGCCCACCCACAATTTCTGCTACTGGTTCGGGCGAACCAGTCCAAACCGGCTGAATGCCACCTCTGATTAGAGCCTAAGTAGACACCTATGTCTTTCAGAAAAAATTGAACTAGGAAAGGAAGAAAGCAATCCAAATCCTTATGTTTCCTAATTGTCATGCCCCAGGAACCAAGAAAGACATGTGAAATTATTTCTGAGCAATGTCCTTTATTGTTCCTCAACAATAAATTTGCCAAACTATTTGCATCACCATAGATACACTCTGAAAATTTGTTAACAAACAAACCCTTCTCCTGCTCAAACTATTTAAGCTTTGTTGCCTCTTCGCTCTCTGAAATGCAAGCTACTTTCACCCATACTAATTAATATTTTAGGCCTAAAACTTTATTGAGATAAGCAAAGGATCTGTAACTCATTTCTTTTTATACTTAGCTGCTAAGAGCATATTTCAATCCAGAATTTATTTATTTTTTTGCTTTTCTAATGAATCTCAATAATCTCAACAGATTATTTTTTGAACCAAGACTTAGTTTGGACATTTCAATGATTAGGGGATGGTATTTTTTTTTACTCCTTCTTGAGAATTCTTCCTCAATCCTGTAGGTTTAATATGCAAATTAAGAAATTTGAACTTTAGAACCCAACGGCTTTCAGTAATGTTTCAATAATTGATAATTTCAATAATCTCTAGAGTTTCCTGTTATTAAAACAGGGCATAATTTATTTTTTCAGGGTTATAGTTGATATTGGATCATGACCCCAATTAAGCCTGGATGTTTGGTTGTAACTTGTGAGCATTAAGCGAGTCACCATGGGTCCTGACTCAATTTTGTGACTGTTTTTACAACAGTTGTTCAATAAATCATTAAGCAAACCCATGGTGTTAAGCAAATCCAACATATCCAATGGGTGGGGTTTTTTGTCGCAAATCACAGTCACATGACCACAGGACATGCATCTGGTCATAAATGCAAACCTTAGTGCACTTGAAGTAACTAGCTTTTTTGAAGTCCGTCATAACTTCGATTGGTTTTTAAGCTTTTTTGAAGACTATCGTAACTTTGAAAGGTTGTTAAGTGACTAGTCATTAAACCAGGACTACCTGTAATATATATTTCTGTTTAATACTTTAACAAGAACAATTGCAAATTTGAAACAAAAATTTATTGATAGTGTATATACTTTTTTCGACATCTCAGCGAATTTTGTACAACTTCTCTCAAAGGATACATTTTACTACATATGAGCTCTTCTTAATTTTCTCGTGTATTATTTAACCAGGGAGGGATGGAGAGATTGCTTAACTGGATGCTATTTTAAGCAAACAGTCCGTGTTCTTTCTATCTCATTGTCATGGTCACCCAGCTCCATAATACACTGCCTACTTACCATTGTGCTTTCAGATGCAACAACAGCAACAACAAATGCCACTTGTATTTTCAAATTCTTGAATGCATTGGCTCTGTGTGCATGTGTGAAAGAAAGAGCTGGGACTGAAGAAAAGGTAGGTATAGAGACTCAACTTTACAAGGTAGTTGTAAAGATGATTCTATGCAAGGGTGGGCTTCAAAAACTTTAGCAAGGAGCTCTCTGCTCGGTTGCTGGGTGGGTGTGGCCATGGTGGACGTGGCCTAGTTGGCCTCCTGCACCATGGCGGGGGGTGTTTTTGCCCTCCCTGGGCTCTGGAGGCTTTCCTGAGCCTCCGGGAGGACAAAAACGGCCTCCCCAGGCTCCAGGGGTCCTCTGGAGGCCAGAAATGGGCCCGTTTCCCAAACTCCCAGTAGGTCTGTTTTTCGCCCTCCCTGAGCCTCTGGGCATGCCCTGCATTTATCTGCTTTCAAAATGGGCCTTGTGGGGACTCCTGAGGGAGGCAGGGAAGGGTGGGCGGGGCCAGCCAGGTGTGGGATTTGGGAGTTCTCCAAACTGCACAGAATCTTAGCTAGAGGTTCTCCCGAACCCATTTGGGAGTTCTCCAAACTGCACAGAATCTTAGCTAGAGGTTCTCCCAAACCCCTGAGAACCCCCAGCAGCCCACCCCTCTTCTGCATCCTGCAGAAATGCAGACCATGGAAGCTGCTTTCCCATAATGCTGATGTGTGAGAGAGTGAAAGATATAGAGAGATATAACTGTGTATCTCTTTTTTTGCCCATTGGCATTACCATGGAACAGAAGTCTTTGAGTAAGAAAACCCACCTCCTCCAACGTTCATCAGTGGTAGAAAAGAGGGGACCTGGGGTCCTCATCCTGTGGGCAACAAACTTTTTGCTGTTTACTGTGTTTTTTGTTTGTTTTTTTCTGGTGATCATAAAAAATAAACTAACAATGGCAAACATGCCAAGAAAATAACTGGATGTGAACCCCAAGTAAGGAAGTCTTTTTACCTTACCGTTTACAATCATGGGTTTAGATAGCATCAGACAAACAAAACAATATTAAAGTTGAGGCTCAGCAATTATACCATTTGCCTTTTTATACTGCTTGACAGCGTATTAATGAGTTGTGCTAAATAGCATCTTGCAATAAATATAAATTATTAAGTGTTTTTTTTTCTCAAACCTTAAGGGAAAAAGTTTTATCTTCAGAAAGGACTGAACCTTTCTGCCATCGCATGCCAGGAAGTGGGGTGGGGGGGTTGCGTATGTGCCCAGACCTATAATTCCTATGCGCCCCGCCCCAGCGTATGCATGCACACATGACTCCGCTGCTCCCCCCACTCCTGGCATGTGAGAGCCACATCAGGGTTGGGTTTGACCTTGGGGGACTGGGGTGGGTGTGGCGAGGGTGGGTGTGGCCAGCTCGATGTCACTCGTGTCAGGGGTGGCTGAGCGCTTTGCCAGCGAAATGGGCTCCCAAGTTCTGTTTTCAGCTGCAATGGCCTCCTGCAACCCACTGCCAGTGAAAATGGAGCTAGAAAGGGCCGCACACAGCCCTTGTGACCTCCATTTTCGGCTGCGATGGCCTCCTGCAACCCTCTGCCAGCGAAAAGAGAACTTGGGAGGGCCGCACATGGAGCTCAGGAGGGCCGCACACAGCCCTCCCTGCTCTGTTTTTGCTGGCATGTGACCAAAATTCAGACATTTGGCAATTGACTCATAGTTATAACAATTACAGTGTCCCAGGATCACGTGATCACATTTTGCAACATTATTACAAACACTGGGAAAGCCAGATTCACTTAACAACCATGACACCAACAACTACAATGATTCGTTTAACAACTGTGGCAAGAAAATTTGTAAAATGGGGCAAATTCACTTATCAAGTGTTTCACTTAGCAACAGAAACGTTGGGCTCAATTGTGGTCATAAATTGAGGACTACCTGTATTAAAGCATTATATCAAACCATATGCAATGTTTGAAAAGCATATTCATCTTCTCTTCAAATAGATAACATTCTGACAGTTGCTCATGATGACTGGAAACTTCTTATGGACTTTTTGGGTAAAAAAGTCTTTCTCTTGTTTTTATCTTTCTTTAAACGCTTTCAATAAAAATCATGTTAAAAAGGTAACATTCTATTTTTATAATTGGAAATAGAAAAAAGTTGCCTCAAGAATTTTTGTCCAGCAGATATTCAAATATTTATTTGTTTTATTTCAAAAATTATAGCTGCAATTTTTTTTGTTTTATTTATTGGTTTTGAATTTCTGTATAATTATTGTTCTCTCTATTTTATCACTGAGATATCAGTTAGTTTCACTCCAATAAACTAAGGTTCAGATGCTTCTTGTAATATATACAAAATTTCGCTAAGTTAAAAGAAAATGTAGAATGGAAAACACTTTTGTCAGAAACAAACTAATAGACTTATTTGCAGCTAAAGTTACTCACTTAAACTCAGAGTGCTAGCTATAAAAATGTAATCACGTTACTTTATAATTAACTGAGCCAACTGGATTCTAGGTTTTGGTATGCTTCAGTTTATTTCTTCTGTTTTAAAATGCTGCATGTTAAGAGCTGAACGTGAAAAGCAGAATACAGAAGTTGATGAGGATTTACTGAAATTTTAGGCTGACTCTTCCAGTTCCTAATATTCAAGGATTATGCCATCCCCCCCAAGGGTGTTTCAAATGATGCATCCATCTCAGATAATCGATTTGATTGCCTTCAGTATAGCAGCGCTGATACTAGCGTGAAGGAACATAACTGCTGAATCATTAAAAAAACAAACAGCAATTCACATCTCTAAACCAGAATCCCAAGTCATTTGGTTAATGATGCATGGAAAATGCAAAACATTATAATAATTACACATTTGGCTTGATGGACATGCTTCCTTGGTACATTTTAAAACCAATAATCTTGCCCAGAGCTCAGCATCAAGACACTGTTCAGACAGTAGGTAGGGATTTCTTTCCTCTAAGGCAGTGTTGACGAACCTTTTCGGCACTGAGCGCCAAAATGGGAGCGCACGCTCAGGGCGGAGCACCAGAAACCGGAAGAGCGGCTCCCCAGCGCGTATGAGCACACCAGGAAACTGAGCTTCCGGTTTCTGGTGTGCGCATGTGTGCCAGTCATCTGGTTTTACAGTTTCTGGCGCATGCCAGCTCATGAAGACTAGCATGCACGCGTGCACCAGAAACCAGAAGCTCAGCTTCCCAGCACGCGCATGCACACAAGGGAGCTGTTCCTCCGGTTTCTGGCACCCCCGCGCACGTGAGCAGCTAGCCCAGAAGAGCAACGGGCAATGGCTGGCATGCCCAGAGAGATGGCTCTGCATGGCAGTTCTGGCATGCGTGCCATAGGCTTGCCATCACAGCTCTAAGCAGTTGCAGTTTACCTTTTGACAGAGGGAACACACCACTACTGGAAATATTCTTGTGGAAACATTAAAAAGATGGTTTTAAAAAAAAAAACAGTATCCACTGAATATTTCAGAACAAGCAGGAAAGATAGAAAGGACAGAGGGAGGACAAAGCAGGAAAACTTTAGAAGAGTCAAAATGCCTAGTCCAGCAAAACATGAAGGTACACAGCGCGAGAGATCTTGGAAGGGAAAGTGTCATAGATGTCATTGTGCTGCTTGCTTCGCATGGCGTCTTGCCGGCCTGACATCAGCAACAGCTGGCAGAAGGGGGAGAGGTGGGTAGTTAGGTGTGGGTGGATTTGAAGCAGAGCCGGCCCTCACTATGAGGAGCACCAGTCAAGCACAAGGTCAGCAAAAGGAATGTGATGTTGTGATCCACCAGCAGCCTGCGGAGCTAGCAGCAGAGTTGGACAGTGAGGAGGCTGGGGAGGAACATGGGCAGTCCTGGAGTCTGGAGAAGGCTCGGACGAGGGCTCTGCATTGGAGGCAGAGATGGGGCCAGAGATATGTGTGGACTCCAGAGCTTCCAGAGTTGGACATCAGAGAGGCAGAGGAACAAGAGGAGCCTGTTCCTAATGCATGCATGTGCAGAGCTGCCAGAAGGCAAGAACAGTTAAAACAAAAGGGACAACTCGGGAGTAAGGCTTGGAGATGATTGGCCCCTCCCATAATACATAAAGGAAGAGCAAAGGCAAATGGGCTTTGCAGGAAGCAACATTGTGGATGGTGTCGCTTTGTACTTTGAAGCTCGGTTTTTGACTCTGTGTTTCCGTGTGGCCTTGCCAAGATAATTGCCAATTAGGTCTTTGGCAGCGTGTCAAAGAAGATAAAGGTGGGTGTTTACCAGCCTTATCCAAAGGATTGTGGCAGACTTCTGTTGGGCTATTTATAAACTCTTGGTGATTCGGCAGGTGCTGTGAATGAAAGGAAATCACAGCCGCTAAAATAAAAAAAGAGGGGTTTGGGGACTAATTGTGTGCTTTTTACTATATCAGGAAGCCTAGGTTGCCAATACAAGGTCAGTTTCCAAAACAACCTGAGAACTTTTAATTGGACATTGATTGATAATGGGGATGGATGGCCAGGGGGAAAGGGAAAGTGAATTGCATCATTTTTTCGTGCCAAGCCAACAGATTCTGCCTGCTCTAATCTGTAACCGCTTTGTTCTCAATAAAGTGTATACTCTTGGAAAAAGAAATGAACCAGGAGTCTTTCTTTGCTAATTAAATTAAGTGGGATGGATGAGAGAAGGGCAAGGAATTTGGGCATGACCAAAGCCGGTGCAAAGGTCAAAGAGAAGGGATAAGCAAGAAGAGGTGCATAGTTTGGACAGAACAGTGGACAGACATGAAAGAATCAAGATTAAATCATGGAATCATGGAGAGAAAAAGTTTCCAAGTAGCTAGGGAAGATTTTGTAGAATGCATTCCACACTAAAGGGGCAGAAACATCTTGAAGTGGAAGATGTTGATAGAAGGTTTAAATCAGGGGTGGGTTCTACTTACCTTTACTACCGGTTCGCAATGGGAGCGCTTGCTTTGCTTGTGTGCGCTTGTACACTTCTACACATGTGCAGAAGCTTCTGTGTATGCGCAACTCGTCCATTATGACATCCAGGCGGGTGGGCTGAGCCTCGCACCATTTTACTACCGGTTCGCAAGAACAGGACAGAACCGGGAGCAACCCACCATTGGTTCAAATGTATATTAACTGAAGAATTTTAACTCTGTAAGACACATGAACAAACTGTATAGGCCAGTGATGGCTAACCTTTTTGCCATCGCGTGCCAAAAGCGGGGGGAGCGCAGTGGGGTCACACGCATGCATGCCCATATCGATAATTCTATGCGCCCCCCGTGCTCCCCCCACTTTTGGCACGTGATGGCACGGTGGGCCCGGTAGGCCCGTTTTTTGCTTTCCCCAGGCTCCAGAGCCTTTCTAGGACCCTGGGGAGGGCAAAAACGGCCTTCCCCACCCACACACCCCCAGAGGCCCTCTGGAGACCGGAAACAGTGTGTTTCCTGACTTCTGGTGGGCCCAGAAAGCCCGAAAAATCATGCATGCCAGAGCTGAGCTCGTGTGCCCACCAATATGGCTCCGTGTGCCAGCTGTGGCACCCGTGCCATAGATTCGCCATCACGGGTATAGGCTGAAGCAATCTTTGCATAAATGGAATGTGATTGCACAACGGCAGTTTATTTGCTTTCCTCAATATATTTTCCATCTTACTTGCACCATTTAGTTTATGTTGATCTGTTTTTTTGTTTGTTTGTTTTTTGGCACAAATCTTTCGGTCTGTTAAAATGGTGTTTTCTTTCTTCCACTCTGGGCAGATATGGGAATCTTCACTCAAATGAAATTTTCCTGTCCTCCCCCAAATTTAGGATGATATATAATATGCCTAGGCAATTTCTCTTAAAAAATACAAGGCTGATCTCTTATTCTGGTTCCTTTACCTGCTGTTTCTGACAGATATAGATGAATGTCTGATGAACAATGGTGGCTGTGATCACTTCTGCAGGAACACAGTGGGAAGCTTTGAATGCAGCTGCCAGAAGGGCTACAAATTACTAACGGATGAACGGACCTGCCAAGGTAATTGCTTAAATTAAATCTTAATTCCTTTCTTCTTACATAGTGAAGGCAATGAGTGCCCATCAAAATGTTCTTGGTTTTTTGTTTTGTCTTTTTTTTAATAAGGAGACCTTGAAGGCTAGACACTAGAGCCAGAGGAAAAAGAAAATGGAAGAACTTTTTTTTTAGAAATTGCAAACAAAAGGATAAATTTTACTTGTCCCAAAGGTACTTTTTTCAAGAGGTAATTGGACTTTTTGGATTTTTTAAAAAAGACATTTCGCTTCTCATCCAAGAAACTTCTTCAGCTCTGACTGGATAGTGGGGAATGGAAGGATTTATACTGCTTGCAGATAGCTGATCATTTGCATTCTTTTAGAGAGTCGCTGAGTCCACCTGGAGATTTATCTACGTCATCAGGGTCACCTGCGTAGTGCAAATGGGTGTGGAGCCTTCTTGATAAACCTCCAGGTGGCCTCAACGACTCGCTAAAAAAATGCAAATGACCAGCTGTCTGCAAGGAGTATAAATCCTTCCATTCCCCACCATCCAGTCAGAGCTGGAGAAGCTTCTTGGATGAGAAGTGAAATTGTCTTCAAAGAAAAACCAGAAAGTCCAGTTGCCTCTTGAGAAAAAAACAAAAAACAAACATCTTTGGAACAATCATGACCTGGAGACTGAGAATCTCCATGGACGTATATTTTACTTATTGTTCTGAAAGAAACTTGCTAAAGTTCTGAAGGATTTTCCCTTTGAAACTCATACGATCAAAAAAATCTAGGATTTTTTTTTCTTATTGAAAAATTTTAATAAATTTTACAAATGTTTCCCCTTCCCCCTCCCTACCCCCACCCCACCCCTCCCCTCCCCCCTCCAACCCTCCCTCCCCCCAACTTCCCAGAGCAAAATACAGGGTATAGCATTTAACAATCGTACACTAACATAAGCTAACTACCTATAGAATCCTATCTCCCTCTTGTACTTTACCTCCCCTTTTATTAAACTAAATTTGAATAGGTTATAACATTTCTTTGTTCATTCATAAGCTAATTGAAATTTCTTAGTCCGATATTTGTTTTGAATGTAATCAATCCATTGTCTCCATTCCAACATATATTTCTCATTCGGATGGTCCTTCAAATATGCTGAGATTTTGGCCATCTCTGTTAAATTTACTACTTTTAACGTCCATTCTTGAATAGCAGGCAATTCTTCCTTCTTCCAGTACTGCGCCACCAACAATCTTGCTGCCGTTAATCTAGGATTAATCTAGGATTTTTTTAAGGGCTTAAAGAAGAATTCTAAAATGTCAGGAAAGGTTTAAAATTGGCTTATTTGACCAGGGTTAAAAGAAGAAAATATTTATATTTAGTTGCCATTACTATATTATGCTGACAAGGATTGATTGACATAGCATTTGGAGTTGTTGTTAAGTGAACACCATAGTCATTAAGCAACCCATTGGGTGTTATGGGGCATTTTTTGCCAGAAACAGGTTTCCAGAAAAAAAACATTGCATATTATGGTCACATGGCCATAGGATACTACAAATAGCTGTAAAAGAGGGCCAGTTGATGACGCAGTCCTGTGATTGCAAGGGCAGTTGTTGGAACTTCAAATCCAGGTCATGAATAGCTTTTTTACTTTCCATTGTAACTCTGAATGATGGCTAAGTAACCAGTCATAAGTTCAAGACATACAGGAAGCGAGTTTTTTTTAATTAATGGTGATTACTAAAATTATTTCTACCTGTAACGATGAAGGGGGAAATTACTTCTTTTTTCTTTTTCTCTTTCTTTCTTTCTTTTTTTCTTTTCTTTTCTTTTCTTTTGCTCACACACACCCTTTCTTACTTTTTTCTTGTAACTTTTTTTCTAACTTTTTGTTTGTATTTTTCTGTACTTGGTACTGACTTCTTAATAAAACTATTTGAAATAAAAGCAGTTGATATGTCACATCAATCCCCATGTTATCCTCCATTATCCATTTTGTGGAAAATATATCAAAGAAAAGTAGGCTGAGACCAAGGCTGAAACCTGAATAACAGTAGCAAAGGATGTAATTTATAAATGTTAAACTTATATACGTTCCTGTCAAGCATAAAATACCCATGCCAGATGCCATGTTCAGAAAAACAAACATCACAATGCACACATGCAAAATATGGCACATGCAAATTAATGGTGGGTTTCAAATTTTTTTACTACCGGTTCTGTGGGTGTGGCTTGGTGGGCGTGGCATGGCTTGGTGGGTACTGTAAAATCTCTATTCCCACCCGATTCCAGGGCAAGGATATTGTAAAATCTCCATTCCTTCCCCGCTCCAGGGGAAGGTTACTGCAAAATTCCCATTTCCTCCCGATTAGCCGGGACTCAGGAGGCACTTTTTTTTAGTTTCAAGATAATCATATTCCACTGCTCGAATGGCCTGGGAATAGCCCAGACTTTAACCCAATTGAAAATCAGTGATGAAATCCAAATTTTTATACTATCGGTTCTGTGGGCGTGGCTTGGTAGGCATGGCAGGGGAAGGATACTGCAAAATCTCCATTCCCACCCCACTCTGGGGCCAGCCAGAGGTGGTATTTGCCAGTTCTCCAAACTACTCAAAATTTCCGTTACCGGTTCTCCGAACTACTCAGAATTTCCGCTACCAGTTCTCCAGAACCTGTCAGAACCTACTGGATTTCACCCCTGAGCCAACTAAAGAAACTTGTTAGTCAGAAGCGACCCAGCAATAAAACCCGGTTAATAGAAGCAATCCTTCAATCTTGGTTTCACGTTGCAGAACTAAAAGACTTGGTTCACTCCATGGGAAGACATTGTAAGGCTGTAATTCATGCTAACGGTTACCCAACTAAATATTAACTGATGTGATAATTTTTGTATATCTTGTTTTTTCTACATGTTTCACTTTTCTTCTTAAAACTGTAATTGCTATTCTAATAACAAATTCTTCATAAAAATTATCGCATTACATTCTTGATTAAATTATCTTTCCATTGATATATAATTTTATGGTACTATTCCCTAAAAAAATGGTGTTATTACCGTGTTATCCCAAAAATAAATCTCCCCAAAAATAAGCCTCCGCCCCCCCCAAATAAAGCGTCTCCTGAAAATAAGCTCTCCCCTGAAAATAAGCCCTCTCCAAAAATATTTAAACACGTGCACAGCTGGTCCCTGCCATTTCCCCTGGTTAGGGTTAGGAAAACCGAGCTGGAAATCAGGTAAGAGGAGCCCCTTCTTGCTTTACGCACCCCAAAATAATAAGACCTCCCCGAAAATAAGGCCAAGCATATATTTCCAGGTTCAAAAAAATATATAAGACGGGGTCTTATTTTCGGGGAAACACAGTAGCTAGTTTTAGAAAATATACTCTTCCCAAAAGGTTTCCACAATTTTGGCCACTACTGTTTCGGGGATTGAGGGATTAGTCAAGAAATGAAAATACTGTAATAGAAGGTGACACTGGCAACTGAAAGGCTTCTCCTGTCATCCAGTGAATAATATTTATGTGTACAGAGCTAAAGAGGGTAGTTTTTAATTGTTTTAAAATCTTTTTATGTATAAACTAAACAGATATCGTGGAGAAATTATGGATGCTATGTATGTGTGATAAAAGAGTCAATAGACCTAAGATGCTCCTATTTTAAAACACAGAGAAGCCTGTGAGAAGCGACCAAGGATTTTATTTGTCTGATTTGTTTGAAATATCTCTTCATGCAGAAAATATTTCTTTCCTTCTCCAAAAGGGCTTTCATGCCTAAAATAGGAAAGTGTCATGAAGGTTTTATCATGTTCCCTGTATCTAAGAACAGGCAGTTGTTCAAACAGCCAGGTCATCCCGCTAAGACTCCAGAGGGGAGCAATGCACAAGAAAAAGGCCCATTCTGAGCTCAGTCCCCTTCTTTGGAAATGCCCTTATCTGGCCCTTAGAGTTTGGCTGCGAAAAGGCCAAGAAAGTTCTAGAAATCTCTGCATAGATTGTCATTATTACAATATGCTATGTTGATGAATAACAAATGTTATTCTTGCTGTGGGATATATGCTTAGCGCTGACTGATCAAAACTGTATTGTTAGTATCTTACTAGCAGAAGCAAGTGATTTATGGATTTAGTCTTGTCATGATTTCCAGAAGGATAATTGGTGAACAGTGGAGGGAAGGAGGAAAGAAGAAAGACTGATAGAGATCAAGCAACCAGTAAAGTACAAATTACCATATTTCCTCTCTTCTTTTACTGGCAAAATGTGCTATTGTTATTTTCAGTAGAAGAGGCAAGAGTGGTTTGAGGTTACTCATCAAGACTTTTAGGTTATAACATTTTTAACAAGGTTTTTGTTTTTCAAATAGCTAGAGGGAAAAACATTTTTCAGTGTCCCCGAAAGACTTGTGCCAAGTTCTTTTTGTTTTTTTAATCACCCCAGTTAGAATTAGAAAGTTTTAAATATCCTTTGTTGAAATACAACGTATCTTGTTATTTCCTGCGAAGTGCTACTGTTTATTTACATTCCATTTAATGGAAAATACATTTCTTAAATTTATAACACTCTGCTTCCAGACTCAAAGCACACAGGGCATAGATCTGGTGTAACCCTCGTGGGATTGCTCCTTAAATATAGAGGGCTATTTATTTAAAAGTATGCCTCTTCTCAACATCAAAGTCTCCCAAGGTAACCTATAAAACAGAACTAACTTTGCATACATTGGAAAACAAACTAATTTCATAGAGAAAGCAAGTATCAGAGTTCCAAGTAATAAATCCATTGCAAGCAAGACTCCGAGGCACTCGAGTTCCTCAAAGGTTACTTTTATTGGAAATATCATATTGGCATATATTTGGTGAAAACCGACTCTGAAACTCCTGCATTTTCACTTCATTAAAAGTGAAAGGTTTTCTACTTTCTCAAAACAATCAGTCACCGCAATCATGGTGACGTCTGGCAACTGGGTAGCATCACTCCGCCTTCCTCCGACCAGGTGTGAGAATATCCTTGGTTCCCAAGAGAAAATATTTTGTTTTGGCTACAAAAATCCCTCTTATCTCCAATCCCCCCTCCCTGACCCTCAGCTCCAATGTGGCAACACTGAAGCAGACAAAATGGCTTCGGTCAGGACAGCTTCAGGGTTGACAGCAGGATGATTTGTCTAAATCGTTAAATATTTTAGAAAATATAATCTGCCTGGAATATATGCAATTTTTTTTCACCCATCTGCCACTGATCCAGTCTGGCATGCTTATTTACTATTCCTGGTCTTAGGTCTCGCAAATCTGCTCCTCCAACCCTTTTGAAGACATGAATATTTTGATATGTCTCAATAATTTTGTTCTAACAATAACAAGACTTGGGAATTACATTTCTTCCTTTCAAGAATTTTGATTTGATACTTAAGCTTTTTCCCCACCTCTGGTTAGCTGTATTCAGAGATGACTGAAATGGATTTGATCTCCAGGACAGCAAATATAAGAAAAGATACCTTGACAGCAGGATTCTAGCCATAAATTAACAGTTTAGTGGGTGATTAAGAGTAGTAGAGGCTAATTTAAGCCTAACATTTTTTTTTCATTCTGACTTTTGAATGAGAGATGAGAAACAGTTAACAATTCAGCAGAGACAAGACTCCACTTCTCACTAGAAAGGAATATTGAATTACTAAGAAAAAGCAGTATAGAGAAAATCAGATAGGAATACTTACAACTATTACAGCATCCCCATGGTCACATGTTCAAAATTCAGATGCTTTGTAACTGGAATGCATTTATGACAATTGCAATGTCCCGGGGTTATGTGATCACCTTGTGCAACTTTCTGACAAGCAGATTCAAATTGGGAAGCCAGATTCACCAAAGAACTGTGTTATTAACTTAACAATTGCAGGGATTCACTTAACAACCGTGGCCAGAAATGTCGTAAAATGGGGCAAAACTCACTTAATAACTGTCTTGCTTAGCAACGGAAATTTTGGGTTCAATTGTGGTTGTAAATCAAGGACTACCTGTATATCTGCTTGTGTCTTTTTGTTCTCACACCTGAGGGAAGTTTGAAGAATCCCAGGAGGATGGGCTTTGCGGACATTTTAGCATGGATACCGGTAGTAGTGGCTTCAGGTCTTTAATAATGAAAAACTGCCTATTCATTACTTTGTGTTATCTCGTTTATTTAAAACTAATGTTAAAACTATTAAAAACGATTATTAAGAGATTAAGAAGTATTGCACAAACACTTCCCTGAAGTATTTCCACATAAGACTGTTGCTTTCTAATGGGAAGACAAAATCAATTTCTCCTTAAAAGCCAGTAAAAACAAGACAGTCATGTTAACAATAAGAATAAATCCAAATGGATGTTGAGATGATCCCTTGATTCAGCTGATTCAGAGTAACATAATAATGTGTTTTGGAATTTATAAAATGTAGAATTTGTCTAACTCCGGGGTGTCAAACTCAAGGCCCATGAGCCGGATTTGGCTCACTGGATGTTTAGATCTGGCCCACGGGGTTGTCCTGGAAATAGCAAAGGACCGGCCCGCAGTGCCTCTGCCAACTAAAACGGAGTTCTGTTTTGGCTGGCAGAGGGCTGCAGGAGGATGCCCCCCAGCCCCGCCCAGGCCATCACAGATGCCCCCCACACAACTGACATTGAACTAGCCATGCCCAACCTGGCCACACCCATCTGGCCCCCCAAGGTCAAACACAACCCTAATGCGGCCCTCAAAGAAATTGAGTTTGACACCCCTGGTCTAAATGCTTTAACAGAACCTGTCTCAGCCTATCTTAGATTCCATGAAACCACAATTTCTTGGACATAAATTATCCCGAAACCACAATTATCCTGGACATAAATTGTTTCAACTTCTACCCTCAAAAAGACAGTATAGGGCACTGCACACTAAGACAACTAGACACAAGGAGAGTTTTTTCCCAAATGCCATCACTCTGTTTAACAATTAATTCCCACAACACCGTCAAATAATTTACTAAGACTGTATTACTATTATTCTTCTCTTCCTTACTAGTACCTATCTCTTCCCACTTATTATTATAACAATGTTGCTTGTATCTTTCAATTTATATTGTTTTTACTTGTTTCCTAGTACGATTTGATAGCTTATTAGTAACCTTGACTATCATCAAGTGTTGTATCTTTTTATTCTTGATGAATGTATATTATTCTCCTTATATACCCTGAGAGCAGATACACTAGACAAATTCCTTGTGTGTCCAATCACACTTGGCCAATAAAGAATTCTATTCTATTCTATTCTATTCTATTCTATTCTATTCTATTCTATTCTATTCTATTCTATTCTATTCTATTTGTCTTCATGCAATAGTATATATGTATATACTATGTACGTATGTACGTACGTACATATGTATGTAAAAATATGGCCACCCATTTTAGGCAACTCTGGATGCTTACAACAAATATTTGAGCTTCACCTCTTTTCACTATCGCCATATACTTCCTATATTAGAAAAGACATGTTACTCAATTTCATTTTGCTCCAAATAAGTGAAAAACTACAAGCAAAAGTACAACTGCCCAACATTAGTCTGAGGATTTGTGTGTAGTGCATCCTCTCATCCTCCTTGCAACCTTTGCTTGCCAATACTGAATAGGATTAAGAATTACTGTATTTTCCTGCGTATAAGACTACTTTCTAACACACAAAAATCTTCTCAAAAGTCGGGGGTCATCTTATACGCCGGGTCTCATTCTCCTGTAACCGGGCAGACCAGCCCATAAGGCTCTGACGAGCCTTAAAAGGCTCTGAGGAAGGTCGTCTTATACGCCCAGTCGTCTTATACGCCGGAAAATACGGTAGAGGATCTACTGCAACTTTTCAAAGCCCAGTTCCTGCATGAATCAAACAAATGGCTGAAATCAGAGGTTGATAAAGGGAATGAATCCTGGATAAATTCTGTAGTTCTTTCTTTATCTCATAATATGTTTTTTTTTCCTCCTGTAGACTTAAGATAGGGAAATACCTTTCTCTTTTCTATACAAAGTGCTGAATTCCACAACAGACTGGAGAGTCTAGAGAGAAAGTTTGCAGAAAATGTGGAGGCAGCCTAGCAGCAGGTTTTACTAAAACTCAAAGAAAACAGTTTATAAAGTTGTAGGCATCTAATGTCTAAAAGAAAGGGAAATAAAGCCAGGATTATCTAGAAAAAAAAAGATTGCTTTGGAGTACATACAATGGTTCTGATAGTTTTTAAGTCATTCTTCTTTAATAGACTCAGGATCATAAGAATATAAGTACCCAAGGGCATACACCAAAACCAAAGGAACAAAAGAATTGGGGTTTTTTTGGGGGGGGGGGGTATAATTTTAATCCCAAAATGCCCTTGTTTCAGACTCACATTAATCCCCTCCACCTATCAACTGTGTTGTGTAAATAGGACTGAGAGAGCGCTGACTTTCAAGATCAGAAAAATGTCCTAGGATGGCCCCGCAAAATTGAGCCTCTCTAGGAACTACATTTGGCTTCCCATGGTCCAGCAGAGATACGGGAATTGGGTGGGGTAGGAAGAGTGAAGTTAAATTTTGCCAGTTCAATCTGGAGTGGCTCTGACTTCAAATAAGCCGCCATAGAATTTGGGAAAATATCATTAGAAAGAAAAAAAACTCATCTGAATGGGGATTCATATAGGCATAGATTCCATATGTATATATTTACAAATGGCTTCTCAAAGAAACAGTTAATAACCAGTTCTTCTCGTATGTTTCAGGCATTCTGTTTAGAAGTAGAGATTAAGTTATTATTAGCATCCGGCTATCTTTCAATGCACCTGACATTTGGGAGTAGAAGGTGATACAGGTAGTTAGCCAGTAATACAAGTCTGGTTGGGGTGATTAACACAGGTGGGCAGGGGTTGGCTTCAAAAAAATTAGCAAGGGGTTCTCTGCCCAGTTGTTGGATGGACGTGGCCTAGTCAGCCTCCTGCACCACGGCCAGAGAAGGGGGCATTTTTGCCCTTCCTAGACTCTGGGGGGGGGTTGAAAACGACCTCCCCAAGCTCTGGAGGCCAGAAATGGGTCTGTTTCTGGCCTTCCCGAACTTCCGGTAGGCCTGTTTTTTCATCATCCCCGAGCCTTCACGCGTGCCCTATACTGCATCCAAAATGCAGGCTGCGTGGGGACTCCTGGGAGGAGCAGGGTGGGGTGGGCAGGGCCAGCCAGGAGTGGGATTTGTGGGTTCTCTGAACTGCACAGAATCTTAGCTAGAGGTTCTCCCGAACCCCTGCGAACCCCCAGCAGCCCACCCCTGCAGGTGGGTAAAGCCAGGGACTTCTTTTTCCCCCCCCATCACTATATTTAGGGAAAGTCATCTAAATATTAGCACATTTAAACATAATGAGAAAAAAAGTGTCAAGAAATCATTTCCCCCCCCCTCCCCTATTTTCTTCAATCTGAGGGTTACAAAATAGAAGTTTGGATGCTATGAGCCACCACCGTTCTTAGGTTGCTCGTCCATGCCTTCATCTATTTTTATATACTTCAAATCAGAATCAACGATTTCTTTTTCACATTCTCAAGTGGCACTTTATTTGCTCAGAACATTTCAATGCAAATTGAAAAGCACCTCCCAAAGTGACTATGGAATCTTCCCCAAAGGGGAACTGCGCATAGTAATATATCCAAATTATCTGTTGCTTTAAGTATCTTAGGAATGAGAATGGGCGTGAAACATTTTGAGCACTTAGTAAAAGAACATTATATACTGTACAACTATAAGCATCATTAATTTTTAAAAGTGTAACTATTAGGGAGGGCTATTTTCTTGTTAAACCATCAAAAAAATAAATTTAATGAAACTGAAATCCCAGATTGCAGTTAATTTCTGGTGTGATACAAGATAGAGATTCAGTAGTGACTCTTTGTGGTCAAAATGAATACTACAGCTGAATATGACATTTCAACTCATATTTTAAACACTAGTTTGGTTCTCTTTCTACTTACTCAGCAGCTGCCTTAAGTGACGTTTTAATGGAAATAATTTCTGAGAAAGAAAATACAGAAATGTATGCCATTTCATGTGGACATTTTGTTCCACGTGGAAGACACATAGAAAATCAAAGCTTGTATGTTTTAGTCATAGCTTGACAGCTGTTAACCATGGTTTATGACAGGATATTAAGAAACATGGATATTTTCAATATGTGTGTTGCAGGGGTGGGTTCTACTTATCTTTACTATTTGTTTGCAGCGGGGCCGCGCGTATGCGCTAGCTTCACTTGCATACGCACACGCTCTTCTGTGCATGCGTAGAAGCGTTTTGATGATGCCGGGGTCAGTGGGTGGAGCCTCCCATCGGTTTTTTACTACTGGTTCCATAGAACCAGTGCGAACCGGGGGCAACCCACCACTAGTATGTTGGTTAGATTTACAATTTCTTACACTGCTTCCTCTCTCCCTTTTTTCAAATCAAGATATAGACGAATGTTCATTTGAAAGGACCTGTGACCATACCTGCATCAATTATCCAGGAAGTTTTGAATGCTTATGTCACAACGGTTACACCTTATATGGAATGACACATTGTGGAGGTTGGAAAAGTGACTCTTTTTTATTCTTTTTGTATGAATTTTTTTGATAAAGCAATGTTGTCAAAATTGCATTAACAGGGCAGATTTTGCAGTGGGCAAAGACTCTTAAAAACACTAAATGAACTAAACGATGAAACAGTTATTGACAAGATGGCATAGTATAGGAGTCATCTGTAAGGAAAGAACTGCAGCTATTAAACTGAACTATAGGTAGCCATTTGTTTTGCTGAAGTGAAAATCTCCAAAGTATTTTTGCAATTTTCTTGACAACAATATAGAAGGGCTTGGCCATCTTCTATGGTGAGATTTTTGGGTTTTTGTTGTTTTTTACTTTATATCCTAGTAGAGTAATGCAGTGGTGGGTTTCAAAATATTTTACTACTGGTTCTGTGGGTGTGGCTTGGTGGGCATGGCATTGCTTGATGGGCGTGGCTTGGTGGGCATGGCAGAGGAAGATTACTGCAAAATCCCCATTTCCTCCCAATCAGCTGGGACTCGGGAGGCAGAGAATAGATGGGGGCAGGGCCAGTCAGAATTTTGACTACTGGTTGTCCTAACTACTCAAAATTTCCACTACCGGTTCTCCAGAACTGGTCAGAACCTGCTGAAACCCATCTCTGGTGTAATGTTGCTCAAACATGGCAGCTTTGAAGTTATGTGGACTTCAACTCCCAGGATTTCCCAACCAGCATGCTTTCCTGGGAGTTCTGGTAGTTGAAGTCCCAAAGCTTGAAAATTAAAGAATTTTTCAAGCTGCCAAGGTTGAAAAACACCGGTCCAGTCTATACTCTTCCCAGGATTTCCAGGTTGTCTGCTACCCAAATACTAGTTTTGGAGATTTTGATTCAGTTTTTTTAGAAACAGTAGACATTGATATGAGATATTGCATTTAGTATTATTAAATATTAAAATACAATGTAGTACTTCTTAGATATTGTTCAAGCAAATGAAAACAAACCCTTACAAGGCAATGCTATTTAATTTAAATGTATTTTTAGATGTAGATGAATGTAGCATCAACAATGGAAGCTGTGATTCTGGATGCCTTAATACTGTGGGAACTTATGAATGTTTATGTCCACCTGGGAGAAAATTACACTGGAATAAAAAAGATTGTGTTGGTAAGTAACACTATGTAATAGACATTTTCCATTCTTTCACTTTTTGTATTAATAGAAGGTTATAAACTGAACAAGGATGTGGTGGCTCAGTGGCTAAAACGCTGAGCTTGTCGATCAGAAGGTCGGCAGTTCAGCGGTTCAAATCCTTAGCACCATGTGATGGAGTGAGATCCCGTTACTTGTCCCAGCTTCTGCCAACCTTGCAGTTCAAAAGCATGTAAAAAATGCAAGTAGAAAAATAGGGACAACTATGGTGGGAAGGTAACAGCGCTCCATGCGCCTTCAGCATTTAGTCATGCATTTGGATTTGGCTGCTGTGCAGTTTTGTCAGTTTCCCATCCCCCCTGGCCTATGACAACTCGAGAGCAGGCCAGAGATGCTTTGCGAGTTGACATTGTATTTCCTGCAATTGGGTATGTCTAGTTTAATGAAAAGAAGGAGTAGGGGAGTCATGATAGCAGTGTTGCAATATCTCAAGGGCTGCCACAAAGAAGAGGGAGTCAAGCTATTCTCCAAAGCACCTGAGGGTAGAACAAGAAGCAATGGATGGAAACTAATCAAGGAGAGAAACAACTTAGAACTAAGGAGAAATTTCCTGACAGTTAGAACAATTAATCAGTGGAACAACTTGGTTCCAGAAGTTGGGAATGCTCCAACACTGGAAGTTTATAAGAAGAGATTGGACATCCATTTGTTGTCCAAAGGCTTCCTGCCTGAGCAGAGGATTGGACTAGAATACCTCAAAGGTCCCTTCCAACTCTGTTATTCCATGCCATGCCATGCCATGCCATGCCATGCCATGCCATGCCATTCCATGCCATTCTATTCAATATAGGAAATTGAAGCAATGTAACCCATAGGTGAAAAGGATGAGGGATAATGGGATATGCTTCTTCAGGAAAAGCTGCAACTAGTAGCAGGGTCAAAGTGCACTTACCTTTCATTCTGGCTATGTAGATACATCTTAGCAACTTATTTAAAAGGAATCCCATGAACCAGAGCCAGGGGTGTCAAAATGGCAGCCCACTGGCAGGATGCGTTATGTGCAGGCCACGCCCACCCCAGCTCCGCGAAGGCAAAAAAACCATTATGATACGTCACGTGACATTGACGTGACACGGCAACCCATAAACTAGATGCTTGGATTTTTTTTTTTTATTTACATTTTGGGTTATGCTCATAGGACATATTCCGTTTGTTTCAGCCTGGTTCACATGCTTCCCCTCTTCACCCCATTTGGAAGCAAAATGAACTTGATTGCAAGATCCATCCTTCACTCTTCTGAATTAGTCACTTCCTTCCTGCTTTTTTCTTCCTCAGAGATGGTGAAATGTTTGCCCGGTGCCAATCCAGTTCCCAAAACTCAGTTGCTCTGTAGCAAATCAGGAGGAATTGAGAACTGTTTCTTATTCTGTCCATCCAACACTCTTTTTGTTCCAGGTTGGTATCTAAAAGCATTTCTCCCCTGGTCCATAAAATACATCACACAGAGATGTCTATAAGGTATATTGAAAAAGGTCAAGGTGGTGTCACAATGATGCAATTGAAGCTCCACCCATTTTTATGTGTAACATACATACTAGCTGCATGTCAGGGTTCCGACAGAGGCCCTAACCATGACCAAAAGAAATCCAGTCATTTATTAGGAGCTTCATGTCAGCACATTCCCAAGCGAAGCCAGCTCTGACCCTACATAATTTACGCTCCAATTATGACCCTGTTCCCCCCCTGCCCCCCCAGGTGTGTCATCAATTACATTCACCAATTGAGCAATTTTGAGGGTAATAGAGGTCACTCCACTTTGACTACTGTAGGTCTCCCTGGGATACAGTCTTGAAGGAGACAAGCATGGAATGTGCATCTGGTTTTGGCTGCTGTGCAGTTTCACCAGTTTCCCATCCCCCCTGGCCTATGGCAACTCGAGAGCAAGCCAGGGATACTTTGCGAATTAATATTGTATTCTTGACTTTTGACCACACAGTGGCATTAAAAGTGAGTTAAAATACATTTCAGTTAGTACTGTTCAAACAAATACTTTGTAAATACAACTGGAGACAAGATCAGTGGGAAGAATATTCAGTAAAGCTTTTTGTAAGCTATTACTAATAATTAGGTTATTATTCAAAAAGGTTGAGCATTGTGATTGCCCTTTAAGGCTTTTCACTGACCATTCAATCATGCTCCCTGTCAAATGGCCTTACCGGGTTGAATTAGAAGGGACCTTTTGGCCATTTAAAAGCAAATCCTTACCTCCAAAACTTGGGCAGAGAACATTCCAGCTTTTTTCAAACAAGACTTTTCTCCTCTATTGCTAAGTTCTCTGACTGACCTATACAGGCAGGGGGGATAATTCTTGGTACCTCCATAAACTCTTCTCTGGTCATGTGGCAACAGCTGATTGGCCATGTGAGCAACTTATATCACTGAACAATGAACTTAGTTTGCTCTGTTCCAGAAATCATAGTCAAAAGCATCCCAACTACTGTGTTTCCTCGAAAATAAGACCTTCCTGGATAATAAACCCAATCGGCTTATTATCCAGGACGTGCACTAAAATAACACACACATCTCAAAAGTAAGAACCCCCACCCCTGAAAATATTTAAACGCATGCATAGTCGGTCCCTTGGTTAGGGTTAGGGAGACAGAGCTGGAAATCAGGTAAGATGGCAAGAGGAGCCCCGTCTTGCTCCATGCCAGTGGTGGGTTTCAAAAAATTTTACTACCGGTTCTGTGGGTGTGGCTTGGTGAGTGTGGCAGGGGAAGGATACTGTAAAATCTCCATTCCCACCCCACTCCAGGGGAAGGTTACTGCAAAATCCTCATTTTCTCCCAATCAGCTGGGACTTGGGAGGCAGAGAATAGATGGGGGCAGGGCCAGTCAGAATTTTTACTACCGGTTCTCCGAACTACTCAAAATTTCCACTACCGGTTCTCCAGAACTGGTCAGAACCTGCTGAAACCCACTTCTGCTCCACGCATTCCAAAATAATAAGACCTCCCTGAAAATAAGGCCAAGCTCTTCAAAAATATATAAAACAGGGTCTTATTTTCGGGGAAACATGGTAACAACCCATACTAGGGCTATCTTTGAATGCACTTGTAAAATGCTTGTGCAAAACACTTGACTCATTCCCCAGCTTTAGCCCAATCCTGGGACAGAAGCTTCTTCATGGGCTGATGCACATTTGGTGGGAGGGGAAGGAAATAAAATCCCTGCTCTTAATTTGCTTTATAGCCTGTGAAGAAAAACATCACCATTTGCAGGGCAGGGCAGGGGAGCGTGTGTGTGTGTGTGTGTCTGTATGTGTGTGAACAGCAATATTTTCTGATGCCCCAGAACCCATAGAAAGAATCCTTGTGCAACTGTCAATCTAAGCTTTTCTCTGGCTTCATCCTATCCCAAAGCTAGCAGCTATAAGGGGAAAGTTATTTACAGATATAGATGACTCATTTCTTTGTGATTATCTTAATCAACTAAACATGTGACAAAACTGATTGGGTACATCTGGATGTCGAACCAGCTCAGGGGTGAAATGCTCCCGGATCGCCCGATCCAGTAGCAATTTTTCCCTGTGATTCAGTGATCCGGTAGCGATCGCCGCCCAGGTGTCATTACTTCCTGGTTTTAACCAGGAAGTAATGTTTTTTTATCTTCTGCGTGTGCACAGAAGGTGTGTGTGTGCACATGATACACACACATGAGCGAAGCACACACGTGGTGCATGTCCTTCTGAACCGGTAAGGAAGCTAAGTAAATTTCACCCCTGAACCAGCTTAGTACCCAACTACTTTAATTAACATGAATAGATTTAAACAATATTTCTATAAATCAATGGAAGGAAAGGATGATACTGAGATATATCTTTCTCTTTTCATTTTGTTCAGACTCAGAAAATAGCTATTCAGTAAGCTGTGGAGTGCCAGTACAACAGGGCAAGTCACAACAAAAACGCAACAGTACACTTCCAGGTTGTATGGGTAAGAATACTCTTTGCAGTTTGTTGACGTAGTTATTTTAACACCTGCAGTGCAGCCTAATAATTTTGGTGAATGACCCTATTCTATCTTCTGGATATATGATTTAAAGAGAAGCTTCTTTAAGGAAATACAAAGAAATATACCTGTATAGTACTTCAAATCTGAAGAGGAAGAGAAAAGCTCTAACAGATAAGGGCTGGTCACCTTGTATGAAGTCCTTACAGCAGCTGCACATTTTCTCAAGATGATGCGAGTGCCTGCAGTGAAATTCAGTGGAAAAAAGTGGGTTGCCCCCAGGTGCATCCCAGCATGTGCCAAAGCAATGATTTTCCTCTCAACTTGAAGCTCTGCCCTAGCCAGAAAGCACCAGGGGGCTTCCCCAACAATTTCATAACTTGTGCCTGGTCAGTCTGTGGGATTTGAAGGTGACCCTTGACAAGATTGTTCCAGCAAGGCTGTTGCACTGCCACCAGCGGTGGGTTTGACATTAGGTTACTACCAATTCGCGCATGCCCCTGCCTTCCACATATGTGACCGACCTTCCGTGCACGCACTTTGCTTACACTTGCGCCTTCCATGCATGCGCCTGGCCTCAAAAATGTGCCTAAATAGGATGCCATAGAACTGGGGCGGAATTTCCGCTACCAGTTCGGGCAAACCGGTCTGAACCGGCTGAATACTAACTCTGACTGCCACCAACCCAGAAATTCCTAAATTACTGGGAACTGAAATAAATAAAGTGACTGAAAAGACATCTAGAGCAGCAATGGTGACAAATCAGACATGGACACAAGTGAGCCCTGGTAATGTTTAGCCCTGCACAGTGAAGGAACCATTCTTTTCCATCCTAACCGCAATTGCAGGTCCTAACCCAGTGGCCTTTTTTTTTTTATTTGATTTATATGCCACCCTTCTCCAGAGACTCAGGGCGGCTTACAATGCGTTAAGCAATAGCCTTCATACTTTTGTATATTTTATACAAAGTCAGCTTATTGCCCCCACAAACTGGTCCTCAATTTACCTACCTTAGAAAGGATGGAAGGCTGAGTCAACCTTGAGCCTGGGGAGATTCGAACTTATAATAATTGCAGACAGCTGAATGTTAATAACAGGCTTTAGTCTGCTGAGCTATCCAGGCTCCTTGCTGAGCTATCCTTGCTGAGAGTTATCCAAACCCTTTGGTGGAAAGGTAGATAGAATCCTACCTGCAGGCATACCAGATAAAATTTATTTATTTAACAAATATACCGTATTTTTCGCTCCATAAGACACTTTTTTGTCTCCCAGAAGTGGGTAGAAATGGCTGTGCATCTTATGGAGCAAATATTGCCGAAGCCCCGCCCATCCACCGGCCCCCATCCTTCTGCCATTTCAGCCTCCGCGCATCCCATTTTCAGCCTCAGCGCACACTATTTTTGGAAAAGGAGGCCAAAAATGGGATGCGCGGAGGCCAAAAACAGGTATGCATCTTATGGTCAGGTGCGTCTTATGGAGCAAAAAATACAGTATATACCAGCCATCACACTTGCATGACTCTGAGCAGTTTACAAATAAAATTTGTAGATTTCTTCGCAGAATGTTGCTCATATTTGTTCTGGGTCGATGACAGTTGGATAGAATCCATGATCATGACCAGGTGGCAACTGTGGAGGGACCTGGTTTTCTTTTAATTTTCTGGAACTGGAGGAAGTAGAAAGGGCTCCCTGATCATTTGAATTCTGTCAGTTGTGGGCTAGATCTATGCTCCTGCTGGGTCTTTTGAGTAGCTAAGTGGGTGTGAGGAGGCAGTCACTACTACTTAGAAAGAAGGGGTAGAGCTCTTACAGAGGCCTTCCATATCTGTAACTTTCACCTTCGCTCGAACCTGCCGTATCTGAGGAAAATTGTTGAGAAAATATTGCAAAATCAGCTGTAGAGGATCCTAGAGGAAACATGCCATCTGGATCATTTTCAGTCAGGATTCAGGCCCACTTATGGAACTAAATAGGACCCAGATTGTTGGGGGCAATATGCTGACTCTGTAAACCGCTTAGAGAGGGCTGTTAAGCACTGTGAAGTGGTATATATCTATAGATATATCTATCTATAGCTAAGTGCTATTGCTGTTGCTATTGCTAAAAGGTTTTGTGACTTGGGGATGCTTCTCGACTCTCAGCTTTGGCTGGTATGCCAGTTACAACCCTCTTTGTAACTCACCACACTCTTTGTAATTCATCTGACCTGACTGTTGCAACTTTTCTTACATAGGGCTGTTTTCAGAGATGCCCCAGAAACTAGTACTAAACAGAGCCATGAAAACCTACTGGCAAGACAATATCACTATTGTGGAATAACACCTATTTTGGAGTTCCTGAATTGGTTGCCAATAGACTTCTGCTCATTACCTTTGAAGCAGGGGTGAAATGCTACCGATTCAGATCGGTTCAGCCAAGCCGGTAGCGATGGTGGTGGGTGGTTCGGAGAACCGGTAGCAATGGCAGCGCGAGGCTCCCCCCATCCGCCCGGTCGTCATTACTTCCTGGTTTTAACCAGAAAGTAACCTGTTTTTTTATCCTCTGTGCATGCACAGAAGGGTTTGCACATGTGCAGAGGGTCCGCACGTCATGTGCACTTCCAAATAAGTAGGGAAGGTAAATAGATTTTGTTTTGAAGCCCTATAGAAATCAGTGCTAGGACATCTGCCCATCTAATCCAGTCCTTTTAAAAGGACCTGTTGAAAACTCCTCCCTCATGAAGTTTATGTGATATGGGCTATATAACGGCCTGGGGCAGTTCCCACTGTATCTTCTCCTTGAAGGTACATGTAGCACCTACATTGTCGATATTCCAAGGCTGCATTGCTTTGGTGAACCTCAGTCCCTTGGGGTCCTGAGACATGGCGTTCTTCATCTATGTGGTACTTTGGTGTTCTTTGACTATGCATCTTATTTAGGGCACTGCTATCTTTATAAATAAGCCTTTGATTGCTTTCCAAAAAAGAACATTTTTCTTACCTACCAAACTTCCAGAATTCCTATTACCAACTCATCGTGGTTTTTATTTCATTAACTTAGCTCAGTAAAAAAAAAAATGTTAGTATGAAACATGTGATGTTTGGTTTCATCAAATTTTATGCTACTCAGAATGTCAGCATTAAAAACAGTTATGTAAAATTATTGTTTAACCTTTCTCTCATTTATTTACAAAACTCTCCAGGGCTATCTTTTAGTTTCTTAAAAATATAGAATAAATTATCATTTCTTTTCTTTCTTTAGACATCTTAATGCCACCCATCAAACAGAAGGCTCGCTTTAAAATTAAAGATGCCAAGTGTCACTTAAGACCTCGCAACAAAGAGAAGATTAAGGAAGCTGGAAAGCAGCAAACTCTTCTAGGTACAAGGGACTAATCATTAATCTTAATCATTAAAGAAAAAAATCTAGTGAAACACTACATTTTTTCTTAGATCGGTGTAAATTAACTTTTGGGATTTTCATTAATTCTGTTTTACAAGTTGTGGGAACTGCCCTGGTTGTTTTCTTTTAATTACATTGCTAGTGATACAATAATAGAAATAAACTACAGTAGTCCTCAACTTACAACCATTGCAACAGGACTGAAAAAAGTGACTTTTTTTTTCTGGTCCTGTCAACTGTCCTGTTGACACATGCAGCAAAAGAAACTCCTATTCTTGTTTTTCCAAGAGTATAACTTTACTGACAATTCCACATAGGTACAGAAGAAGCAAAGCCAGTTCTGAAGTTTTTGCTCAAAAAAAAAAAACAGCTGGGCCACCCATTGTCCACCAATCATATACAGTCAGTTTGTTTTGGGAACAATCTGCACCTTTTGGAGGTTTCCCAGCATTTGACCTTGAAGTGGTAGAAATTCTCTCAGGACACAGATGTTGCTCTTGAATTCTTCAATTCCCTCCCAGCTCCCCGTACATTGCAATTACTCCAAGGATAGGATTCAAAAATGTTAGCAACCATTTCTCTGCCCAGTTGCTGGGTGGGTGTGGCCATAGTGGATGTGGCCTACTCGGCCTCATGCACCATGGTGGGGGGGGAGCATTTTTGTCCTCCCCAAGCTCTAGAGGCTTTCCTCGAGCCTCTGGGAAGGCAAAAACAGCCTCCCCTGGGCTCCGGAGGCCTTCCAGAGGCTGGAAACAAGTCCGTTTCCAGACTTGTGGAACTTCTGTGAGGCCCGTTTTTCACCTTCCCAGATCCTGTGCGTGGGTGCTGCACTTAAAATGGGATCCAAAATGGGCCGCATGGAGACTCCTGGGAGGGGAGGGGCAGGGTGGGCAGGGCCAGCCAGTGCTTGCAACTACCAGTTCAGTGAACCAGATATAAAATTAGCATCTGGTTTGCCTGAACCGATCCGAACCGGCTGAATCCCACCCCTGAATTATTCCCCTCCCCCTCCCTATTTTCCATTGCCTGGTTGCAAGCAGAGATGTATGAGAAGTCCACCACGGCAGGTCCTTACACCTATGACCCCTGCAGCATCCCCACAATCACATCATCAAAATTTGGGCACTTGGCAACTAGTATATTTAGAATGGTTGCAGTGCCCCATTTAATTTAAAAAATTAAATTAAATCATTTAATTGCCAGTGGTGACCTCCCCGGATGGCTCCTGACAAGCGCAGTCAATGAGGGAAGCCAGATTTGCTTAAAAACTGTGTGATTCACTGAACTGCAGTGATTCACTTAATAACCATGGGCAAAAAAGGCCATAAAAGTGGGCACAACTTACTGTACTTAACAACCACCTTGCTTAACAACAAAAATTCTGGTCCCCATTGTGGATGTAAATCAAGGGCTACCTGTACACAATCAAAAGGAGCCCAGTTAACCAACTGAGATAAATCCTAAAAAGGCCTGTGTTTCAATTGTGAAGGGGGGAAAAGGCTCACAATATGCAAAGAAAAAAGGAAATGAAATTGAGGGAGTGGGAAATGAACGAAAGAGAAGAAAATTAGGCACTAAGTGGATTGTTCATGTATCAGATTTCTAAAAAAAGAGGACGCTATACTAGGGGGAAAAAATGGAGGGCTATAATTTTGAAAACCTTTTTTCCTGGTGTTAAATAAATGGGTAGCTAAGTCTAATTAAACCATGTGTTGGTATCTCTTGAGATTACTAAAGGAACCATTAAGGACATTATAGTATAAAATCTACTGTCTGCAGTATCTTGGAACTGGAAACTTGCTGATTTCTGATTGTCAGTCTCTGCGTTCATCATCACCATCATGGACACGTGGCTATCATGGACCTCTCTAGTACAGGTAGTCCTCGACTTACGACCATAATTGAGCCCCAAATTTATGTTGCTCAGTTGAGAAATTGGTTAAGTGAGTTTTGCCCCATTTTACGACTTTTCTTGCCCCATTTGTTAAGTGAATCCCTGCAGTTGTTAAGTTAGTAGCATGGTTGTTAAGTGAATCTGGCTTCCCCTTTGACACAGAAGGTTGCAAAAGGGGATCATATGACTCCGGGACACTGCAACCATCATAAATATGAACCAATTGTAAGCATCCAAATGTAAATCACGTGACCATGGGGATGCTGCAACAGTGTTGTGGCCCGTTCAGCAGCCTGTGCAGCTAGTAGCTGATTCCGACAGCAAGGAGGCTGGTGTGGTGTTGTGCCAGCAGCCTGTGCAGCTGGCCCTCAAGTCGGACAATGAGGAGGCTGGAGAAGATGTGGGGCCAGGGGTGGGGATTCAGCCAGGGCCTTCAGAACCTCCAGAAGCTCCCTTAAATGAAGAGGACGAAGAGGAGCCTCTTCTCGATGCACGGGCACGCAGAGCTGCCAAAAGGCAGGAGTGGCTCCTCAGGTCTCCTCGAGAGTAAGGCTTGGGGCTAATTGGCCACTCCCTTAGCCTATTTAAGGAGGAACGCCAACTGAAGCAATTTGCAGGGAACAACTCCATTTACATACCTTTGTGTCTTGTTTTGTATTGCTTATCTTATCAGCTTCCTGCAAATTGCTTCTGGGCATTCTGTCAACCCCAGTAAGCTTTCAGTATTATTCTTTGAATTCTTGGCGGCTGTTAATGCAATTAATTAACAGCCGTTGTTGTAAAAAACTGGTTTATTTAGTAAACTATGGTTTGAACGGACTTTGTGTGTGCTGCGTTCTTTGGGGTCTGTAGCTGGGGCAGAACAAACGGTCCTGAGTGTGAGAAATGGTCATAAGACATTTTTTTCAGGGCCATTGTAACTTCGAACGGTCACTAAATGAACTGTTGTAAGTTGAGGACTACCTGTACTTCAGATCTACTTAGAAAGGGGTGGGGAGTTTGAGCTGCTGTCCTGTGTTGCTAGATTAAAACTGGTAGGTTGGTTAGGATTATATTTCAGCAATACTTGGATGGGAATTTGGAATTTGAATAAACAGCACGTTTTCATTCATCCATGGATCCCTTTTCTTCTATAGTTTGGTATCTGCTGCCTCTTCAGGATACTCATCATTTGAAGGAATCCTTTGCAGTGGCTGGAACAGTCCTTGCAACTACCTCTCTTTTTTTAAAAAAAGCCAAGACATGAGCATAACTAGATATGTTATTTTAATAGTAAAAGCAACAGTACGGTTTTCTTAAAGGTATTGATACATTTCAGTAAGTGGTTTTGGAGGGTTTCTCTAACCCTGATCCATAAAATATTAATGGCGTGTGAAGATATTTTTAATATACCGACCATACTAAAGCTAATGCAGCCGATACCACCGAAATAACGCTACTACACAGCTTATTTTTTTCCGTGTTGTTTCTGTTGTGCAAAGGAGGTCAGTTCCCCTGTGCAGACAATTGCCACATAACTTTTGTAAATCTCAAATGTGATTCCTCTAAGAAAAAACGCCGTGGGCGAAAATCTCCATCAAAAGAAGTATCCCATATCACGGCTGAGTTTGAAATGGAGATGAAGTCTGAAGAAGTCTCAGGTTAGTGAAATGGTTTGTGAAATGGTTTGTGTCATTTCTTTGAGCCAGTTTTGATGATTAGGACTGATGTCACCTTCACACATCGCAGGTGATGACAAATATTCCACAAATGTATAGCTCGTTCCCCAGAAGCTCTTCCGATGGGTTTCTTTTATAGTACTTGATATCATCCACCAAACTTTTCTCAATTCTCACAATTCATTCTTTGGAGGAGAAATCAAAACTCTAAACTGAGGTCAAGGTTAAACTTGACTCATATTCCTAGAAGTTTCTGCTATTGGGCATCTGTCTGTAGAAATAATTATCTGGCCTGATTTTAATAATAGTGGACTGTATGTATGTATGTATGTATGTGTGGTGGGTTGCTACCGGTTCACCCCGGATCGGGCGAACCAGTAGTGGCAGTGGCGGGAAGCTCGGCCCACTAGCTCGGATGCGCACACGTCCACAAGCGAAAGGGTAGTGATGGATTTTGAAACCTGCCCCTGGTATGTATGTATCAGTGGGGTTGCCCCCAGTTTGCACCGGTTTTATAGAAACTGGTAAAACCGGCAGGAGGCTCCGCCCACTGACCCCGATGTCACCAAAATGCTTGTGCGCATGTGTGCGAGCAAAACGAGCGTGCGTGGCCCCATTGCGAACCGGTACTAAAATTAAGTAGAACCCACCCTGGGATGGATGGATGGATGGACGGATGGACGGACGGATGGATGGATGTAAATGGGTATGTATATGTGTGTGAGTATTGCCTAAAAGAATTGTGTCTAAAAATAACTGATAGTCATCAGATTCTTCTGTGTATAAGAAATAGTCCCAAAGAAAAACAAAAGCAAACATATACCAAACCCTAAACTTTATAAGATTATGATCATATAAGATTATGATCTTATAATCATAAGATCATAATCACAGATTTCACAGTGGTGAAATCCAAATTTTTTTACTACCGGTTCTTTGGGCGTGGCTTGGCTTGGTGGGCATGGCAGGGGAAGGATACTGCAAAATCTCATTCCCATCTCCTTCCAGGGGAAGGATACTGCAAAATCCCCATTCCCGCCCCATTCCTGGGAGAAGGATATTGCAAAATCTCTATTCCCACCCCAGCCTGGGGCCAGCCAGAGGTGCTATTTGCTGCTTCTCCGAACTACTCAAAATTTCCTCTACCGGTTCTCCGAACTGCTCAAAATTTCCGCTACCGGTTCTCCGAACTACTCAAAATTTCCTCTACCGGTTCTCCGAACTGCTCAAAATTTCCTCTACCGGTTCTCCAAACTGCTCAAAATTTCCGCTACCGGTTCTCCGAACTACTCAAAATTTCCTCTACCGGTTCTCCGAACTGCTCAAAATTTCCTCTACCGGTTCTCCGAACTACTCAAAATTTCCTCTACCGGTTCTCCGAACTGCTCAAAATTTCCGCTACCGGTTCTCCAGAACCTATCAGAACCTGCTGGATTTCACCCCTGCTTATACAGAAACAAGAGGTTGAAGTTAAGGAATTGAGTGTTGACCTAGAAGAAAGGCAGCTAGGCTGCAGGAGGGGCATCTAGTGAAAGAAACAGGTCCAGAAACAGCATGGGAGAGTTGAATCTACTGAATCCATAAAGAGATTCCTGAAAATTGTAGGTAATAAGTAAGCAAATCACAAGCAAGGTTTCTAAGGCTATAGGATTTCAACATACTGATTCAGATATTATAGGTGTAGCAGGCAACATTGTCTAAGGCATTATCCTTTATTAATTGAGATAGATTAATTCAATTATTGATATGATTGCCTTCCTTTTCTTGGAGGCATCAGTGACTTCAGAAATATAGTTTACTCCAGACAAATTAGAGGACCCAGCGAGGTAGCAAGGCGACTCTGAAAACTGTGGTCTAATTCAGCTCTCAATTGATGCTAACGTTTCTATTTCTCCCTTTTAGACACTTGCAATGTTGACTGTTTGAGAAAAAGGATGGAACAGAAACTGCAAACAGCTATCAAAACCTTGAGAAAATCTATTAACAAGCAACAATTTTACATCCAGTTTTCTGGGACAGAGTACGAAGTAGCTCAAAAGGCAGCGAAAATTGTCAGCGAAGGACATTCCTGCAGTACTGGGCAAGTGCAGCAAGATGGAAAATGTGGTAAGATTCGAATAAAATGCTTTACTTCACATGCCCAGAAAAATTGTTTTCTCATGAGAGGATTTTCCAGATGTTTCTATTGCAGTTCTGATTAATATTTTTTTTTTAAACTGAACAAATTAGAAGCCTGATATTTGTCTGTATTGTCTACAACAGGGGTATCAAACTCAAGGCCCGGGGGCCAGATCTGGCCTGCGGGACACGTAAATCTGACCCAGAGGGCCACTCTGGAAACAGCCAGGACCAGCCAGTGGTGCCACTGTCAGTGAAAACGGAGGGCCATCACAGCTGAAAACTGAGCTCTGAAGCCCATTTTCACTGGCAGAGTGCCTGGGCCACCACAGGGGCCCTGGCACAAGTGATGTTGAGCTAACTACGCCCCCCCTGGCCACGGCCCCTGCCCCCCCCCAAGATCAAACACAACCCTGATGCGGCCCTCAATGAAATCGAGTTTGACACCCCTGGTCTACAATATGTACACATTTCAGAGCTTGTTTTATGTATAGATGTAAACATGTGTTCTTAATATTAGCAACGATGCTATGTGGGGATTTAAAATATTATTCAAAGGATCAACTAACACTGAAATTAAAGGATAAGGAAAGCTCAAAGTATTTTAAGGTATGGGACAAGTGGTATGATTGGATTAAGCAAAAAGAAATTGGGTAAGGATATACTTGGTAAAGTATAAAGATAAACTTGATGAGTATTAAATTTTACTTTTCTTTCAGTGAGTTTTAAATTAAGAACTGATAATTGGGAGTGTATTTCCATGCTTATTTCATATAAATACCAACAATGACTTCACCGTCATGAGAATGAATGTGGGACTAGGTTATGAAATATATAATGTGTAGAGGAGAAGAATATATATAGATATGTAAAAGAATAGAAATGAAATAAAGTATAAGATATGATCTATGTATATTAATATTTTATTATGGTTTTAATTGTTTTTGTAATTATTTGATAACTTAATAAAGTTTGTTTTAAAATTTAAAAAAAGGAAAACAAATATTATTCAAAGATTGCAAGACGTTATCTACTGTAAAGTTGAACAAGGGTGTGATCAGTTTAAAGGGATGGTTTACAGTGATCGATAGTACGATGACACTGTGATAATGAAACAGTAATAAACATAGATTTTTATTTTCCCAGTTACCTGCAGCGTTGGCACCTATTATAGTGGAGAACAGAATCAATGCATCCCTTGCTCACCAGGGACATATCAAGACACAGAAGGTCAACTCTCCTGTGAGCCTTGTCCAGGGAATGACGGGCAAGGCATTGCAGGTGCACAAAGTGTGTTAGAATGTGGAGGCAAGTAGCATTTCATTTCACAAATTTCATTCAGAAACTGGAGTGAAAAGTTAATTAAAAATAAGGAAAAGGGAGACATCTGAGGTTGTGACCTGAACTGTAAATCATTGTTTTGTATTGACTTGTCTGTTGTGCCTGCTAAATGCTTTCTGGGATATGCTTAGATCTTGCATAATCATGTGAAGCACCAATCAGGTTATTCTGAACGTTCTAGAACAGGGATGTCAAACTCATGGCCACGGGCCGGATGCATCACGTTCTGGCCACGCCTACCCCCGTTTAAGCAAAGGGGGGGAAAGTTGCAACACTTCATTTGATGATGTGTCATTGCAAGATTGACACCCCTGTCCTAGAATATATCTTATACGGTAGTCCTTGACCTACATCTGATTGCTTACTAACCAACCAAGTTACAACAGATTTCATAGCTACGCTGTGACCCTCCTCAAAGTTACGACTGCTGTAGCATTTCATTTCACAAATTTCATTCAGAAACTGGAGTGAAAAGTTGATTGAAAATAGGAAAAAGGAGAAATCTGAAGTTCTGATCTGAGCTGTAAATCATTGTTTTGTATTGACTTGTCTGTTGTGCCTGCTAAATGTTTCCTGGAATATGCTTAGGTCCAGCATAATCGGATCACATGAAGCATCAGTCAGGTTACTCTGAATGTCCTAGAATATATCTTATAGATGTGGGTCCTCAACCTACATCTGATCACTTACCATTTGAGTTACAACAGATTTCATAGCTACTGACCGCCCGTCCTCAAAGTTATGACTGCTGTGTGCATGCACAGTCATGCACTCAGTCGTGTGATCACATTTCAGGAGCTTGGTAACTGGCTCACATTTACAACCAGTTGTAGTGTCCCACAGTCACATGATTGCAACTTCCAAAGTCCTTTGTTGTTAAAAAAATCCCACAGGAATCCCAAAGAGCAAATGCCACAGAGAGACAGACAGACAGACAGACAGACAGACAGACAGATGATAGATAATTTTATTTCTATACCGCCCCTCTCCCGAAGGACTTGGGGTGGTGTACAGCCAGGTAAAAACACAATACAAATCACAATTAAATTTAAAAATTATTAAAAGCATTAAATTAAGGCCGAAGTTAGCTAAAAACCCAAAAATTTAAGAACGCCACAAATTAAAACTGAATTAAGAAGCTAGCCCTGCCTGTCAGAAGATCAGGGCCTTAAGAGCACAGCGGAAAACTCGGAGGTCAGAGGTCGTGCATATGTCCGGGGGCAGTTCATTCCAAAGGGCAGGGGCTCTGAGATAACTGGTAAGCTATGCCTTATCTGTCGCTGGAGATTCCCAGTCATCAAGATTGACTCAGCTTTCCATCCTTCCAAGGTAGGTAAAATGAGGACCCGGATTGTGGGGGCAATAAAGTGACTTTGTATAAAAAAGAACACTACTTAGGGGGAGCCAAAAGCCCTACTAAGCAGGTATATACAAAAATATGAAGGCTATTGCTTAACGCATTGTAAACCGCCCTGAGTCTCTGGAGAAGGGCGGCATATAAATCGAACCAATCAATCAATCAATCAATCAATCCAGGTCATGGTTGTCCCAAAGGTGCTTTTTTCAAGAGGCAACTGAACTTTCTGTCTTTTCTTTAAAGACATTTTGCTTCTCATCCAAGAAGCTTCTTCAGCTCTGAGAAGCTTCTTGGATGAGAAGCAAAACGTCTCCAAAGAAAAAAACAGAAAGTCCAATTGTCTCCTGAAAAAAAACACCTTTGGGACTGTGCCTTAGCTATGTTTATGTGTAAACCACAGATTTCTTCCCTTTCTAGGGCAGTGTTCTCCTGGGCAGTTTTCTGTGGATGGTTTTAAACCTTGCAGACTGTGTCCACTTGGCACTTATCAGTCTGAACCAGGAAGGACTCTCTGTTTCCCCTGTGGTGGAGGGCTGGGGACAAAATACGAGGGCGCTGTTTCATTTCAAGACTGTGAAACTAAAGGTAAGTTTATGTTCTGTCCTTCCATGTGTTATTATATGGCAGCTCAAAATAAAATAAAAGAATACCATAAAATGATGGGTTGGTTATGTTTCATCAAGTCTTTTTCAACTCGTAGCAAGCACACAAATAGAACTTTCCATGATGCTGTATCTCTAACCCCCGTGATGTCGAACCTATGGCACCTATGCCACAGGTGGCATGCAGAGCCCTCTCTGTGGGCACCCGAGCCGTCATCCAGCTCAGGTCCAACCCGCATGTGCACACCTCCCGCCAGCCAGCTGATTTTTGGGTCTCTGCGGGGCGCATAGAGGAGACATGTGCACATGCTGGGGGGTTGCACACACAGAGGTGGGAGGGTCGTGCACGCATGCGCAAGGGATGAGGGGAGCATGGGGGGTGCGGCATGGGGGGTGCGGCCTCCAGCCCATTTTGGGCCTACGATGCCTCCCTGCAGCCTCCTGGGACCAAAAACGGGCCACGTTGGGGGGGGTCACCACACACACGTGGCCTGTTTTGGGCCTAGCAGGCCTCTTGTGGCCCGATCTTGGTCCCAAGAGGCTGCAGGGGGGCCTGCTAAACCAAAAACTGGGCGGGGGCCGCAGGGGGGCCACATGTGCACGTGCGGGAGTGCACAGGTGGGTCGTGCGCACATGTACGGGGGCGGGGGGGCACATGTGCATTGCATTGTGGGTGCCAGCACATGTGTGCTGTCGCGCACGCATGCATTTTCTGCATGTGATGACAAAAACGTTAGCCATCACTGCCCTAACCTGTTCTTCCAAGTCTCGCCATTAAGGAGTCCATCCCCCCTTGCTCTTCCGTCATCCTCTTCCTTCTCTTTCCTTCCCTCATCAGAACCTTTTCCAAAGAACTGGGTCTTTGCATAATGCATCCAAAGTATGATAATTCAAGGCTGGTCCTTTGTGCCTTCAGTGAGGATTTTGGATTGATTTGTAATAGAAGAGGTATTTTATTTGTCGTAAAAAGTCGCAGATGCATCTTGGATAAGATATTTTGTCCAGTGCCAGCCTGATGTGTTTCATTTTTTTTTTCCTCTGTTCCTTTTATCTGGCATACATTATAAAACAACCTGCCTCTCTTCTAAACAGTTCATTGTTCTCCTGGCCATTACTACAACTCTACTACCCACAGATGTATCAGGTGTCCTGTAGGAACCTATCAGCCTGAATTTGGCCAGAATTATTGCATCACTTGCCCTGGAAATACAAGCACAGATTTTGATGGTTCCACTAACGTTACACACTGTAAAAGTAAGTTTTTCCTATGATCAACCATGCCTGCAATATTGCCTTGAATGCCCTGTGACCCGGTTACTAAATTGGTGAATCTTAAATCTTATTGCCAATCATAGCCCATCTGCAAGCTACACTTGTACCATATAATGGAGTTGAGTTTGAAAATCTTACAGATGAAATTCAGTGATTACTTGCCTGACCACTATGTAAACATTATCAAAATGCAGAATTCACCCACCTCTAAACTCAGCCAGTCTAAAACCTAATCTATCCTTAGTAGTAGAGTAAGACAGTGGGATACGAAGGATCTCAGCCTCAGATCACATCAAGTAAGCTGTTTTTGAGCAGCAAGGCAATTTTCCCATACAAATCCTTCTTGCTTCTACTGTAAAATTGAAGGTGTCAATGTCTCTCCAGTGTGTTTTCACTTCCTTTAAAATAATACACAGATTATGGAAGCACTATCTTGGCAGTCTGTTCTTTGTGTTAGAAAGAAGAAATGTCTTCTTTAGCAAAGTAGATATCCTAAGGGTCCACGACTCTAGAAAGAGTGCAGAAAAGAGCAACAAAGATGATCAGGGGACTGGAGGCTAAAACATATAAAGAATGGTTGCAGGAATTGGTTGTCTAGTCTAGTGAAAAGAAGGACCAGGGGTGACATGATAGCAATGCTCCAATATTTAAGGGGCTGCCCACAAAGAAGAGGGAGCCAACCTATTTACCAAAGCACCAGAAGGCAGAAGAAGCAGCATGACATGGAAACTAATCAAAGAAAGAACAAAACTAGAACTAAGGAGAAATTTCCTGACATTGAGAACAATTAACCAGTGGAACAGCTTGCCTTCAGAGATTCTGGACGCTCCATTACTGGAGTTTTTTAAGAAGAGTTTGGACAATCATTTGTCCAGAATCATATAAGGTTTCCTGTTTGAGCAGGGGATTGGAGTAGAAGATTTCCATGTTCTTCCTCAGCCTCATCGCTGTCCAACTCCGCTGCCAGCTCCACAGGCTGCTGGTGGACCACAACATCAACAGGGTTGGCTGTATGATGCCGTCACTCATGTTAAATTAAGCTAATTCAGAGCAAGGGTTCACTGTGAGCATCACTTTGCTAACCATAGCAAGCATCTGTAGTAGAGGAGAAATATGGGCTTACTATGAGGAAGGGAAAAGTCAAATCCATTTTCATTTTCTTCCGCAAAATAGGGAGAATTTTTTTCAGGGAAGAGGAAACATTCACACCCTGTTTATCAAATTTGGCTTTGGGTTAGCCAAAAAAAAAAAAAGAAAGAAAGAAAGAAAGCAATATTTAACTTTTTAAATGGCAGCATGATGCATCTCCATCCCATTTGAATTGATGAAAGAGTTTTTACCATTTAAGTCTTGTCTTTACATACAAGGAGAAATTAGAGCGGTGCTAAAGCTTATATTTGGAAGCAAAAATATGCTTTGGAGAGCATAAGTACAGCCCCTGATCATCATTTTTAGAACCATCTGTGTCTTCCCAAAGAACTTAAGGAGTTGCAAAGGGGAACAGTGTTTCCCTTCCCACCCATTTCAAGGCACAGCCAAAGGCAGATATTCATTCCCAGGCCTACAAAACATAGCACAATCAGATTTATAGTTAGATCAAGACCCCAAAGGAAAATCATCCAAAATAATATTCATGAAGCAATTTTTTAAATTTGCAAAATGATTTACTGTTTGTATAACTTCTTAAGGTAAGACCAATGAGTACCTGAAGAGAATCCTTGTTGCAGAAACAGAGAAGTAAAACAGCTCAGTCTGACTTCATCTCTTTCTCTCTCTCTCCTGGTCTCTCTCCCTCTCCTATCTCTCTCTCACACACACACACTCTGTAGATCAACAATGTGGTGGAGAACTTGGAGACTATACAGGGTACATCGAATCCCCCAACTATCCAGGAGATTACCCAGCCAATGTTGAATGCACTTGGAATATAAGTCCACCTCCAAAGAGACGAATCCTCATTGTAGTCCCAGAAATCTTTCTCCCAATTGAAGATGAGTGTGGTGACGTTTTAGTAATGAGAAAAAGTGGTAAGCTTTGTTCCTAGAAAAGCCAGAAGACTGACATCTCAGAAAATGGTCACCGAATAATTTATCTGATTCAGGAGTGATGTTTATTTATGTAAAACTTCATAATGTTGACTTAGCTCTTATCATTTAGAAGCTACATCTGCAAGGAGAACTGACTCTAAATTCAATGCCTGACAAAGATTTTGACACATTTTCTATTCAACACTTTCAATAGTGTCTAAATGGCTGGTCTTGGATAATGACCATGGTCTCTGCAGAATTGCATCCTGTATATAATAATCACTTCTGGATCTTTTTTTGCTTTCTACTGTCTTATTTATTTATTTGTTTGTTTGTTTATTTATTTATTTATTTATTTATTTATTTATTTATTTATTTATTTATTTATTTATTTATTTATTTATTTATTTTATTGCATTTTTATACCGCCCTTCTCTCGAAGGACTCAGACCGGTATACAGCCATAATAAAACAGTAACAACACAAAAATTAAAAAACCATTAAAATAATGCAATCATTTGGCCGTAATTAAAAACCCCAAAACTAAAAACATTTAAAAACCTATTAAAATCATGGTTCCGTAAAGACCGGCTTGATGAAATAATAGAGTCTTCAGAGCATGACGGAAGGCGCGGAGGTCGGGGATCCTTCGTATGTCCAAGGGCAATTCGTTCCATAGGGCAGGGGCCCCCACAGAGAAGGTTCTCCCCCTGGGGGTCGCCAATCGACATTGTTTGGCTGACGGCACCCTGAGGAGGCCCTCTCTGTGAGAGCGTATCCGTATTTCTACCTCCAAACAATATTAAATGACATAATTTAGTATTACTCAGAGTATAGACTAGCACAGAGGTCTCCAACCTTGGCAACTTTAAGCCTGGCGGACTTCAACTCCCAAAATGAAATTATGTAGTATTACTCAGAGTATAGACTAGCTTTTCTGGCTGGGGAATTCTGGGAGTTGAAGTCAGCCAGACTTAAAGTTGCCAAAGTTGGAGACCCCTGGACTAGCATAATCATGAGTCCAAACAAGATTTGATTCCCGAACTTCTGCCAATGAAAGTTAGTTTAATTAGATCAGCTGCAACATAATGGGATATAATTTGAATAATACAGGCGTTACATAAGGAAGGTTTAGTGTTCAGTCCCCAGAAAAACATGGTTAGGAAACACTTCTCTCTGAAAGACTACATAGAGATGTAGATCTTGCTAATCTTGGTCTACAACAGTGGTGTCAAACTCAAGGCCTGGCGGCCGGATCCAGCCTGCGGGGTACTTAGATCTGGCCCGCCCTGGAAACAGCAAAGGACTGGCCTGCGGTGCTTCTGCCAGCAAAAACAGTGCGGCCCTCCCGAGCTCCATTTTTACTGGCAGAGGGTTGCAGGAGTCTGTGGCAGCCAAAAACGGAGCTCGGGAGCCCGTTTTCACTGGCAGAGCACTGCGGCCATGACAAGCACCCCCAACAGGAGTGACGTTGAGCTGGCCACACCCAACCTGGCCACGCCCACCTCGCCTCCCCAAGGTCAAATACAACCCTGATGCGGCCCTCAATGAAATTGAGTTTGACAGCCCTGGAGTAGAAAGAATGCTAAATGTAGCACTTCATGTATCTTGGAAAATCAAATTTAATTTTTACAAAAATCTGTATGTTTATTTTATTTTTATTTTTAAGCTTCACCTACATCAATTACTACCTATGAAACCTGCCAGACCTATGAGAGACCCATAGCATTCACCTCCCGGTCACGGAAATTGTGGATTCAGTTCAAATCAAATGAAGGAAACAGTGGCAAAGGATTTCAAGTTCCCTATGTAACATACGATGGTAATATTTACGCCAGTATTGTTCTAATATACAGTAGGTGAATGCGCAGATAACCCAAAATAAATTACGTTAATAGAGAAGAAGAGATATAAAATTTCCTGGTCTCTTCTTTTCCTTCAGTATTTTTAGAATCAGTATTGGTAATGATTTTCCATACAATAATATATAATTACTGTTTACAAGTTCTTTTACTTAAATACCCAGAAAGTACTCAGAAAGTATTTTTTAATAGCTAAAAGCTTATTTGGCTCCTTTTCCCTTGTTGTTTTACTGATGGATTATCACACAATTTTACAAACCATTTGTTGTATGAAATGTTTAACCATGCTTAAAACTCAAGAGAGACCTATCATATTTCTACCTAGAAAGGAAATGCCTTTGTACTAGCTCAGGTTTTTGTTTTAATTAAATGCAGTCATACTTATTTGTTTTATGCATTGAGGAGAAATATAATTTTTTCCTTTCCTTTTCAACATGCTCCAAAATTGTAAAAGTTTTTGGAATTCTCTCTTGGTTTTTGTCTTCTTCACAATATAGCATCTGCAGAATTTGGTTAAGCGGAATATTAATTTTATATCAATTTGCAATCAACATTTGAAGCTGATTTGCAGATCCCAATTGATGACAATCTCAGCTGGGTTAAACTTTAATAAACATAGCACTAGCTACTGTATAGTAACAAAAAATGGAAAAAGGGGTGTTTTTTTGTCAAATAGATTTAATTTATAAATTTGATTTTGTACACAATCTGTGGACAGTGTCTGTCCATAACCTGTCTATCCATCCACCATGCCTCCCTCTATTTCCTGTCATCTTTACATTCTCACAGAAAAAAATATAATAATCCAAAGAGAAAATAACCTATTATTTCTTTTGAGCATCAATTATACAATTGGTCTAGTTCTTGTTGTTGTTTGGTCTGAAATAAGAACAGAGATATCTATATCTGGCCTTTTGAGGTAGCAGTGAGACTGGTTGTTTTTGTTAGTTTTTGAGAGTAATGAAGGAAATTAACCTCAAGCTGTTCAAAGCTTTCATTCAGCATTCACAGAATCAGTTTGATAGGGTAGTTTAGGCTCTGGTCTAGAAACTAGGAGACTGAACCCTAGGCCTCCCTTGAGCATGAAATCTAGCTGGGATAAAAAAAAATCATATAAAAATCTAAAAATAATTGACAGAGAGCGAGCCCTACAGGAGACTTCTTTGAGAAACATCCAGTGGTGGGATTCAACCAGTTCGGGCCAGTTCGGGCAAACCGGTAGTTAAATTGCTGACTGGCCCACCCCACCCTGTCCCTTCCAGGAGTCCCCGCTCGCCCCATTTTGGCTCCCAGGTAAGTGCAGGGAGGCCTCCTAGGGCCAAAACTGGGCACAGGAGGGTACAGCGCCCCCCCAGCTCGTTTTTGCTCCCAGGAGGCTGTAGGGAGGCCTACTAGTCCCAAAATGGGGCATGGGAGGTATATTCCCCCCATGACCCGTTTTTGCTCCTGAGGGGGTGCAGGAGGCCAAGTGCTGCCTGTCCCCTGGCCACGCCCACCAAGCTGGTCATTAGGGTAGAGAACCGGTTGTTAAATTATTTGAATCACTGGAAACATCCCAAGATTCTTTGAGATCAGAAACAAAAAGGGACTTCTATCCGTTTCTCTTCTAAGATCTTCTATCTTCATATCCTGTAGTTCCTGGGATGTTGTCCTTAAAGGCCACTGGACTACACCTTGATGCCAGGATAGTGAGAGAGAGATAGGCAGCGTATAAATTTAATAAATAAAGAAAATACATTTAAATAAACAAAAAGGCTGTGTTTAAATTCAGAATCACTTCAAAACGTGTGGCTCATCTGCCTGGATATTGTTGTTATCACTGATTTGGTCCTTTTGCCATTCACTTTTCAGAGGACTATCAGCAGTTAATAGAAGACATTGTTCGTGATGGACGTTTATATGCTTCAGAAAATCACCAAGAAATTTTAAAAGTAAGCTTTCCATACTTAGGCTTTCCTAGTGGTTTTTACTGAAAAAGTTGCAAAGTGCTTCTTAAAATTTGGAGACACAAAACCAGAACTCCATTCTAAGGGGAAGGAAATCTTACCCAGGGAGGGAAGGAGGGTAGGAGGGTGAAATGGGAGGGCAGGAGAGCCCATTGCAAAATGATGTGCTTTTGCTTCTTCTGTCTCCCACAGGACAAGAAATTGATTAAAGCCCTTTTTGATGTATTGGCACATCCTCAAAACTATTTCAAGTACACAGCACAAGAATCGAAGGAGATGTTTCCAAGATCATTCATAAAGCTATTGCGATCAAAAGTTTCCAGGTTTCTACGACCATACAAATAGCTTCTAGTGCTTTTTTCAGGAGTTTTTGTTTTATTTTTGGTTCTTTCGCATTCCTGTCAAATATTGTATTGGGTTTGACTGTAGAAACATTCTCCTGATTTTAAGATTTCCTGCCCATCTTTATCTTAAATTGTATATTGAAGAATAACTATTGTTTTATAATCTCCAATATTTGATGGGATTTTTTTTTTCACCTCAAAGAAAAGTAACTTGGAATTCCAGAGAACAAGACTCTATTTTCAGTTTATCATAGAGAAGCGTTTGTTTTAGAAAAGGAACTTTGTTGATCTACCACATAAAGAAGAAACCTGTTCGTCTTTTTTTGAAGAAACTACCTGCAAAGAAGAATTATTAATAGAAAAAAGTATGTAGTATAAAGGATACTTGGATTTTGAATTGCACTTGAACTTTATATGTGAAATTTTGGGAAGGGGAATCTAAACTTCATTGTTTTCCTTTTGGTGGTTTTATGGAGACTTTTTTTTATAAACCAAAAAGAAGCTGGGGATAAAATATAGTTGCCTTAACTTTTGTTTAATGGGTTAGGCAAGAATAACTCTACAATCCATAGATTTCTTGCTTCCCAATATAACATTTTTTAAAAGTCTATTTTGAAAATGGAATGCAATGGTTGAATTAGACACAGAATTGGTTTCTCTGCTAAATTTTATACCAAGAAGGAAGAGTATTAAGGGGGGGGGACGCTAGTAGCTAGTTCTCTTCCTCTTGATTGAATATCTAAATATGTATAAAATCTAACAGGCATCTGTTTGTGAATACCATGGCAACAGAAATATCATTCATATAATAATGTTTTTCAGAGGAATAAACCACAGCTCAGATGCTTGGTACTAGGTGTGATGATGTAAGGAGAGAAATTCATGTTCTTTCTTTCTTTCTCTCTCTCCCTCCGTCCCTCCCTCCCTCTCTCTCTCTTTCTCCCTCTCTGTCTCTCTCCCTCTCTTCCTCTCTCACTCTGCAAAAGATTAGGGTTTTTTTACACTTGGGAAAGATAAATTATTTCGTCCTTTCAAGTGTGCACTCATTGGTTGACATTTTATAATCCTTGTTCAATTTGATGTGCTTATTGTCATTGCTTTTATTATGAATCCTTGAGTTTTGGAGGAGAAATATATTATTCTACTCTACTTCTTGGCATCAAAGCTGACTTCAATATCTGCTGTTGTTGGCATGGGAAACTCCAAGAATGGGCAGGGAGTTTTATCACGATTTGATCAGGGAAGAACATTGGCAAGAATTAAAGATCCCAAGTTCTCTTCCATATCCATAAAATTAGGACTATGATTAAATTAGCCATAAAAGTAGTCTTACTTTCTTCCATCCTACTAGATGTTGTAATCAAAAAGTTTTGGGTAATAAATCAGCAGGCAAAAATTGGCAGAAAGAACAGAATTATTCTTCTGTATGTAAACCAGTAAAATTTGGAACTTTTAATTTAACTTTTAAACACAGGGCTGTCTTAACGCATGGGCCTCATGGGCACTTGCCCGTGGGCCCCACGAGCATAGGGCCCCATATTAATCTGTGTATGTTAACCCTTCAACGCACCTTGTATCATATAAATACAGCAACATATTTATTATATTTTACTGCATTTTTAATTGATATTAATATATGTTTAATTTAATCAACCATTTAACATTTTTATTCCTGTGAGTAGTTGTCGTAGGGGCTCCAGTTCATTGCTTTGCCCGGGGCCCATAATGCTATTAAGACGGCCCTGCTCTGACATAGATTTAGGATACTGAGAAACTACTCCTAACAGAAAACACAGTAATTTCTTTCAAATAGCATTCTGCTTTAAAAGATAAATAATATACAGAAGCAAAGAAGGAAAATTATTGTCCATTTTCTAGTATTATCACAGCTACATAGATTTGCTGCTTTTTTATTCTTGGCCTCATAATTCACAGCAGTTGTTCCGGGTTCCGGCGTGCACATGCCCGCCAGCCAGATGGTCTTCACGAGCAGGGAAGTGCGGGAACCGGAAGGACAGTTCCCTGGTGCACATGCCAGCTGGTCTTCATGCATGCATGCGTGCCAGAAACCAGAAAACTAGGTAAGTGGCACATGCTGGAAACCAGAAGCTCAGCTTCCCAGGGTGACCCAGCGGACCGGGGAACTGCTCTTCCGGTTTCTGGCGCTTCTGCACATGTGCGCTGGGGAGCTGCTCTTCCGTGCCAAAAAGGTTCGCCAACACTGTCCTAGGCTGTAGGTTGAGAAATTAAGAAATGTTCTGAAACAAGTGTTGCCATAAGAATTCGTAAATATATCCATGAAGCTAAGCACACTCGAGGATAACTTTAACCTCGGTAAGTTATTTGTCCCCTGCAATATTGACCAAATGTAACATTTTATTTTTCATCAGCAGCATGTCATCCCCCTTGAAGAACTTCTAACTTTATTCTCTCAAGAGTCCTGGGTGGTAGGTTAAGTTGATAGTTGCTCAGCCTAATAATGTAGCAAGTGTGGCAGAATAGCTAAATAGTGCTCTAATGCCAAGTAAAGATCAAATGCAAATATTGTCTGGAGAAAACCTCAACTCAAGTGTGATAAAGAAACAATTGTTATTCCAATTTGAATGACTTCAAATGAACATCTGTATATCTTTTTAATTTCATGTAAACCTAAGTGAATTCTGAGGATAAAAATACTAATGAATGATAAAAATACTTCTCTACAAATAATGCCCCTTAGAATGCTTTGTAAAACCCTCTTCCACCAATGGAAAATAGAAATAGAACTTAGACTTATATACCACTTCATAGTGCTTTTATAGTCCTCTCTAAACGGTTTACAGAGTCAGCTTATTGCCCCCAACAATCTGAGCCCTCATTTTAGAATGATAAGGGATCAGGTGATCAGTGATCCAGGAGTCATGATTCCATAGCAAGTTGGCACTACTTATACAATGTACAACTGACTTTCACACCAGATTACAGAACAATATATATAGTGTGAATGGACAATATTTTGATTGAAATCTGTAAAGTCAGGATAGAACCAAATCCAAGGACCTTCAGCTTCCAATTATTGAGTGGAGTCATGCCTAGTCTCCAGATTGCACAATGAAATCATTGAACACAACAGCAAACTGACTTGAGTTTAAGTAAGTTTCTCTCAGGAAGAATATATCTGGATACCTCAGCAAAATAGGGATCTTGATTAATCTGTTCATTTCAACAGAGAAACTATTTCTTTTTTTAAAAAATTTGATTTATATGCTGCCCTTCTCCGGAGTCTCAGGGCAGCTTACAATGCGTTAAGCAATAGCCTTCATACTTTTGTATATTTATACAAAGTCAGCTTATTGCCCCCACAAACTGGGTCCTCAATTTACCTACCTTAGAAAGGATGGAAGGCTGAGTCAAACTTGAGCCTGGTGAGATTCGAACTTACAGTAATTGCAGACAGCTGGAGTTAATTACAATATATTAGTCTGCTGAGCCACCAGGCCTCTTTTGATTTAAAGACAATCTATCAGGAGAATCAATGCTCTAGTGACATCAGGACCATAAGAATTGCACTATACTTTTCCATCAATACCAGTGCTATCCAAAACAGAAAAGAAAATGCCAGCCTTTTAAGGTAGACGAAGTCAGCTTTGGCAGTGAAATCAGCAGATTGTCAGTAAGGGGAAAAAGAAGCCCTTACCATGCGGCAGCTATCTTGAGAGGAAGTCAAATTTGGAAATATCTTCCTGCCATTGTTTAAAAGAATTGGTAAATCCTTTTATCAGAATTGGTAAAATTGAGTCAAAAAATATTTTGGGTAAAACAATCATTTTAATAACAGAAATTCTTCCCATTAGTGACAAATCTAGTTTTCCCCATCTGTGAAAATGCAGTTTTATCTAATTCCACATTTTAATATAGTTTTATACAATGCAGAATTTTTATTAGTGTTACACCAAAGTAATTTACCTTTTTTACAATCTTAAATCCATCTTTGTTTTCCAGTTTTCTTCAATCTTCCCTTTGATCTTCCCTCTTTCCCTTTCTGAATCTCACATGGTTCCATTAATTCTCCATTGACCATAATCTCGGCCTTCTTGGTGTATATATAGATTTCAGTCTTCGTATAAAACTCAGTCTGAAGTCCATATTCTCAACTACTTTAAACATAAAATCCCAATTCAGATTATCAAAAGCTTTCTCTGCAACTAAAAAATGTACAGCCTATTTGTCATTGCATTGTTGTAAATATTCCATTATATACTGAATGATTCTTACATTGTCCTTTAGTTGTCTTTTAGGTAATAAATCACACTGATGATCTTCATGGACATCGTCTTGTAAAACTTTTTTAGTCTTTCAGCTAGGATGGATGTAAAAAGTTTGTAGTCATTAAGAAGACTATAATATATGGTAAGAGTTAAGTCCTGCCCTTCCTTGATCATCAGAGCAATGTTGGCTTCTTTCCATGAATCAAGTATAGACTGCTCTTGTAAAATAGAATTCATTAAATTTTTCATTGAAAATAATAATTGATCTTCAAATATTTTATAAAACTCACTAAGTAAACCATTTGGTCCCAGTGTTTTACCGATCTTAGCTGTTTAAATTGCTTTTGTTATTTCAAAGGTTGTTACTGGACTGTTCATAATATTCTTTTGTTCTTCCAATAATTTGGGTAAATTTTGTACATAATCATTTATTTGTTCTGATGAAACTTCTTGCTGCTCCTATAAATTAAGTCCCAAAAAGTCTTTGGATATTTTTATTATCCATGTGAGTCTTATTTCCTTCACAGATTTTAGTTATTTTCTTTTCAGTTTGTTTTCTTAATTTGTACAGCCATCTCCCTGGTTTATTTGCATGTTTTAAAAAATCTGCTTTGTATATTTCAATTTCTTTTCCATGTCTGGGATTGTTAACATAGAAATTTGTTGTTGCAATAATTTTAATTGATTAAATATGTTTTGGTCTTCCAATGATTTTTGATTTTTTTTCCCCTTCACTTTAATCTCATCTAAAACTTTTTGGATTTTTCCAGCTGATTTCTTCTTAATCCATGTATCATATTGTATCTAATAACCTCTTGTCACAGTTTTATAGGCGTCCCAAACTGTGGTCAAGTTGGGTCCCTTACCCAACTTGATTATTAAATAATCTTGAAATATTTTTTTACATTTTTTGACAATTTGTGGGCTTTGCAAAATGGATTCATTTAACCTCCACTTAAAAGACTGCAATCTGCATTTAAAATGCACTGTCACTGGATTGTGATCTGAAAAAGATTTTGGAAGAATGTCTGTTTCAATTACCTTATGAGCCAAATTTTAGGTAGTCTATATCATGTCAAAGATTTGTCTTTTTGGAAAAAAAGGTATAGTCTTTTGCAAGTCCATTTTTGTACCTCCATACATTAAGTACATCTAGAGAGTCTGTCAACTCAAAAAAATATTTGGGGTAGTTTTCCTTGCATTACTTTTATCCCTTTAAGGACAAATATGTCCAATTATAGGGTTGCTACCCTATTCCTATCTCCAAGAATGCACCAATGTTGTAAGAAAAAGAAAATAACCGTTTAGAATAAATGTTCAAAAAATTTAGCCTTTTCTTGAAGTGGGTTATATACACCAATAACAATGAATTTTATTCCTTGTAGTTCAATTTGAACAATTACATATCTTGGCCTTGGCCATCAGCTAGTAATAGTTGTAGTTGTAATTGAGGAATTATGTATAAAACTACAACATTAATCATCTTTTTGTGATTGGCAGAAATATATTCCAAACCCAATGTTTTGTTGTCTAAATACTTTTTGCTTATTACTTTTCTTGCAAAAATATTATATTTTGATTTAATTTTTTTCTAATTAATGGAAAAGGGTGGGGGGGGGGTTTGCTTTTTCTGGGGAATTTTCCCCCTTTACATTCTAAGTTACATTTCATCCTATTTATAACAACCAACTTTCCAATGCTCCAACTATGGTTCCTATTTCCATGGCATGTCCTGAACTTATTGTATCCGATTCTTTTGCCATTGTCCTTCTGTGGTTCTTTCAGAAATTGGTCTTCACAATTTTGAAAAATGTTGTAGATCCGTATCTCTCCACAAAATGTTGTGCTTTGTGCTGTAGAATTTAGTCTAACGTGTTGGTTTTGAAAAGTTAAGTTAACTCCTAGTTTATCCTAACGAAAGACAGTGTTATTTCTGCTGTAAGAGATTTTCTAAGAATTGTAATTACAATTTCTCTCAGCGTTGACACCTCATCCGTGAGTCTCTGTTCACAGTGTTTCTGTGATGCTTGTTCTTTAGTATATTTTCTTACAAATTGGATCAAAAGATTATCTTGGAAGTTGGCTTCTAATTGCACATATTGAATTTACTCTGTACGTTTTCTCAACTTCTCTAGGAAAATTCAAAGTATCATTTTTCATCCATTTTGTAATTAATGTTATAATTATATCTTTGATATTAATACCTTTTTTCACACTTTCTGGCAAGCCTCTAATTCTCTTAATAAAACTTTCTTCTTCCAGTCCATTAATAATAAGTTGATTGCTCCCATTTGTATATCTGACTTTTCTGCTCTTATATGAATATTCTTAACATCCTTTTTCAATTGGTTTAACTCTGTTGCAAATTCTTCCAACTTTTGATCCAATTTTCCTTTAGGCTTTTAGCCATTGAATCAAATTTATCAGACAATTTACTAGTCAATTCTTGACAAATTAATGCAGTCATCTCCTTTTTTTTTTTTTTTTTTTGTAAATTTGTAAATTTGTTTGTAAATTCAGGAGCATTTTCTGCTCAAAATTCTTCATAAAAAGTTGAACAATAAAGTCCTCTGATTCTCTTTTTGCCTCCTTTTTTCTCTGGGGCCATTTTATTTAATATATTTTTATTTTATTTTTTATTTATTAAATGTATTGGCCACCCATCTCACCACTGGATAACTCTTAAATTTTACTTAATATAAAATATTAAAAATACTCATTTCAAATTTTTTGATTCTAAGTAGGCTTCAATGTCTATATGACCAGGTATTTAGTACACAAGATAAACAGTCACTGAGCAATGCTCAAGGCCAAAAGGATTTCAGTGTGTTCCCAAACAATACAACTTCTTACATTATATAAGCTCCCTTTTTACAGCTCTCTACTCCCTTAATTCAGGGTAGAGTTGGGGTGACTGGATAGAACTCAGCATTTACTAGCTGGATGCCCTTCCTGACACCACATGGCATTCATAGTAGATTTTTTTTTCTTTACCCCCTGGGAGAGAAATATCTGCTGCTACTACCTAGGATTGAACTCTCAAACAACCATTTTAAAATAAGCTAGATAGCAATTCCCACAGTGAGAAAAAAGAAGGATACTACTTCTTGATCTAAAGAACAAAAAGTAGGAATATATACAGAAAAAAATAAAATACTAGCGTATACATTATATACAACATTTTCAATGAGTAACTAAAATGATTGAAGTCCCTATTACACTAAGGCAAAAGGCTGAAGTTTTGCCCAGCTGCTTGTTACAGTTAAATCAAAGTTTCCTCTTGCGTTTTAAGCAACAAAAGTCCTTTGTTGTAATCCATCAAGAGGGTGTCAATCTTAACCACACTCAACCAGGCAATTAATTTATAATCCACTCATCAAGGATGAAAAACAAAAAGAAAAATTGTAAAGTGCAAGTGAAAATCAGAAATCAGCACCTCCTAAAATGCAGACAGCAATTGGACAAGATTTGGCAGCACAACCAACTATCTGTCATCGGAGTAGAAAAAAGCCCCACGGATTAAAGGAACCATTTTCTGGAAGGATTCAACTGAGTCTAAACTTTCTGTTGTTAAGCAAGGCAGTTCTTAAGTGAGTTTTACCCCCTTTTTACAACCTTTTTGCTACAGTTAAGTGAATCTGGATTCCCTCATTGACTTTGCTTGTCAGAAGCCATTTGGAAAGGTTACCCAATGGTGATCACATGATCCTGGGACAGTGTGTGTTGTTCCACTCGTGCACACAGACACATACCACAGGTGTAAGGAGTCTTTATTAAGGCTTCCAAGCCTGAATTGGTATTCCCCAGCAATTTCCTGTGCTACCACCAGCTCAACCCCAATGCGTTCCAAAGCTACTCAAATGAAGCCAACTGTCCTGCCTGGAAGCCATATTATCTGCGTCAGTTGGGGGGATAAGGAGTGGGAGACACCACAATGCAGTGATTCTCCTCCTTTCTCTCTGACCGTATGCAGTCTGTGTTGACGGGGGGACAGAGGTCAACCTCGAGGCACCTTACTTGTGGGGTGCCGCAAGGGTCAGTACTCTCGCCCCTCCTGTTCAACATTTATGTGAAGCCGCTGGGTGAGATCATCCGTGGTTTTGGGGTGAAGTGTTAACTGTATGCCGATGACACGCAGTTGTACATTTCTACCCTGGACCACCCCAATGATGCCCTTGACGTGATGTCCCATTGCCTGGAAGCCGTGCGGATCTGGATGGGGAGGAACAGGCTCAGATTCAACCCTTCCAAGACAGAGTGGCTGTGGCTTCCAGCACCCCAATATAGCCAGCTGATACCATCGCTGCTATTGAGGATGAGAGCTTGCCCCCCTCAGAGAGGGCTCGCAACTTGGGCGTCCTCTTGGATGCGCGGCTGTCTTTAGACGATCATATGACGGCCGTGGCCAGGGGGGCTTTTTATCAGGTTCGCCTGATTTCCCAGTTGCATCCCTTTCTGGATTGGGACGCCTTATCCACAGTCACTCACGCCCTCATCACTTCCTGTCTGGACTACTGTAACTCTCTGTACATGGGGCTCCCCTTGAGGAGCACCCGGAGGTTCCAACTGGTCCAGAATGCGGCCGCGCGAGTGGTTATGGGAGCGACTTCTCGCTCCCGGGTAACTCCCCTCTTGCGCAAGCTGCACTGGCTCCCAGTGGTCTTCCGGGTGCATTTTAAGGTGCTAGTCACCGTCTTCAAAGCGCTCCATGGCTTAGGACCGGGATACTTACAGGACCGCTTCTGCCACCAAATATCTCCCACCGTCCGATATGCTCTCACAGAGAGGGCCTCCTCAGGGTACCGTCGGCCAGACAATGTCAGCGGGCAGCCCCCAGGGGGAGAGCCTTCTCTGTGGATGCTCCTGCCCTATGGAATGAACTGCCCCTGGATATAAGAAGGATTCCCGACCTCCACGCCTTCCGTCGGGCTCTAAAGACTCTGTTGTTTCACCAAGCCGGCCTACCGAATAGATAAATTTTAAATGGGTTTTAAATTGGTTTTAAAGGGGTCTTGGTAAGGGGTTTTAAACTACGGCCAAATAGTTTTAACTTATTTTAGTAGTTTTAATTTTTGTGTTGGACTGTTTTAATATGGCTGTGAACCGCCCTGTGTCCTTCGGGAGAAGGGCGGTATAGAAATGTAATAAACTCAACTCAACTCAATTCATCTGTGTGCCTTTAGGATCCAAGCCTGCCCCAATCATACCATGAGAAGTTGGGAGGGAGGATTGCATGAGTGAAGTAGAAATAGCCATAACAAAATTCTCTAAGAGGAGTTCAAGGCCATGGTGTCCGGCAGCTGTGCAAAGAAGAAATTGGAGGATGCCTTCTGTTCAGGAAAGAACTGATTGGAGCTGGGTGGACATGTGGGAGACGTGGGCAAGGTCTTGAACTTTCTTGTTGGTGAGAAAAACCTGGAAACTTTCAGATTCGGGTTTTCCCAGATGTGCCAATATGACATCTCTAATAAAAGTTAGCTTTGAGGAGCTCCAAGCCTCCGAGTTTGATTTCGTTGGGGGTGTTACTTGGAACCCTGACACCAACACTAGTCCTCAAGGCAAAGGCAAAGCAAAGGCAACAGCTGAAGAGACACAATCCGAAGTTTAAGGCAAGAACACACAGCAAGGAAATGAACACATTTCCAGCGTCGTCTCCATCTGTCTGCTGTGCTAAATAGCCAGCTTTTGGTGCAGCCCATCAAGAGGGGTGAGGCTGCCTCCTGACAGGTAATCTGGCTGACCTTCTCTGTGCCTGCCTTTTCACTGCCCTACATGTTCTTGGATCAGCTGCAGAAGGCAGTTCCTATTCCTCATCACTGATACGCTTTCCCCACATGAAGGCTCAGGGCTACAGCTGTGCTTCAGCCAAATCCCTCTCAGACAGCTGCTTGGAGCCATTGACCAACTCCCTTCCTTACATGCCGGAACTGGTTCATCCTCCTCCAAGATAACATCTGGAGAGGTATCTGAAGAAGCGTCCGGGGGGAGTCATCACACAGCACAACTGCCATAAAATACATGTCAGTTGCCCAAATTTTGATCATGTGACCATGAGGATGCTGTAGCAATTATAAGTGTGAAATATGGTCAAAAGTCCTTTTTCCCCCAGTGCCATTATAACTTCGAACAGTCACTAGATGGATAGTTGTAAATTGAGAACTACCTGTATATGAAAAAAAAGTAATTTATTTTTTTGTAGATTATATCTTTCCCCAGAAATCGGGATTTTCTTGTTTCTATTTAAATGCACAAAGTGAGGGTGCTTATAGTAGAGGTTGAATCTGAATTCTAAATAAGCTTGCTGAGAGACACTAAGACAGTTAACTCTGAAAACCCTCTTGTTAAACTCCCTTGTTTTAGCAGTTACGTTAAAATGAGTAGACATTAGCAGGGACAGTATATACACTTACTATGGACTTGGTTATTTGCAGAAAAGAGCTTGGAAATACATCACAAATAGAGATTCATGCTTTTATTATTATACACTGGATTACTGCTATATATCATTAGATGGGCTAGCCCCAGGGATGGGATTCTACCACTTCGGACTGGTTTGGACAAACCAGTAGCTCCGACGATCAGCTAGAAGCAAATCGGTTTGCTCCCACAATCAGCTGGGCCCGGCTGCCCGCCCCTGTACTTACCTTTATCTTTGCAGCTGATTAATGTGGCAGAGCGGATTGCCGCACCTCAGCTGTTTTAATTCCCTAGCACTAAGGCAGAAGGTGATTTTTCGTTCAAATGCGCATGCGTGCATAGCAAAGTGCGTGATGACCAAACCAGTTGTTAAACCAGTAGGATCCCACCACTGGCTAGCCCTGAACACCATTCAGAAACCAAAAAATGTAGTAGCCTGGTTGCTGGCACTCATCACCATGAGTATGTAACATACCTTGAGTCCTGTACTGGCTTTCCAATCATTTTGGCTACAGTTCAAAATGCTGGTTTTAACCATTATAACTCTATAATGGCTTGGTGCTTTTTTTCTCGGGGTGAAATCCACCTATTATAATCACTGTTTTGATCCCTACTGTGCCATGTGAAGAAGACGAGTCATTGTATTTTAATGGCCACTCTATGGAATAGCTTCCCAATTTGACATCAGATTGGCCTCCACATTGTTGATTTTTCTGCAACAGAATAGTGAATTGTGAATTGTTCTGATATATATATATATTTCAGAGCGGGACGTGGTGGCTCAAGGGGGACACATTGTCTCAGTGGCTAAGACGTTGAGCTTGTCGATCAGAAGGTTGGCAGTTCAGAGGTTCGAATCCCTAATGTCGCATAATGGGGTGAGCTCCCAGTACTTGTCCCAACTTCTGCCAACCTAAGCACGTAAAAAATGCAAGTAGAAAAATAGGGACCACTTTGGTGGGAAGGTAATGGCACTCCATGCGTCTTTGTCATCGAGTCATGCCAGCCACATGACCATGGAGACGTCTTCGGACAGCATTGGCTCTTCGGCTTAGAAACAGAGATGAGCACTGCCCCTAGAGCCAGGTCTGCTGTTTAATAAAATTTGCTATTTGGAAAATCTATTAGACTCCTGATTTTTTTTTGCCATTAATACGGCTTTCCTATAATCAAAGCCTATAATGAATGAAATGACACCTACATATGGTGGATTACTTTTATGTATTCTGCTCTTGTTTACGCGCAAGGTGAATTCCAAATTCTACCAAATACAAAAGATTGACCTATTCCATGCAGTGCCAAGGTTGTCTTACGGGTCACACACTCAACTCACACCCTGGAAAATAACCACACTCAAATCACTTTCCACTAAACCCTGTGGCACAACTGGTTCAGATACAGAAGCAGAATAATAAGAGTTGGAAGGGACCTTGGAGGTCTTCTCGTCCTTCAGAAAGTCCGTTAATTGAAAGTAACAGCAAAACTTTACTGGTTGCCACATATATATTTGCTCTTTCTCACACAGTGAATTTGTTGGATGCTTTGCTTTTGATCGGTTGGTAGTCTGGTTTGTATTGTGTGCTTCATAACTTTTGAGCACAATCAGAACTCCTTGCTTTATATTGATTAGGACAGCATTCCACCAGTCTTCTGTCCTCCAGGTGTGTTGGCCAAAAGCTCCCATAATTTGGTTGCTTAGGAATGATGGGAATTGTGGTCTAATGATTCTAGAGTTACCAGATTACAGAACTCTAGCTTAAAGTGTAATTGGATATGTTTGGATTACAAGAAACTCAACTGGATATGTTAACTAAGATGCCATTGTCCATTGCGGCTTGCTTAATGAAACATTCATATTTTTAAAAATTGTGTACAGTGTTAACTTTCCCTGCCTTCTTCGGGTTTGTCAGAGTTTTCTATGTATTGTCCTTACATCAGGGGTGTAAAACTAGTGGCGTCACAGTGTCATGTGACGTATCGCAACTTTTCCCCCCTTCGCTAAAATGGGGTGGGCGTGGCCAGAGCGTGACATATCTGGCCCACAGGCCGTGAGTTTGACATCCCTGCCTTACATGCTCAGTATATTTTAAGAGTGACTATAATATTGTAGAAATATTCATACATTAAATATTACTCTCTTGAATATTGATTGGGGAATGGGGAAAAGTTAGATTGCTGATAAAGTCTGAGAGTTCCCCTTACTTCCTCTTCTTGACACATGAAGGAGTAGAAAAGGTTTTAATAATTCACATTTAATGCATATACCACTAAAAAGGATGAAAGTCCTTTCCCCATCACAATAGTCTGATGGCAGCCACTTCATTGCACAGAGTGATGCTAAGCTACATTTCAGATGCGGGATCAAATGCAGAACTGTATCAGATTGGTTCGTTTAATTCTGAACCAATACTCTAATCACCTACAAGTTGTGCTGTCAGAATAATTTTCCTTTAAACAATCTCTTATTTAAAATCATTACTGGCATATTTGAAGAAAATGGAGGTGATCACACTGTAATGACTGTGATTTCTCATCAGTGTGATATCTTTGATTCTGAATCTCTGATATAAAAGTGCTTTGAGAAAGCCAATCCAGGGTTCAGGAAGGCTTCACTAGGAGAAGTTGCCATAAATTAGCCACAGAAGAAGAAATCCAAATTCAGGGGTAAACACATAAAAATTGCAAGGAACAAGGTAAATAATATGATTTTTAAGAAAGGCATCACACTCGTTTTATTGGACTTAATCTGAATAAATTTGCTCCTGATTCAATTGTTAAATCTACATGCTGAAAAAATGACAAATTTTAAACCTTGTACCCAGTATTATGACCATTATTTGTAAATAGATAATTAATGATGATTTACCTTCTAATGAAGACACTTCCTGCATTTTAAAAATCGTGGAAGAAAAAGCAGCTCCACAGCATGAACTTGCTGCAAATCAGTGGTGAAATCCTCCGCAGTTTGCCACCGGTTTGCTGCCCGCGCATGTGCAGTTTATGAAATGGTGGGTTCCTCCAGGTTTGGCCCGGTTCTCCCAAACCGGTAGCGGTGACGATATGATGGTAGCTTTTTTTTTACTACCAGTTCATCTGAACTGGTAGCTTTTATTTTTACCGGTTCGCCCAAACCGGTGCAAACCGGTGGCATTTCACCAGTGCCACAAATTATAGGAACAAGAGTGAAATACGTCCTGTTTATACAGAACTAAGACATGGTTATGAATGTTCCAACACCTGAATTGAGCAATGAGGAATCTGCTGTGGGCTTCATTTAACTTCTAAAGTTAATGCTGTTAATATATGACTTGCAAAAATCAATCTGATAATGCATTTTTCCTTTGTATGAATTTATGCAAATCCCTTAGGATTCAATTTAGTAATTAGAAAAAAGTCAACCCTTTTATTCTTTCTGCATAAGCAATATTCCTAGCCTGGTGGAAGTGTGACCACATCTGCAAGATAAGTGAGAATTCCCCCTGTCTTTTATGGAAATTAATCTGAATGAGGTGACAAAACTATTAATTCCAAATAATCTAAAATGAAAGCATGATCATACCACATAGGGACATTTTCATATTTCACTTATTTAAAAAAATACAGGTGTTAAAAACTGATTGCAAGCTAATGTGATTTGATGTCTGCCCTAAAAAGCTTTTCCACAACAGGGCAGAGATTGAACAAATTATTATAGGCAGTTTGGCGTCATCCTTCTTCCTTGCTGACTGAGAAGGCTATTAACTGAACATTGCTAACCAACCATTCATTCTATTGTCTGAGGACATTTAGAATAGAATGGAGCGGGTGAAATCTGGGGTTCAAAATAAAAAACAATTCGCCCAAGATGGCAGCCACAACTATGGTACTGGGGCTTGCATAGCTGTGCCTGTCATCTTCACTTTTATGACCCTTCACCCTATGGATACCCCTGGAGGAATTCAAGAAACAAGAATGGAGACGTTTGCATACTGTCTTTTAGAAATATTCAATACCAACTTTGTATAGTGATTGCTGAATCAGAAATGTCTAATCCTGTTCTCCAATCACTATTTTTGCCAGATCAGCAACATATCATCTGAAAAGGCAGCACCTGGAATACATCATCATTTGCTTAAAATATTTACCATAATGCCTCTCAAACGGGATACTCAATAATTCTAGATTCCTGGTTTTTTTTTTTTCTAAAGTGAACATGAATAAAAATCAGAACAAAAATGTTTATTGATGTTAAGCTTTATTTCCAATGTAAATTATGTACAAATTGCCACTTTCCATGAAAAATATAATAGGCTAGAACAAAAATAGTAAATTAAAAAAAATCATATTGAGTTTTACCAACATTTTAACAATAGGTCCAAACCAATAGCTGGCTAGATTATGGCAAATGTATATTCCTAACCCTGTATCACTCAGCAGCTCATTAGTAGCTTTGTTTTTGATGACAAAGCTCAAAAAGAGGCATGTCATTTTTCTTTAAACATTTTCACAATAAATCCAAAACAAAAGATGAATGATAAGATTTCTTCCAACTTTGCACATGGCATTTTAATATAACATTTACAGGACTTCTTTCTCCTGAGGGAATTTGCCCATTCCCTCAGTGGTATTCAGCCGGTTCAGGAGAATGGTATTCAAGAAGTGGTATTCAGCCGGTTCAGGCAAATGGTAGCGGCGATTGCGGGTGGACCTGCCCATCCGCCCTGCTCCAGGTCGCGCTATTTAGGCATGTTTTCGAGGCTGGGGGCATGCGCGGAAGGTGCATGAGCAAGCAAAGTGCATGCGCTGAAGGCTGGGTGTATGTGCGGACAGTGTATACACCCACTGGCGCTTGTGGTGAACCAATGGTAAAGGTAAGTGAAACCCACCCCTGGATAAGCCCCTTCTCTTAAACATTATCACCTCATGGAACCTAAGAAATAGACCTTCTCCATGGCGATGTAATTAGCTGTGATAGTCACTTAAGTAGACAGGCAGAAAAGCCACAACCAAGGCAATGGTCAAACAAGAGATACTTCTGCCCACATAAGGAACAGAGGTGGGAATAGAGGTAGGAAAACTGTCCCACTCTAGGGACAGTTGTCATCTTCCAGAAGGCAAGCATTGGGTAGCTCTGTAAAATTAAATGTGAATGTGTAGACATTTTGCTTTTGAAGCACTCTAGATCAAACTAAACTGCCAGAATGAAGCTTCATTCTTGGCTTTGTTGTTGGCCAAAAGTAAGTCACAATCAGCACAAACTGAACTGATGTGAGTTGAGAGCCGCTCAGAGTTAAGATATACAAGATGGATAGCTATATCCATCTCCCCACTTCATATGATAAATATCTCCCCACTTCATATGAGCACCACTAACATGGAGTCATAGAGTAGACAAACTATGAAGTTTTGAACAAGGATTAGACTGGAAACTGAACATTAATTTTATAGATTTCATTGAAGCTGTAACCACTCCACCGACTTTTCCTTGGTGGGCCACTGATGGTTAGGATTATGCATATAAAGTCTTGATCTGCTTCCTGCCATGTCTGGTTTTTAGTCCTGCCTTTGTTTTGGCAGCCTATCTATAAACTATTCCACCCAATCATGGTCCTTTCAAAATTGTGATGCCAGAACTGGATGCGGACTCTAACTAGGGTGGAGGGGAACAACTGTGATTGAATGGCTGCACTTCTGGCTCACCTGACATTGATGCGCACAGTAAAGCTTGGACTACCCTGTCTCTGCCTTCTTATACAAGTAGTCTTTGACTTATGACCACAATTGAACCCAAAATTTCGGTTGCTAAGCAAAACATTTGTTAAATGAATTTTGCCCACCTTTCTTACTGTAGTTGCTAAGTGAATCTCTGCAGTTGGTACGTTACTAACAAGGTTGTTAAGAGAATCTGGTTTCCCCATTGGCTTTGCTTGTCAGGTCACAAAAGGGGATCACATGACTCCAGAGACACTGCAACCATCATAAATAACATCATAAACCGTCATAAATGCCAAGCATCTGAATTTTGATCACATGACCATGAGGGTGCTGCAATGGTCATAACTCTGAAAAATGGTCAGAAGACACTTTTTTCAGTGCCGTTGTAACTTTGAATGGTCACTAAATGGTCATACAACACTAAACTGTTGTAAGTGGAGGACTTCTGGAACTTCCTTCCTTCCTCCCCATGCCATTAATGCTGCTGAGTAGCTGAGCTAGACCTTCAGGATTTTGAACTCCAAGCCTGGCAGGAAACAACGATGTTTTTTCCCCTTCACTTTAATCTCATCTAAAACTTTTTGGATTTTTCCAGCTGATTTCTTTTTAATCCATGTATCATATTGTATCTAATAACCTCTTGTCAGTTTTATAGGCGTCCCAAACTGTGGTCAAGTTCCTTTCAGTGGAGTGACACGGAATATCAGAAAAAGAGATCGTTATAAGATTTTTAGGTTGCTCGCCTATATTTAATCAGAATGTGCAAAAAAAAAAAAAAAACCCCAACCCTAACTCAATTGTGCAACTTACATTACTAATTTACTGGTATGAATCCTTCACTGAATCCCGCAATACACACCATTTACCCACATTTATCGAATAGGAATAGGAATAGGAATAGGAAAAGGAAAAGGAAAAGGAAAAGGAATTGGAATAGGAAATGGAATGGAATGGAATGGAATAGGAAATGGAATGGAATAGGGGTAGGGTTAGGGTTAGGGTTAGGGTTAGGGATAGGAAATGGAATAGGAATAGGAATAGGAATAGGAATAGGAAATGGAATGGAATGGAATAGGAAATGGAATGGAATGGAATTGGAATTGGAATGGGAATGGGAATGGGAATGGGAATTGGAATAGGAAATGAAATGGAATGGAATAGGAATTGGAATAGGAATAGGAAATGGAATGGAATAGGAAATGGAATGGAATAGGAAATGGAATGGAATAGGGGTAGGGTTAGGGTTAGGGTTAGGAAATGGAATAGGAATAGGAAATGGAATGGAATGGAATGGAATAGGAAATGGAATGGAATGGAATAGGAAATGGAATGGAATGGAATTGGAATTGGAATTGGAATGGGAATTGGAATAGGAAATGAAATGGAATGGAATAGGAATAGGAATAGGAATTGGAATGGAATAGGAAATGGAATGGAATGGAATAGGAAATGGAATGGAATAGGGGTAGGGTTAGGGTTAGGGTTAGGGTTAGGGTTAGGGATAGGAAATGGAATGGAATAGGAAATGGAATAGGAATAGGAATAGGAAATGGAATGGAATAGGAAATGGAATGGAATGGAATAGGAAATGGAATGGAATAGGGTTAGGGTTAGGGTTAGGGTTAGGGTTAGGGTTAGGGATAGGAAATGGAATAGGAATAGGAAATGGAATGGAATGGAATAGGAAATGGAATGGAATTGGAATTGGAATGGGAATTGGAATAGGAAATGAAATGGAATGGAATGAAATAGGAATAGGAATAGGAATAGGAATAGGAATAGGAATTGGAAATGAAATGGAATGGAATGGAATAGGAATAGGAATAGGAATAGGAATTGGAATAGGAAATGGAATGGAATGGAATAGGAAATGGAATGGAATAGGGTTAGGGTTAGGGTTAGGGATAGGAAATGGAATAGGAATAGGAAATGGAATGGAATGGAATGGAATAGGAAATGGAATGGAATTGGAATGGGAATGGGAATTGGAATAGGAAATGAAATGGAATGGAATAGGAAATGGAATGGAATAGGAAATGGAATGGAATGGAATAGGAAATGGAATGGAATTGGAATAGGTATAGGAAATGGAATGGAATAGGAAATGGAATGGAATAGGAATAGGAAATGGAATGGAATAGGAAATGGAATGGAATGGAATAGGAAATGGAATGGAATAGGAAATGGAATGGAATGGAATAGGAAATGGAATGGAATAGGGGTAGGGTTAGGGATAGGAAATGGAATAGGAATAGGAAATGGAATGGAATAGGAATAGGAAATGGAATGGAATAGGAAATGGAATGGGAAATGGAATGGAATAGGAAATGGAATAGAATAGGAATAGGAAATGGAATGGAATAGGAAATGGAATGGAATGGAATAGGAAATGGAATGGAATAGGGTTAGGGATAGGGATAGGGATAGGAAATGGAATAGGAATAGGAAATGGAATGGAATGGAATAGGAAATGGAATGGAATTGGAATTGGAATTGGAATAGGAAATGGAATGGAATAGGAATAGGAAATGGAATGGAATGGAATAGGAAATGGAATGGAATAGGGGTAGGGTTAGGGATAGGAAATGGAATAGGAATAGGAAATGGAATGGAATAGGAATAGGAAATGGAATGGAATAGGAAATGGAATGGAATAGGAATAGGAAATGGAATGGAATAGGAAATGGAATGGAATGGAATAGGAAATGGAATGGAATAGGGTTAGGGATAGGGATAGGAAATGGAATAGGAATAGGAAATGGAATGGAATGGAATAGGAAATGGAATGGAATTGGAATTGGAATAGGAAATGGAATGGAATGGAATAGGAATAGGAATAGGAAATGGAATGGAATGGAATAGGAAATGGAATGGAATGGAATAGGAAATGGAATGGAATAGGGGTAGGGTTAGGGTTAGGGATAGGAAATGGAATAGGAATAGGAAATGGAATGGAATGGAATAGGAATAGGAAATGGAATGGAATAGGAATAGGAAATGGAATGGAATAGGAATAGGAAATGGAAAGGAATAGGAATAGGAAATGGAATGGAATGGAATAGGGTTAGGGATAGGAAATGGAATAGGAATAGGAAATGGAATGGAATGGAATAGGAAATGGAATGGAATTGGAATTGGAATAGGAAATGGAATGGAATGGAATAGGAATAGGAATAGGAAATGGAATGGAATGGAATAGGAAATGGAATGGAATGGAATAGGAAATGGAATGGAATAGGGGTAGGGTTAGGGTTAGGGATAGGAAATGGAATAGGAATAGGAAATGGAATGGAATGGAATAGGAATAGGAAATGGAATGGAATAGGAATAGGAAATGGAAAGGAATAGGAATAGGAAATGGAATGGAATACGGTTAGGGATAGCAAATGGAATAGGAATAGGAAATGGAATGGAATTGGAATTGGAATAGGAAATGGAATGGAATGGAATAGGAATAGGAATAGGAATAGGAATAGGAAATGGAATAGGAATAGGAATAGGAAATGGAATGGAATGGAATAGGAAATGGAATGGAATAGGAAATGGAATGGAATGGAATGGAATAGGAATAGGAAATGGAATGGAATAGGAATAGGAAATGGAAAGGAATAGGAATAGGAAATGGAATGGAATACGGTTAGGGATAGCAAATGGAATAGGAATAGGAAATGGAATGGAATTGGAATTGGAATAGGAAATGGAATGGAATGGAATAGGAATAGGAATAGGAATAGGAATAGGAAATGGAATAGGAATAGGAATAGGAAATGGAATGGAATGGAATAGGAAATGGAATGGAATAGGAAATGGAATGGAATGGAATGGAATAGGAATAGGAATAGGAATAGGAATAGGAAATGGAATGGAATTGGAATTGGAATTGGAATAGGAAATGGAATGGAATAGGAAATGGAATGGAATAGGGATAGGAAATGGAATAGGAATAGGAAATGAAATGGAATAGACTAGGAATAGGAAATGGGATGGGATGGGGTAAGGTAGGAGACGATAGGATAGGAAGGCTCAGCCTATTCTCCAAAGCACCTGAAGGCAGGACAAGAAGCAACGGATGGAAACTAATCAACCTAGAACTAAAGGAGGAATTTTCTATCCATGAGAACAATGAAACAATGGCACAGGTTGCCTCCAGAAGTTGTAAGGGCTCCATCACTGGAGGCTTTTAAGAAGAGATTGGGCAGCCATTTGTCTTGAGATGGTGTATTGTCTCCTACTCGAGTAGGGGGTTGGACTAGATGACCTACAAGGTCCCTTCCAACTCTTCTTAATTCTGTTATTGAAGGGGTTCGGAGGCGACGCAGGTCCCGGAAAAGGGCTACTGGGAAAAGCTCCCCATGAAGGTCCCGAGTCTCATCTGCATCCGCCATCACACCGCCTCCCGGGCAAACCCGAGCTTCTTCCTTTTAAGGCTCCGCCCGCCTGGGCCGCGGCCAGAGACTGAGGAGAAGGCGGGCGAAGAGGCTGAACGGGCGGCATGGCGGCAGGCGAGAAAGACGCCTATGAGGCCTTCGTGGTTTTGCACGGGCCCGCGCTCAGCGCCTCCGCGGTGCCTCAGCACTACTGGCCCAGCCTGTGGCGAAAGCTGGAGAATGAGGTGGGTGCCGGTGAGGAACGCTTCCCTCACGGGAGGCGAAGAACCGTTGGGGCTTTAGGGGGGCTGAAAGTCTCGGGAGAAGCGTATCTGACGGGGGCCAAGGAGGGGAGCCCGGCGGGAAGAGGGGGGAAAACGGTCTTTGCGCTGCAAATGGCGTTGGAAGTTGAGGGGGAGAAAAAAAAGCTGCTGCCGCGCCCGGGAAGCTTCCAACCCTCAAGTAGCCCTTTTGGGGGAAGCGTTCGCCTCCTTAAATAACGTTGGTTTCGCTTCCCCTTCTTTCCTTCTCAGGGGATTTAAGTCACGTGGAGGTTTAGCTTTCCTTGGCGGCTCTCATAGAAAGAGCGAAGAGTGGAGAAACCCAGGTGTTTAGTCTTCAAACTTGGCCGTTATAAAACTTGTGGACTTCAACTCCCAGAATTCTCCAGCCAGCATAGCTGGCTGAAGAATTCTGGGAGTTGAAGTCCACAGTCTCTGGCCTTTGTGACGCAATGGATGAGAGAAATCCTGCCCTTCTGGCTACTTCCTGGCTGAGGCTGCTTAGCTCAGGTGGATGGATGGAGAGTTAGTTTGCTTGGGCAACAGGTTGGCTCAAGGAAAAAAAAAAGGATGACGCGGAGATTAAAAAAATAATAATAATCAGATCAGTTTTATGCCCAATTGTGGTGGTTGGTTTTAACCGTTTAATGGTTAAACAAATAATTGCCTCAACACTGTCAAAGTGTTCACTAAGGCTGCATTACTATTACTATGGGTCTTCCCACCGTTCTTATCGCCCCTCTCCTCCCACTTATGAGGGCATGACTGTAACTTTGTGGCTTGTATCCTTACTATTGATATTGATTGTTTCCTGATTGCTTATTTTGTACCCTATTACTATCATTAAGAGTTGTACCTTATGATTCTTGACGAATGTATCTTGTCTTTTTATGTACGCTGAGAGCGTATGCACCAAAGACAAATTCCTTGTGTGTCCAATCACACTTAGCCAATGAAGAATTCTATTCTATCCCTATCCCTATCCCTATCCCTATCCTATCCCCTATCCCTATCCTATCCTATTCTATTCTCTATCCCTGTCCCTATCCCTACCCTATTCTATTCTATCCCTATCCTATTTCCTATCCCTATCCCTGTCTCTATCTCTATCCCTATCCCTATCCCTATCCCTATCCTTATCCCTATCCCTATCCCTATCCCTATCCCTATCCCTTCCCATTCTATCCTATCCCCTATCCCCTATCCCTATCCTATCCTACTCTACTTTATTCCCTGTCCCTGTCCCTGTCTCTATTCTATTCTATTCTATTCTATTCTATTCTATTCTATTCTATTCTATTCTATTCTATTCTATTCTATTCTATTCTATTCTATTCTATTCTATTCTATTCTATTCTATCCTATCCTATCCTATCCTATCCTATCCTATCCTATCCTATCCTATCCTATCCTATCCCTATCCCTATCCCTATCCCTATCCCTATCCCTATCCCTATCCTATCCTACTCTACTCTATTCCCTATCCCTATCCCTATCCCTATCCCTATCCTATCCTATCCTATTCTAGTACAATTCTTGGTGACTTTATAGGCAAGTGCTCTCCGGGGCTACCCAAAGCTTTTTTTTCAATTGTATGTTCAACTGTATGTTCAGATTTGATATTATGAAGCCAACCTGTTCTTTGCTTGCCTTTTCTTCTTTGTCCACTAACCATTTCTAGCACCGTTTGCCTTCTCCAATGAATTTGCACGCATGACATTGCCAAAGTAAAATCAGACAGAGTCTTATGGATTTAGCTTCTTGTGATGTGTCTGGTTTTTTTATAACGGTTTAGCACCCCTCAGTTACTCTTGGCTACTACTCAGTTACTCTTGGCTCTCCTTGGGGTACGCACTTCACTTTACTCCACTTCAGCATACAGATTGAACAAAAAAGATGATACAATACATTCCTGTCTAACTCCCTTACTGATTCTGAACCAGTCTGTGTCACTATTGCTTCCTGATCAGTGTACAAGTGACCTGATGAAGTGAGTTGGGACACCAAGATCATGCAAAGCTGGCCATAGCTCATTGTGTTCTACACAGTCAAAAGCTGTACTGTAATTGATAAAGTACATATAAAGATTCTTTGGTATTCACAAGCTTCTTCCATAATCCATCTAATATTGGCTACATGATCTCAAGTCTCACACCCTTTTCTAAAGCCAGCTTGTACATCAGCTAACTCTTGATCAATGACATTCCGTAGCCTCTGTTTTAACAGAATCTTGCTTGCATGAGAAATCAGTGCAGTTCTGCAATAGTTAGAACAGTCTTTGCCTTTCTTTACTAATGGGATAAAAACAGATATTTTCCAGGCCTGAGGCCATTGACATATAGTGCATACTTCTTGACCTAGGGCAGTGATGTTGTTAACTGGCACTGGTCTTAGTAATTCCACAGATATTCCATCAATAATTGGAGCTTTCCAGTTCAGTAATTTCTCCATGGCCTATTCTACTTCTACTTTTAAGATGTTTGGTTCTTTATTACTTGGGCTGTGGTCATCATCATCTTGATGGTAAATCAATCTGCTGTAGAGTCCTTCTGTTCACCAGTTCTTCATCTTCTGCTGGTCACTTAATACATTCCCCTTGTGGTCTTTAACAATTCATTGCCGTGCTGAAAAGCTGAGTCTCATCATTTTCACTACAGCAAACATGACCTTAGTCTTATGTCTCTTCCTAGTAGCTTCTTCCAGATGTTGACACTGTTCTTCCCACTGCCTATTTTTCTCTTTCTTGGCTTTACATTGGAAAATTGCACTCAGCTTTTTAACTTTATCCTTATTACCTTTGGCTTTGGCCGCCTTTCGCTTATTAGCTATTTTGATGGGGTCATTAGATAGCCACTTGTTTATTCTGTTTGGCTTTTGGTGTGACACATACTTTCCAGCCATTTCTATGAAGTTACTTAAGGATAGCTCAAACCTACCCTTAAGATCTATGGCACACATAGGTTAGATGTTTTTGATATTGAATTTTGGAGAGATATTTTCTTTTTTCATCTTGCACAGTTTAAGCATCAGTTTAGCCACAAATAGCTGATGGTCCAAGCTACAGTCAGCACCAGGAAGTGCCTTAACAGATGCAACTGAACCTTTCCAGCATTGTTGGCATAAAATGAAGTCTCTCTGGTTTCAGTGTTTTCTATTTGGTGCTGTCCATGTGCATAAAATTCACTTGTGTTACATAAGCCACGTGTTCATTATGCGGAGATGTTTTTCCTGGCAAAATTGCAGTAGACAATTGCAAACTTCATTCCATTCACCAAGCCCAAACTTGCCTACTGTTCTTGCAGATTCTCCTTGGCCTACCTTTCCACTGAAATCGCTCATAATATACCAAAGATTCTTTTTTGATATTTGCTTGAGATTAAAACTGTAAACAAGTTTTAATTTCATAGTCATTCGAGTCTACAGTGGGTGGCGTAGATTTGTAGTATGGTGATGTTCCATGGCTTACTTTGAATATGGATAGATATGCGATTGCTGTATATTCTGTGATTACAGAGCTACTTATTTGCTTATGCAGAATGCCATTCCTCCTTTTCATCTGATAATATCATTTCTAGAAAAATAAACCATGAAATTGTCTGATTTGAACTGACCACTGCCTGTCCAGTGATGCCAAGGATGTCTCTGTTAGCTCTAATATTTTTTCTAAATGACCAAATGTAAAGCAGAATTAAAGTAAGATTTCTTTATTATGCCACAGTTGCCGACAGAGCAGTGAATTCAATTCAGAGTACAAACTTAGACTCAACAAAACAAACGTGTCTCTTTCCAAGACTGAACAGCTACAGCAGAAGCTTCCCCAGCTCTGATCCCAGAAAAAGATGTAGCTGCTTTAATGAATCCCAAGCAAATGCTATTGGGTATTTTGAAGTATAGGTAGTCCTTGACTTACAACCATTCCTTTAGTGGCCGATTGAAGTTATAATGATGCTGAAAAAACTCACTTATGACCAGAGGTGGGTTCTAAAAATTTTTAATACTGGTTCTGTGGGCGTGGCTTATTTTGTGGGTGTGGCTTGGTGGGAGTAATGTGACTGGGAGGGCGTGGCCAGGTTTTTTTTTTTTAACTTTTAAAAGCACCTTTTCTACAACCTTAAGAGGTTGCAGAAAAAAATGCTTTCAGAAACCTCTGACGATCAGGCAAGTCAGCGGGGATTGCCAGAGGCTTTTAAAGGCATTTTTTTTTCCTACAACTACTTTGGCTGAAGAGGTTGCAGAAAAAAAATGCTTTCAGAAGCCTCTGACGATCCCAGCTGAGCCGCACGGTCATCAGAGGCTTTATTTTTTTTACTTTTAAAAGCATTTTTTCGGCCAAAGAGGTTGTAGAAAAAATGCTTTTAAAAGTTAAAAAAAAGCCTTTGATGAGGTGGGTAGAGTAAGCGAGCGGCAACCGGCCGGGGACCGATTTGAGGGCATGGTCAGCCAATGTTATTACCGGTTCTCCAAACTACTACAAATGTTTACTACCAGTTCTTGCGAACCAGGAGCAACCCACCACTGCTTATGACCGATTTTCAGATGACCATTGCAACATCCCTGTGGTCACATGATCAAAATTCAAACACTTGGCAACTGTCATGTATTTATGTCAGTTGTAATGTCCCAGAGTCATGTGAACTTTTATGACGTTCTAATGAGCAAAATCAATGGGGAAGCCAGATTCAATTAACAACCATGTTACCAACTGAACAACTGCAGTGATTCACTTAACGGTGGCAAGGTCATAAAACGGGGCAAAACTCACTTAATTGTCTTGCTTAGCAATAGAAATGTTGGGCTGAATTGTGGTCATAAGTTGAGAACTACCTGTAATTCTGGCTATGCTGGGTTGGATAGGAGGACGGGTAGAATAAAGAAAGCAAAGCAGGCAATTAAGAACACCCTGGAAGCCATGTTCAAACAGTTAAATCTTTTAACAAAGAAGTTCATTGAGCTGAAACTTGATATTGCCGTAACTTCATGAGATGCTTGTGAGACTATTTTTCTATTCAAAATCTGTATTGGCTCATTGATTTTGTGGGAAGTGGAGCAATTAGATATGCATAGTGAGTCATAGATTGAATGAAAGTTCAATCATTACCATTTTTGGTCTCTGCAGTCATGCAAGCGTCTTAGATTGAGTGCTTAAAAAAAAAAGATAGACAACAACACAACCAGATAGATTTGTAACTGGATGACAAATCGTACTCAGCATATAGTCCTCAAAAGAGCTACATTTACATGGAAGGAAGGAAGCAGTGGGGTATCCTATGGTTCCCTTTTAGACCCAGTATTCATCCACATCTTCATAAATGATCTACATGAGGGAATAAAAGTGGAACTCATTAAATTTGCAGATGACACTAAGCTGGCAGGAATAGCCAACACTCCAGAAGATAGGCTTAAGATCCAGATGGATCTTGACAGATTTGAATTCCGGACCCTATCCAACAAAATAAAATTTAATTTTTATGACTCAGAAATATCCGAACAAACAACATTCAGATTAATTTGCATCTCATAAAAAGGTATTTAAAGAACTGTGTTCTGACCGACGAGCACAATTCAAAATGCACTGACGATGTCTCCTCGAATGGTGATGAAACATTTGCAGCCAGATTGCCAAGGTTGGAGCTCAAACCAACAGCCAAGTTTCTATTATTATTTTTTCCAAAAAGTTTTTTTTATTTTTTTAAAACATAAAACATAAAATACATCTTTTTAGAGCAAGGATTTGATCTGGTATAAAATAAGTACAATTGCTCACATTCCCTCAACCAATTTTGTTCCAAATTTTGTCCATTAACATCTTTCTTAAAAAAAAAGAAAAAAAGAAAAAAACTTATTCTAAACATTTATCATTCTACTATATCATCCAAAATTCTAAACAATTATTTCCAAATTATTTCCAAATAAACACCCTTAAATCTTTGTCATTTTAGCAATCAATATTTCATATATATTCCTCATCCCTAAGACCCATTATATCAAATCTATATTTTACCTCTTCTTAAATAGCAACTCATATCCATGAGCTTAACAAAAAATATTTTCCTCCTCTCTTGAAGTCATAAAATCAATCAACATTTCCAATAGCTATTTCCCAGCAGTGTTTTCCACCACTTCTATCTCTGTTTGTTTAACTGGTTCACAGTTTGTCTTAACTATTCTCCAGTATTGTCTCCTCCACTTCCTCCTAGTTTATCTTTTGGCTGGTTCACATCTTAATCAGTTGCTTTCCAGCGATGCTTTTCTCCACTCCTAACCCTACTTATATTGGCTGGTTCACAGTATAATTTTAACTGCACACCAATGTTATCTCCTTCACTCCTCCTAAATCTATTATATAACCTGTTCACTGCTCAAATAGTTGCTTTCCAGCAGTGCTTTCCTCCACTCCAACTTCTATTTTTAACTGGTTCACAACTTTATTTCAGTTGATCTCCAGATATATTTCCTCCACTCCTAACTTTTTATTTTTTGGCTAGTTCACAGTTTTGCTTTAACTGTTACCCAGTATATGCTTTCCTCCACTCCTAACCTATTTATTGGCTGGTTCCCAGCTTTGCTGTAACTGTTCTGCAGTATGATGCTTTCCTCCACTCCTACCTTATTTGTAAGACTGGATCACAGCTTTGCTTTCACTGTTCTCCAGAATCATGTTTCCCTTCACTCCTAACTTCATTTGTTTAACTGGTTCATAGCATTATTTTAGTTATCATCCAGCTATTCAGTTATTTAATTTTAAATTAATTCACAATGTATTACCCATATTTATTTTCCGTTCCATTCTCTTCCGTATCTTGTACTAATTTAAAATAAAAATGTATATCAACAAATCTATTAACTCCTATTCTCTCCTAGACTTTCTCCCATTCCATGCTTATTTCTTACTTTCTATAAGTAACAATATTTTAAGTCACTTTAAAATCAATTTTCTATAGTTGTTAAATCTATAAATAGTTCTTTTTAATATTCAACACCTTGAAAAACATTTTCTTCTAAATCATTAATGCTGTAAGTAAAGCTTATTAAAGATTCCAAATTTAAAAAGTCATTAAAACATCCAGAAATCATGTTTGTCAGTCATTTGCACTCTTATTTTCTAATCAAATTAATTGTATATTTATAAGGTCAACTTCAATAAAAATAATAGTGAAGAAAGAGAGAGAGAATAACGGTATTAATAATAATTAGGATAAGAAAAGAGAAGAAAAAAAGAAGCAAAAATAAAGAAAGGAAAGAATAGAAATGTAACAAAAGAGATAGGGAAAAGTAGGGGGAAAACAAAAGAGAAAATAAGAAAAAGAAAGAAATAGAGAAAGAACAAAGAGAAGGAAAGTATCTCCTAACATTATTTAAACATCAAATATCCAGACACCATTACATTCCTTTAAATCAAACTATGATATTTTGTTATCTTGTTACATAATATAGTGCATTTTTTTTCTTTTTCCAATCTGTCTAAATATGTTACTTTTCAATTTCAATTGTTATAAGTTATAACAATTGAAGTTATAAGTTCTATAAAATTAGCTCCAATTTGGCTATTTCATATATAGTATCATCATGTCCTTCTTTTGTTGTCACGCCCTTTTTCTCTTGTTGCCACGCTTATTAGTTCAATTTTCATTATTCCATTTAGTTTCTTTCTGATCTTCAATAAATCCTCCAATAAACAGATTATATATCCAAAGTCAAACCTCCTGAATTTTTTCTCAATATAATCCACTTTAAGTAACAAGCAACAAAGTTTCTCTTTCAGGCAGTCTTTCAATCAGTAATAAGCAGTCTGGAATTTACACTTTCACTTCTCAGCTGTCAGCCATTTTCTCCCTCTCCATTTGTCTTTTGTCTTTGCTTTAAAAAGCATGTTTATTTCCTCTTCTCTTTCCTCTCTCTCAAACATAATCCATTCTCATTTAGCCACAAAAGAAGAAGAAAAAAAAAAGTCAAATCTGTAATAAAATCATTTCCAAAAAGTCAGTATTCAATGCTATCCATCAACAGGTATTTTTCTTCCAGCATTTCTTTGAGTCTTTTTGCCCCAATGGTTCTCAGCCAATGTTAAGGCTAGGGCACACTTTTTATAATCCAGAGTTTACGAGCAGTTCCCTCCTGGACAGAAATCCACTCTCCCGACTTTCAAACTCCCTGCTCCACTCTCCGCTTCTCCTCCTGCACATCCTTTTGTTCCGGTTTCAGGAAAGTCACCATAGCTGTCGTTCCACTGCCGCCGGCGTGAAGGGAAAGCCTCCGGCCCCAAGGAACCTGCCCGTTCCTCTCAGCCGCCCAAGGGGTCCCTTCTTGTCCCCCTGTCAATAATAATTTCGATTATTGTTGTTATTACTTTTTAAAATTTATTTAATTAATTAATTAATTAATTTTTATACGGCTCTTCTCCCGAAGGACTCAGGGCGGTGAACAGTTAAAATAACATGCATATAAAATGTGACTATAAGATAATTAAGCCAGTTTGGCTCATCAGTTAAGAATCTTCAGCATAAAGATTTAGAACAATTAGAAGAGATTTATGCCAGACTGGCTTGGTGAAACAGAAAGGTCTTAGATGCATGACAAAAAGTACGAAGATCTGTTCCAAAGGGTAGGTGCCCCCACAGAAAAGGCTCTTTCCCTGAGAACCACTAGTCGACATTGCTTTAGCGATGGCACCCTGGGAGCGTGCTGGTTGGTGGGAGGTTATTGGTTGCAGAAGGTGTCTCGTGGTACCCAGGTCCTAAGCCATGGAGCACTTTGAAGGTAAGAATTAACACCTTGAAGCACACCCGGAAGACCACCGGAAGCCAGTGCAGCTCGCGTAGGAGAGGTGTTACATGTGAGCGCCATGTCACTCCCAATATCACCCATGCAGCTGCATTTTGGATCAGTTGGAGCCTCCGCGTGCACCTCAAGGGGAGCCCCATATAGAGAGCATTACAGTAGTCCAGACGGGAAGTGATGAGGGCATGAGTGATTGTGCATAAGGAGTCCCGATCTAGAAAGGGCCGCAACTGGCGAATCAGGCGAACCCGATAGAAAGCTCCCCTGGCCACGGCTGTCATATGCTCTTCTAAAGACAGAAGTGTGTCCAGGAGGACACCCAAGTTGCGAGCCCTCTCTGTGGGGGCCAATGACTCGCCACCAATAGTCAGCAATGGTATCAGCTGGCTATATCAGGATGCCGGCAGCCACAGCCATTCAGTCTTGGAAGGGTTGAGTCGGAGCCTGTTTTTCCCCATCCAGATCCGCACAGCTTCGAGGCACCGGGACATTACTGCAAGGGCATCATTGGCAACCCTAATGACCACAACCCTATTTCCTAATGAATATCCTCCTCAAATAACAATAATAATAACAACAACAACAACAACAATAATAACCTTATTGTCATTGAACGTGTATACACAGTATACCCATACAACGACATTCACTTAACACCCAAAGACCAGGCCCAATACACATAACAATCCCCAAATACACACCCACCCAACACAAATTCCCCACCCCTAAACCACCCACACATCCACACAACAGACCAAGTAATGCTGTCCAACAGTTCACTGATGGAGGCCCTTCAGTTCATTGTTGAGTGCAATTATAGCTCTGGGATAAAAACTATTCAGAAAACATGTGGTCTGAGTTTTAATTGTTCTGTATCTTCTGCCAGAAGGCAACGGTCCAAAAAATGGTAAGCAGGATGGGAAGAGTCTTTGAGAATGTTATACAACTTCCTCAAACAGCGAGTACTAGCTAGGTCAGATATTGCTTAGCTTTTCTGAGATTAGTCAAGTTTGGTTGGTGCTCCTACCTGCTCTAATGCTTTGACTTAAAAAGATATTTAACAAGTATCACATCAATTTGTGCTGTTTCCAGTTGTCAATATCTTTGGTTATGATTCTAGGTCTTCGATGCTGGGGAATATTTTGGGATAATGCAGGTGGAGGAAGCTGATGAACCAAGAGGTAACGGAGAAACAGAGGAGGAACTGAAAAGGAAATCCAATCTTGGCAATGAACTTTGCTACAAAGTGATAATCACAAATGAAAATGGCCTTCGGGCATCAAGTTGTGATAGGTGAGTTATTGCTTGAAAATACTTTTAAATTTTGTGATTTTGTTTATAAAGTATCTGCAGGATCAGGATTCTAGTTAGTTTCCCAGCTAAATGGGGGAAGGAGGGAGCCATGGGCAAGCCAGTTCTAATTCACATCCTTAACATCAGGGCTGTCAAACTCCCGGCCCGTGGGCCGGATGCATCATGCGCTGGCCACATTTGGTTTAGCAAAGGGGAAACACCTCTCCTACGCGAGCTGCACTGGTTACCAGTGGTCCTCCGGATCCGCTTCAAGGTGCTGGTACTTACCTTTAAAGCCCTACATGGCTTAGGTCTGGGGTATTTGCAGGACCACATCTCCTACCCGCCTCCCACCGTCCTGTCCACTCACACAGGGCTGCCCTCCTCAGGGTACCGTTGGCCAGACTATGTCGGCTGGCGATGTCCAGGGGTAGAGCGTTCTCTGTAGGTGCTCCTGTCCTCTGGAATGAGTTACCCACCGAGCTTCGGATGGCTCCTGATCTCCGCTCCTTCCATCGGGACATAAAGACTTGGCTGTTTCAACAAATGGGTTGACCCTGATCCTTGGGTTTTATTATTTTATTGTTGTTGTTTTAACTGGGTTTTAATTATGTTCCTTTTATTATTGTATGTTTTAACCTTTGTTCGCCGCCCTGAGTCCTTAGGGAGAAGAGCGGCATATAAATTTTTGGAAATAAATAAATAAATAAATGTACAAGTCAAATGCATTCAGCTGTCACATCATTTTGCACATGTGCTTTCGAACGTGTCTTGCCACAGAATGTTTTGCTTGAAGTTAAACTTCAGAATTTTAACACTGATGCTCAAGGCTTTTAATGGTTTAAAAGCCAGTTATTGACAGCATTTCCTCCACTGTTAAGATTGGGAAATTAGGTTGGTGCCTCAGTTTTCCACAGTTGTGAGAGATCCAGGATGTGTGGTGTAGGACAGGATCTTCTCTGTCATTGCACCAAATGATCCCAATACTCTTCTTGGAGAGATCGGATTGGTGCTAATATAGTACATTTGTTCTTACTGCATTTTGTTATTTATTTACTTGGTTTTAATTTTATTTTGGGGTTGTTGTTTTTATAACCTGCAATAAGCTCCTCCGAATTTTAGGTGCACTAGTAATTATTTTAAATATCAATAAAAGTAAATAAATACATAAAAAGGTAACCTAAGAGGGATTATGATCATTAGAGATGAGCCATGGTGGTGCAGTGGTTAGAGTGCAGTACTGCAGGCTACTTCTGCTGATCACCAGCTGTCTGCAATTTGGCAGTTCGAATCTCACCAGGCTCAAGGTTGACTCAGCCTTCCATCTTTCTGAGGTGGGTAAAATGAGGACCCAAATTGTTGGGGGCAATAGGCTGACTCTGTAAACCGCTTAGAGAGGGCTGTAAACCACTGTGAAGCGGTATATAAGCCTAAATGCTATTGCTATTATTCATAATTTTTTTTAAAAAACGAAGCAGGGGTCAGCAGGAAAAGTGTTATTTCAGTTACGGGTATGTAGTTTTAGTAACAAAATGGATCTTATGTCAAAAGTTTTCAGAGAAAGAATTTGAAGGAAGGCAGCATCTGAAGGGCTGAGTTTTGTGGGATAGGAGTCCTTTTGACTATTGGTGGTTGAAAGCCAAATGCATGGAAGCAACAGGACATAATTTATGATATGTAGAATAAAAGAAGATAAGGAGGGCAGAGGCATGGGGAGTTTGGGAAGTTTACATCTGCTATGGTAAATTTTCCTATGGAAACAGAGAGAAGGAACCATATTCTTGCAGCATTGTGCAGAGGGAAGCAACCTTATTTCATAGAAAGTCATGGAAATACTTTCCTACTTGAAACTGCTTCTATTGGAAAGCACTTTTAGACTTTGCGCTCAAAATAGGAATAAATTGAAAATCTGATTTGGGGATTTACTGATTAGATGAATTTGTTGTTATAGAAATGGCTAGTATATATTAAATATGTGAAAGTAAAAAGGCTGTATTTTTATTCCACTGCACTGAAGAAAGTTGCAAATTAATGGGTTTTTTTCTTCTTTTTTCCCTTACCCCACACTTTGCCCCCCCTCTTTTTTCCCTCCCCCGTTTCCCTATTATCTTTGCTTCATTTGCATTTAACTTCAATAAAATTATATATAAGGTATGTAGGGAATACAGTCTTCGACTTGCAACAGTTTAAACTTCCTAATCTTTTGCTTTCCTTGTAGACTTCTATCACTGCAGAAGTTTATGTTCTGTGAGCTTTATGTTTAACATATCTTTGTCTTCCAAGCATCTTTCTTATTGATCATGCCTGGACGTACCGTGTGGAACATGCCCGCCAACAGCTTATGCAGGTTCCTGGCCTGCTTCACAGAATGGCCAACTTGATGGGAATAGACTTCCATGGAGAGGTTCCAGATGAGGCAGTGGTCAGCCAAGTGTTAGAAGAAATGTGGAAATACAACCAGACCTATCAGCTGTCATGTGGGGTATGGTCATAAGAGAGTGACAGAAATTGTTAAACATCTCTAGCTTTGGTGTTGTAAGTCAACTATCTTATGAAAGCGTGCTGAACAGGGACATTTCATCTTGTAAGAAGAGGTATCAGCAGAACATAAGTTTCAGCTCCAGGATTTTAGGGCTGCCTTTCCCAACCTACTGATCTCCAATAGAATTGGATTTGATCCCCATGATTACCAGACAGCCTAATCAATACTGAATAGTTGTAGCTTTCCAACCCAACATAAAGAATACAAATCTAACAAAACATTACAGCTTTATTCAGAGGCAGGTATTAAATATTTCTCAAGAGATAGGAGGAAGTGTGTTGGGTGCCTGTTTGTACTTAAATATGAGCCGACAGTGTGCTGCAGTTGCCAAAAAAAAACATCCCAATGCAGTCTTAGAATGCATCAATAGAGGAATAGCATTAAGATCACAAGACGTGATAGTACAGTTCTGTACTGCACTACTGAGGCCACACTTGGAAAAGTGTTTTGTTCTGGTCGCCCCGATACAAAAAAGATGCTGAGACCTTAAAAAGAATCAAGAGAAGAGCGACAAAGATGATAAGGGGTCTGGAGGCTAAACTGTACAGTGAAAAATTAAGAGAACTAGGTATGTCTAGCATAAGGAAGAGAAGAATTAGGGATGACATGATAGCTGTTTTCCTATACTTGAGAGGCAGTCACAGAGGTAACGGGGTTGACTGATTTTCCCAAGCACCTGAGGGTAGAACAAGACGCCATGGATAGAAACTCGTTAGAAATCCTACTTGGAATTTAGGAGAAATTTTCTAACAGAACAATTAACCAATGGAACAGCTTGCCTCACTGGAGGCAATCAAGAAAAGATTCGACATTTATTTCTTTAGGATAGTATGAGGACTCCTGCCTCTGGTAGGGAGTCCTTCAAGGTCCCTTCCAGCCCTATGAGTCTATGATTCTAATTACCTGTGTGACCTTCACTGGCTGTTTTTGTGTAATGTTAAATAACAAGAAAAGTAAATCAGAAAACTGGGATTTCATAGCACTAAATGCCCAAGGCTCACCCAGAATTCCTTTCTGAAATCAACCATCCAGGCAGGAAGAGAACTTTAGCAACACAGTGCCTCCACTGTAAGGTGGAGGTCCTGTTTACAAGGATACAAAGAGCAATCTCAGCAGGTAGACTGGGCAACCTGTCTGAACTTGAAAACTAAACAAGGTCAGAGTGATTAGTGTGAATGGGAAACCTTCAAGTGATCTCAAAACGGGTGAAATCCAAAGTTTTTCCCTATCGGTTCTGTGGGCGTGGCTTGATGGGTGTGGCAGGGGTAGGATATTGCAAAATCTTCATTCCCATCCCACTCCAGGTGAAGGATACTGCAAAATGTCCATTCCTTCCGGTCCTGGGGGATGGATATTGTAAAATTTCCATTCCCACCCCACTCTGGGGCCAGCCAGTGGTGGTATTTGCCAGTTCTCTGAACTACCCAACATTTCCTCTACCGGTTTTCCAGAATCTGTTAGAACCTGCTGGATTTCACCCCTGTCTCAAAGCTATATTGGAAAGCCAAAAACATCCTTAAAAAAGCAGTGACATTTTTTTTTCGTATTTTTGCCAAGAAAAGTACAAGTATATTGAGCCATGGTGGCGCAGTGATTAGAGTGCAGTTCTGCAGGCTACTTCTGCTGACTGCTGGCTGCCTGAAATTTGGCAGATCAAATCTCACCAGGCTCAAGGTTGACTCAGCCTTCGATCCTTCTGAGGTCGATCCAATCCAAGCCTTCGATCCAATCTGAGGACCTAGATTGTTGGGGGCAATAGGCTGGCCCTATAAATCTCTTAGAGAGGCTACAAAGCACTGTGAAGCGGTATATAAGTCTCAGTGCTAAGGCTATATGTTCATGAAGTGATCAGAAATCACATTTATCTTGAGACTTGATTGTAATTTTAAAAATTGTTGAGATGATTAGGAAGGGAAATATTTAAAAAAATGAAATGTAATAGAAGTACATTGTGTTGCCATGGTATATTAAGGTAACTTCTTTTTGATGCAACTTGTTTTTTTTTCAGACAGCTGAGGAGAAAGTCCCAGTTTGGTACATTATGGATGAATTTGGATCCCGTATCCAGCATTCAGATGAGCCCACTTTTGCAACAGCGCCTTTGTTTTACATGCCACAACAAATTGCTTTTACTCTTCTCTGGCCCTTAAGAGACCTTGAGAATGGTGGTAGGTATTTCTGGATTCCCATACTGCTTTTGGAATAGGATAAACGTTCAATATATCAACTGCTTGTCAATTCAACATTGATTCTTTGAAAACTTGATAGGGAGTGCATTTTATGGCCTTCCTTCAAAGCACTGCTTTTGTCACTGAAATCTGTATTGGAAGGAAAGTGGAGACCATATTTGTATGCATGTGTTTATAGTCCCAATCCAGCACCACATACTTCCTTAAAAATACACAAAACTCAAAAAAAATCCTGGCATTAAATCCCAAACATACTCTAGAACAGGGATGTCAAACCTGCGGCATCACGGCAGTGTCACGTGACGTATTGCAACTTTTCCCCCCCCTTCACTAAACCGGGTGTGGGCGTGGCCGGCGTGTGACGCATCTGGCCTGCGAGCCGTGAGTTTGACAGCCCTGCTCTAGAAGATCTTGGTTCACCTGCTTCCAGAAGGTGGCTAAAGTCAAACTAAGTTAAATTGTAGTAGGAGGCCATTGCAGAAATCCAGTGCAGCTACAAAAAAGCAGTCTCTCTCTCTCTCTCTCTCTCTCTCTCTCTCTCTCTCTCTCTCTCTCTCTTGCTTCCCTATATCTCCCCAAAGTGGAAAACCACCAATTTCTTTTCCTAGCAACTGCAACATTTAATTCAGGGATGGGCTGCTGGGGGTTCGCACGGGTTTGGGAGAGCCTCTAGCTAAGATTCTGTGCAGTTCGGAGAACCCCCCGCAAATCCCACTCCTGCCTGGCCCACCCACCCCGTCCTTCCCCTCCCAGGAGTCCCCACGCGGCCCGTTTTGGATGCAGGTAAGTGCAGGGCACCTGTAGAGGCTTGGGGAGGGTGAAAAACAGGCCTTCCGGAAGTTCTGGAAGGCTGGAAACAGATCTGTTTCCAGCCTCCAGAGCCTTCCCGGATCAAAAAGTCCCCCACCCCTCCGCCGTGGTGCAGGAGGCTGACTAGGCCATGCCCACGCCCATGGGCAGAGAACCCCTTGCTAAAATTTTTGAAGCCCACCCCTGATTTAATTCCAACTCCTTTCTCTGAAAAGAACATCCCCCACTAAACCAAGATACAGGTGATAAGTTTTTGCTCTGTTGATAGATTTGGGGGTGTTTTTAAGTCTCAATTGTTCAAAAGGGGGCAATAGCAACCTATCACCTTCTCCTTTACCTCCATCTCCAAAATTACATCGTTGTAATGCTGAATGCATCAGCAGGAATGCATTTTGGCAGCAAAGGATTTTGAGTTCAGTCCAGTTCTGGAATTCGCAACCAATTTTGATATTCAGTCTTACGCAACCTCAAATAGATGCCTTATTCTATCTGCCAGGTTTTGGGAAGAATCCCAGAAGTCTGCTCTTTTGTTGACTTCTATGTTCACTGCACAGTTTTGAATTCTTTCCATTCTTTTCTTTGCAGAAGAAGTAACCCGGGATTATGCCTATGGGGAAACTGATTGTTTAATCAGAAAATGTCGGCTGCTGCCATGGAGATCCAGTGAACTGCTCAATATCAACTGTTCTGTCACTGAACCCTCAGAGGATCACTATCAGGTACAATTTTTTTTTTAATAAGAAAAGATAGTTAATAATTCATCTAATTTATCTGTAGACCTACCAGAGCTTCATTCTAGGAAGCTAATGGTGACTTTTCATCTGGAGGTAAGATACAGACATTTTTTTTGTGTTCACACATTCCATTCTTTTAATTAACAAAGAAAGGAGATAGTAGCAAGCTATTGCTGGAAAAAATCTAGTCAAAGAAAACTGCAGAGACTAGCCCAGGCAGCTATCAGGAATCAACACTGACTTGAAGGCACACTGGGTGTGGGCGTGTTCGCACGCATGCACACACACACATAAATATACATATTCATATGCATCATATTGAATAGCATTGTGGATGATTTAAAAAATAATTCAGGAAGGAACTGTATATTTAATACCAGCATCGCTTTAAAGGAACCATGTTTTTTTTCAGACTTCCACAAAAATCTAAGAGCGAAAGATACAGCTGCTTTAATGAGCTGGCTTACTAGAGCTCATTTGATTACTATGACTCCCAAACCAAGGAATATTGTTCTGAGGAAATTATGAAATGTTCCTTTTAAGGACAATGAAGAACAGAGGGAACCTGGCAACATAGGAGCAGTAGTGATAAAAGGGAGGCAGGGAAGGGGAGGGGAGGGAGGGAGGGAGGGAGGAAGGAAGGAAGGAAGGAAGGAACGAAGGAAGGAAGGAAGGAGAGAGAGAGAGAGAGTCAGGGGGGCTTGAGGGTATAATTTTTCTTGCAGGCACTAGGATAAATTTATGAATTTTCTCCTCACAACTACAACAATCAGGCTGGGGCAAGGAGATCAAAATAAACTCTCTACAGGACTCTAATAATTATAACACCAAATTTATAAAATAAATATCTTCCCAGAGACAGTAATACTGTCTCTGATTTGTGATTTGTGAACACCTTGAAATGAACAAGGTGAATACTAGACAACAACATGGGTTTGTTAAAAATGTATTGTGCCAAACAAACCTTATTTCCTTCTTTGATAAACTGACTAAATTTGTACATCAGGAAAAATATTGTGAATATAATATAAGTAGACTTCAGTAAGGCATGTGATAAAAATAGACTACCACGTTTCCTCGAAAATATGTCATGTCCTGAAAATAAGGCCAAGCCTGATTTTTGGGGTGGGTGTAAATATATGCCCACTCTTGCAAATGGGCTCCCGAAGAGCCAGGCACAGGGGCATGAGGACGCGGGCACGGCCTAGGGTGAACAGCTGACGAGCGGCTGTGTTGCGCTAACTGCAGCAGCCATGAGTACCCCCAAAATAATAAGAACCTTGTCATATTTTCGGGGAAACATGGCACTTCTTGGTAAAACAGAACTATGTGGAATAGACAGTACCACCATCAGATGGATTCTAACCACACTCAGCATATAAACCTTAATCTATATAGAGGGAAGAATGCAGCAGGATATCTCAAAGTTCAGTATTGGGTCCAAGAGCCTTCAATATCTTCATAAATGATCTAGATGAGGAGATAGACCCATTTCCCTAGGCATAAATCTTGTTCTGGGTGATATGGTGTTGGAGACTGAAACTTGTTTTTAACAAGCAGGGTAAACATAGTGTAGACTCCATGGACAATGTTTTTTTTTAATCAAAGCCATGTTCTTTGGTTATTTGTTGGGTAGCTTTAATTGTAGCCAGCTCCTTTTCTGACCACATCACCCTTTTTTGCCCAGTAGGCTACAAAATGAATAGTTTGTTCATGCTGAAATTCAGAAGTGATTGTTTGCAAAGGATAACATGAAATTAAAACTGATGGAGTTCTATATTTTTATGCATTTTAGGCTATATTAACTGAGAACAAAGAAAAACTGCCTACTTCAATAAAGCTTCCCATTTATGAGAAGAACAAAATCTTCAAGTACGTATTTCCAAATGCTTTTGCCTTCTAGATAAGCATCTAACCGCCGTGGTTATGTTTAAACAATGAAAACAGCTTTTCAAAGAATGATAGATTCAGTTTTGTCTAATTATTTGGTGATCTAAGATGTAGATTCTAATTAATCCTTCTTCTTATGGAGTGGGCAATTTCAACAAGATGCAGAGAAGAAGAATTAAAAAGTATTACTCTTAAACTTTTTGCAACAGTGAATTTGTGTAGGAACACACAAAGAAAAGATGATGGAAATAGAAAATATATTACTGTGAAAGTAATCAAAAGAAAAAGAGGTATTGGTATGTCCACTCCTCAAAAAGCTGTCACTGAACTCTACCATTCTAAACAATTTTGCCCAGTCTCCCACCTCCCCTTTTTAGGGAAGGTGTTTGAGAAGGCAGTTGCATTGCAACTTCAGAGGATCCTGGAGAGAAATAGATTATCTGGATCCTTTCAGTTAGGTTTCAGCCAGTGGTGAAATTCAGGTTTTTTTTTACTACCGGTTCTATGGGCGTGGCTTGGTGGGCATGGCAGGGGAAGGATACTGCAAAATCCCCATTCCCACCCCACTTCAGGGGAAGGATCTTGCAAAATCTCCGTTCCCACCCCATTCTGATTTCCGGTTCTCCAGAACCTGTCAGAACCTGCTGGATTTCACCCCTGATTTCAGCATTGGCCACACTCTTGGATGATCTCTGGCAAGAGCGGAATAGAGGTGGTGCATCCATCCTTGCTCTTCTTGATCTCTCAGCAGCTTTCCTTTAGCCCTGAAAGTCTTCCCTTTGCCCTTTCACTAATTTTAATAGTGTTTCATCACCCTTGTCTCCTTATAATTTTTAGCTTTTATATATACTGTTTTATATTTTAACATTTTATTGTACATACTTCCCAGAATCCCTGTTTGAGGGAGATGAGCAGTTCAAAAATGTGAAAAATAAACAAGCTAACACGAGCAGTGATACTCTTACATGACTCTTTGGTGACTTTAATTGTTTTCCAATCAGTTTTCAAGCCCATTTTGAAGTGCTGATATTAACTTAAATTGCCTGAAATAAACTATTGGGGAAAAAAATTCCCATATGTCTGCCCAACTGCTAATATTAAATGGTTTAGACAGCAACTCAGAAAGGTTGATGTATACAAATTACTCTCCACAGTAGAATAGAAATATTTCTCAGGAGTGTCAGGTGTGTTACAACTTCTGAATTGCATAATCTCTGTTCACCTCCCCAATCTTTCTGTTAGAGTTTACACCGATCTCCAGCAGGTGCATCAGAACCTGAGTCATCCCCGTTTTGAGTTTACGGACTTGGAACAAGAAGCTGATATTCTCTACATGTTCTCTCACTTCAAAGATTACAGGTTACACAGCTATTTCCCTGCAAGTAACAATTATTTTTAACCTATTCAGTATCTGTATATTTGACTAAGACGTCCCCTGTGCTAAATGCTTTCCTGCTTTTTCAGAAAACTAAGTGAAGAAAAACCTCACGTGATGGTGAATCAGTTTCCGTGTGAAAATCTCCTCACCGTGAAGGACTGCCTGGCCTCCATTTCAAGAAGAGTTGGGGATTCAGAAGGGCCAAAATGGCTACCTCATACTTTCAATCTTTGTACAGAATTGCCCCAGTTCATCAGTTTCTTTCAGCAGTGTGAAAGGAGGTACAGGGCAGCTATGCATTTTAATCTTCCCTAATGTTAGTGTTCATTCTTACTTTGCAGATGTCAGATGGAAATAAAAGGAGTCCTTATGACACCTCCAGGAGTGTTCATTTTTCCTAGAGATGGGAGATGGGATAATGCCTCATTCTGTGTGATGCCTCTGAAGTTCTCCAGTTTTATAACATGGAGAGAGAAAGGGACAGAAAAATAGATATAGATATATTTTACCAACCTCCCTGTCTTTCTGCCTGCCTGCCTGCCTACATGCATACACACACACACACACACACACACACACACACACACATATCAACCTAATTTTTGCCTGCAGAGAAAACAAGTCCATCACAAAACTTACTGGAACTCAAGTTTCTTATTGACTCAGGCTCTGTTACCTTGTATTAGACAATAGCCCTCTTCACATATCTTCAGTTGAACATTTGACTAGCAAGTGTGGGCCTCTCCCTTTAGGTCAGATATGCTGATATTACTATAAATTGATGGGATTGCACAGGCACAGCAGAATCATGAGTTGGCATAAACAGTTTGAAGCTTCCACATGTGTAGGATTCCAGTTCAAATAGCAAAGAGGTATTTCTGTCATAGACACTTCACCTTATAATGATGATGATTACTAGTTCACTGGTAACTAGTGCATTTACGTAGATTTGTATGTATGCGTTTATAGGTACGTTTTTAGATTTATACTGCGTCTTTTATTCAGGAGCTCAAAAGAGCTTTCCCCATTCCAATATGGTAGATTGGACCTAGAGAGTGACTAATTCAAAGTCACCTTGTGAAATCCCATGGCTGAGGTTCAATTTGATCCTGTCTCTCCAGTCCTGGTCCAACATGTGCCATGCTGATTTTCTACATGTATCTCTACAGAAATAATTTGGATTTCTTTTTTTTTTTATTGCAAGTCATTAAAGTAAAAGTTGGGAAATATCTCACCCAATTCCAACATTCTATCAATACACCGCTCCTGCACAATCTTGATTCCCGATTGTCCCGGCTTCATGACTGCCGACAATGGCGGCCATGCCTGCTGCCGTTCCTGGAGAGCTTGCTTCGGACTAAATGAGGAATTTGCGGGTTCCTCATGGTCAGCAAAGTACCTCTCCTTCCTTCACTGTCCCTACAAGACAGCTGGGATCCAAAGGGTCTCCTAGCAGCAGTTACCAGCTGGATTTTCACGGGGCTCAGCAGAGCCTGCTATTTTCCAGCTGTTCTCGCCAAGGTTGCAACCAGAAGTCAGGAATAATTTGGGTTTCTTAATCAAAGGATTGGAATTAAATAAAACAAACATTAAACTTGTTTCTTCTGTGGATTCTAATCTAGAGGAAAAGACAACCATTGGATCTGCAAACCATGGAATCTGGCCAGAAGTCTGGACACTCACATCACCAAGAACCTTAACAACATCATCAGGCAGAGAGAAAGCATCCCTAAGGTCAGAACAAAAGACGTTTTGCAGAAAAAATGGTTGCTATTTTATTAGAAAAGTCTGAAGCAAATCAAGTTTTCTTTTTCCTTCACTCCTTTCTTTCGGGGCTGCTTCAACTTTCTGCAACATCACAGGATTTAAAGCATTATGCTTTTTTTCATAGCACAAGCCACATCTTTCCGATTTCAGGACAACAAGGGAATTTTGGTCTGGCAGTTTTTCATTCCTTACACCTCTTCTCTAAAGAATTTTCAGTGCACTCACTTCCAAAACACGTCATTAATTTTTCAGCATAAATTACCAAAGTCCTCGGCTTACAACCATTTGTTTAGTGACCATTTGAAGTTACAACAGCACTGAAAAAAGTCACTTATGATCGGTTTTCACGCTTACAACAGTTGCAACATCTCTGATCACATGATTAAAATTCGGGCACTTGGTAACTGGTATGTATTTATGACAGTTGCAGCATCCTGGGGTCATGTGATCCCAATTTGTAACCATCCCAGCAACAAGCAAAATCAATGGGGGAAGTTGCATTTGCTTAACAACTGTGGCAAAAAAAAGATTGTAAAATAGGGCACACCTCACTTAACTACTGCCTTGCTTATCAACAGAAATTTGGGACTCAATTGTGGTCATAAGTTGAGGACTACCTATACATTGTTTCAGTATAAATTACATATATATATATCCAAATACATTCCAATTTTCAATTCCAGTTTCAGGTACAATATGCAACAAGGAAAAGTCTTGACGACAGCCCTAATTCAAATTGTTTTCATGATTTCTGTTGATACGTTGAGTTAAGGTGATGTAAACATTAAAAAAGTAATTTTGAAACCATTACATTGTTTTGTGCACCTGATTTCTACTGTAGATAAATGTTTGTAGATTTAAAATTCTCCCTGAAAAATAAGTTCATTTCTTAGACCCCTTTCCTACAAAAATCCTGAGAGAAACGCCACTGGGGATTGTAGCCAGAATAAGCAAGCAATTACACCAGGGGTGAAATACTCCTGGTTTGGACCAGATCGCCTGATCCGGTAGCAATGGTGGCGTGTGGTTCAGAGAACCAGTAGCAAAAATCCCTGCCCCACCCCATGCCTAGCTGAGCCGCGCAATCATCAGAGGCTTTTTTTAATTTTATTTTTAAAAGCATTTTTTCTACAACCTCTTCGGCCAAAAAAATGCTTTTAAAAGTAAAAAAAAAAAGCCTCTGATGATCACGCAGCTCAGCTGGGATCATCAGAGGCTTTTAAAAGCATTTTTTCTACCACCTCTTTGTGGCCAAGGGGATGCTGCAATGGACATAAGTGTGAAACTTTGAACAGTCACTAAATGATGGTTGTAAGTCAAGAACTATCAGTATTATGATAGCCATTCATTTTTTTCTCTTTACGTTCCTAAATTCTATTGGTGGTGGTGGTTGTTGTTGTTATTATTATTATTCTGGGAAGTTGACACAGTTTACTTACTTAGAGAGTTTCAAGTTTCTCATCTTTCAAAATGTCACATATTAAATTTCTTTAGAATCCGTAGTCGCTACCTTGTCTTGAAGAGTTGGGTCAGAATTATAAGCTACCTTGCATGTCCAAGATTGGCTGTGTTGTAAGCAAAATGTATTTCCATCTTTTTAAAACGATTTCTGCTCTTTTAGGTAGTGTCTAAATATATTGAAAATCCGGTTTTGTTTCATCTTGAAGATGTGGGACTAGTTAAATTTGATGTTCGTTATATCGTCCTGCTGAGATCGGTTAACCCACTCAAACTGTATGTTTATGATGTGTTTTGGCTCCGGTTCTCAAATAGGTAATCATCATCATCTACAGTGGTATTAAGCTTGTGGGATTTCTGAATTTCATAAACTAACTTTGTGTCCCTGTCTGGTTTTTTCCCCCCCTCTTTAAGGCCATTTTCGCTTGACGATTTAGATGATTATGAGAAGCATTTTACTGTTATGAATTATGCCCCTGATAAACCTTTAAAGCAGGTGAGTAAATGATCAAGGAAAAGGAGAAGTCACCTTCAAACTGTGATGATGTTAGTATATCAGGATACATGTTAGGTTGAAGGTGAGCCGTAGGACTGGAGCAGTCAGGATTGCTTATGGGCAGCTGTTTTAAAGACAAGCACATCTAAATTTAAAAGGTTGTCTAAAAATATCCATAGTGCTGCCTTTATTTCTTAGAAGGTACAAGCTTGTAAAATATTTAGCTTTTAAAAATATCATTCCAGGAATTGTAGTTTGTATTGTTTCTCATAAGACAACAGTATAGTTTGAGTACATGAGTATTAAATGAGTATTGAGCAAGTTTTAATGTATGTTCAGGGATGAAATTCAGCTGGTTCGGGAGAACCGGTAGCGGAAATTTTGAGTAGTTCAGAGAACTGGCAAATACCACCTCTGGCTGGCGCCAGAGTGGGGTGGGAATGGAGATTTTGCAATATCCTTTCCCCAGGAGTGGGAGGGAATGGGGATTTTGCAGTATCCTTCCCCTAGAGTCAGGTGGGAATGGGGATTTTGCAGTATCCTTCCCCAGGAGTGGGATGGGAATGGAGATGTTGCAGTATCCTTCCCTGCCACGCCCACCAAGCCACACCACGCCTACCAAGCCACACCACGCCTACCAAGCCACGCCCACAGAACTGGTAGTTTTTAAAAAATTGAATTTCACCACTGTGTACGTTCCAAGACAAACTTGTATGAGGCACAGTGCAGCTGGTCTGTAATGAGCCAGCGACATGTTATGATGAAAAAAAAAGTTGATTGACTAAGCTGAGTTTCTTTTCCTTAATTTTTGGACAAACTACCAAAATTAATAACACTGGGTAAGCATTTCAAAATCAGTCATGAGACTCATTGCTTGAAATTCTAGCTGTTCTTTGTAGGTCTTTCAGATTTTAATAAAACAGCCAGTGGGGAAAGAAGAAATTCTACCTCGGAAAGTTAAAATAAAAGCAAGGAAGAAAATATATAATCTTTTTTTTTATTTAATTTGCAGATCCATTATAATGAATTTATTCCACTTTTTGAGAAGCAGTACTCAGAATATTCTTGGAAAACTGTTGAAGTAAGTTACTTTTGATTTAATTTTTTTTCTCACCTTGCTTCCATTTGCTGTTATAAATCACTTAAAATCTAATTGGAATAAAAAAATTAATTGAGATTTTTAAAAGTAATAAAATAAGCAAGTTAACTTTTAAGTGTTATTTCAACTTGAACCACAAGAGGGAGTAAAAGTCACATTTTAAAAGAAGGGACCGGAATGATGCAGCATTGAAAAGATCCTTTAAAAAATTAATGTAAAAGGACACTTTAAAGAAAGAAGGATCCCAGGGCTTCAAAATTAGAAAAAAGGCTAAAAAGTTAAGTCCATACCTTAAAACTGCAAGAAGAAAAACACAGTCTCCAAAAAAAAATTAATTGTCAAAAGTCAGCTGGAACGTGTTTATGTGATCCTGTGATTTTCCAGCTGTCTCAAACACATGCCTGGATCGTGATCATGTGACTATGGGGACCCTGTGGTGCTCACAAGCGCAAGGACCAATCAGAACATCAAATAGTTGCTAAATGAATGGTCATAAGTCAAGGACCATGGGTACTACTTATTCAGTGCCATCAGAAGTTTGAATAGTTGCTGAACGAATGGTCAATTAAAGAAAGACCACCTGTATTTCCCAAAATAGATCCACTCTTTCAATTTGTACAGTTGGAGTGATAATACACATTAAGTTTTGCTCCGTATGTACAGGATTTCATTGATTTGATGGCTTCCCAAGTGGAGATGTTATTGCTACCCTACACAGTACTGTACTGTTTTAAAGGCAACTATCTTTGTAATCTAAAACAGCTTTATTAATACATTGGAGGGAGAAGAGGAGGTTAATGGTGCATATACCAAAAAAATCACAGGATGGGCTGTTTCTTGCTTCAGATACCCTCTACTTCAGCATTAGCAGAAGTTTTGGGTTCCAGCTCTCCTAATCCCCACTTTGAATGGGCAGAAGTCTTGCTGGTTGGAGCTCTCTGGAAATCTTGTAGGAGAGGTTCATGTCAAGGATATTAGAATAGAATAGAATAACAGAGTTCGAAGCGACTTTGGAGGTCTTCTAGTCCAACCTCCTGCTCGGGCAGGAAACCTTATACCTGTGATGGCAAACCTGTGGCACACGGAGCCATCTCTGCGGGCATGCGAGCCGATGCCAAGGTCAGCTCCACAGTGCATACCCGTGCGTCTTCCACGGGCCAGCTGATTTTTGGGTCTCTGCTGGGAGGCGCCTGCGCACATGCAAAGGGCTGGGGGGGTGTCATGTGCAAGGGGTTGGGAGTTGCACGCACATTCATGGAGGGGGGTGTGGGGTGTGATGTTCCCCATGCCCCATTTTTGGTCCCAGGAGGCTCTAGGGAGGCCTGCTAGCACCAAAATGGGGGTTGTGTGTGCATGCGCGGGGAGCAAGTGGAGTGCGGGGGGAGCGCGCACATGTACAGGGGGCATTGAATTATGGATGTCTGCACGTGCGCTGTTGCACAGGCTTTAGGCACCCGAAGAAAAAAAGATTTGGCATCACTGTCCTATACCATTTTAATTATTTTGGTTATCCAGTCTTGGAGAATTCACAACTTCTGGAGGCATGTTGGTAGCTTTCCTTTTTGCGAAAGCCAATGCGCAGACTTCCATCCTTTCTCAAGTTATGTTTTAACAGCTCTTGGTTTTTAAAAATGGAAAAAGTGTCCAGGTGCACCAACGCCTGCATTTCTTGTTGTCTTTAGGAAGACATCTTTAAGGCATTTGTTGAGTTATTCCGAGCAGTTTGTGCCAAACCGGCACCCTCTGGCATCTGTGATTATCCATCTTCACGAGCTATCTATGCCATTGACCTGATGCTGAAATGGGAATCATCTGATACTGGTGAGTCTTAGCGCCTGTTTGATTTTACCCACAGACAGTTTGGGGACTATTTTGAAACTCAGCAAAGTCTCATATAAAAATAAAACTGGAATAGAATCCCAACCATCTGGGAAAGAGTTTTATCCCCATTATTAGTAGGTGGTATAGTATTGTTGCAGCAGATGGGGTGGAGGGACAGAGACAAAAAACCAATCCTTTGTGGTTAGTTTTTTTTAAATGGGATTCGGTGGCCTGTAGTTTTTTTCCCCCCTCCGCCAAAATACTGCTTTTAAGTTTTCTTTTGGAGTGGCATCCATGAAGATGCTGCAAAGGCCATCACTGAAAAACGGTCATAAGTCACATTTTTTAGTACCGTTGTAACTTTGAACGGTCACTAAACGAACTTGAGGACCCAGTTTGTTGGGGGCAATAAGCTGACTTTGTATAAATATAAAAATATACAAAAGTATGAAGGCTATTGCTTAACGCACTGTAAGCCGCCCTGAGTCTCCGGAAAAGGGCGGCATATAAATCAAATTTTAAAAAAAAAACTGTTGTAAGTGGAGGAGTACCTGTAACATGTATCACTGAAGTAGACATTGTGGTGTTAAATGTTAGGGCTATTGCAGAGGTGTCAAACTGGCAGCCCGGGAGCCCACCTTCCTCCCCAACCTCCTCACTGTCCAACTCTGTTGCCAGCTCTACTGGCCGCTGGCGGACCACAACACTGCCTGGATGCATCACGCACAGGCCACAACTACCCCAGCTTCACAATAGGAAAAAAGCCGCAAAACTTCATGTGATAGCAACTTGATGCAGTGAGTTTGGCACCCGTGAGCTATTGCAATTTAGAGAAAGGCATTTTCTGTTCCAGGAAAGTAGAACGGAGGGGGAAGGATTCCTTCTGTAGCGCTGAGATGAGAGGAGGGCCTTCCTTCTTCAGTGAATTGCAGAGGAAAGCTTCATCTTCTGGCAATTGGGCCGTTTCTGATTACGGCCAGTTTCTGCTTGCTTTTCCTTTTTTTTTCTTTTCTTTATAATTCACCTGGTATTTTTGTACTTCTCTGTCTTCTAGGAAAGCAACATATGCAGCCCCAGATTCTAGAGGTGAATTTCAACCCTGATTGTGAGAGAGCATGCAAATACCATCCATCATTCTTCAACGATGTTTTCTGCACTCTGTTTTTGGATGAGCCTAACAACTGCCATGTGACGTCTATTGTTTAGGTCCACGTGGCATAATTTGGTATTGAAGAATGGTATACTTCAGTTCTATGAGCTGCTTTGTGCAAATATTTTTTCCTATTAGCATCTTTCAGAACAAAATGTCTCTTGTGTCATATAGAATATATGTGTAATTTACATGCAAGAAGTAGTTTTGCTTTTGATCAGATTCGCATCAGTCTGCTGAATTTGTCAAACAAAGTATGCTTTTATATATATTGAAGATCATGGAGATTTAGTTGCAAATCGATTTCTTTTTCTTTTTTTCTTTTCTTTCTTTTTTTGCTATAATTAGCATGTTTTTAATTTTTTCTGTGAAAGTATATCTGTATAGCGTTTATCTGTCTGCTCTACTTTCTTGATATACCGAATTTGATGTCATTGAAGCCGTTATTTTATCCAACAGAATTATGTTCTCGCCTACTCCCTTTACGATGCTTTGCTTAAATAATAATAATATGGAACAATCATTTCAAAAGCTTCAGCTGGCTTGTATGACCAGTGATATTTCAATTTTTTTTAATAAACAATTATCAGCAAAGTATGAATAGTTTGACTTTGATGTCACATTTAACATTTGAATTTCAAGATAAAGATGAGGTAGGAAAAGCCAAAGGTGGTTCTTTGCACCACAGATGTTTCTTTGGGATATTTAGGATGAAAGATTCAAATCATAGCTCAGTTACCATGCCAATCATTTTTTAAAAATATTTTTAAATATTAAATAAACGCATGTCTACCCATCATCTTTTAATTAATGCTAGTAAGAGCCAGTCCTTTTTATGTTCTTTATGTTGTTTCAGGACTATTTTGGTGAGTTTAAAAAAAAAAGGCCTGTGATCATGCTTGGTCTGCTTTGCAATTGGTAAAGCACAAATCCTTTAAAATAATCTGAATTATTTTAGGATCTTTTTTTTCCCCAAAAGAACCTGAATGCAGAATTATTTTTTTCTGTTCAGGACACACATTTCACCACTCAGAATAACTTTCCGAAAAAGATGGTTTAAATCCTGTTTAACTTATCATAATTGGTGTCTGGGTTTAACTGAGCTCCTATAGGAGCTGTGCCAACATCTTGGCTTCAAACAGTTTGTGACAGCTGGCATATATTGGGCACCTTTACCAAAGAGAGAGTTGTTGTTTAATTTTCCTAGGTGTTCGAAACAACCTGGACTGGATGTATCACTTGAATCATGCAGCATAAAACCCAGATCCTTAAAATGGAACAGTCTGTATTTTGTGGTTTTGATAAATCAGATGAATTGTTTACATCGCCTTAGAAAACTCATGATTGTTTGCACACTGTTACCCCATAAGGAGAATTCCTTGTAGAAATAGTCAGTGCTCTCATGACGACATTTCCTTAGAGACTGTGGCATTCATTTAACAACCACCATGTCACTAAACAACCACTGCAAAAAAGTAAAAGCAAGCATGGTCACCTATTAACGATTGGCATGACTTAACAATTGTAATTCGAGGCTCAATTCTGGTCATTAGTTGAGGACTATATCTAAATGCCCTGGGTGCAATCCCAAAACATCTGGAGCACCATTTGAACAGATCAGCATTGACAAAATCATCAGTCAATTGCAAAAGGCAGCTTTACTTGCAACCGCTTATATCCTGCAGCTGCATCTATAATAACACGCATCAAACAGCAACATCTATCTGTCAAAGGGCGAGTATAGACTCAATAAATGGATGGAAATGTCAAATCCAATCTAAACATCTGGTTGACTTGACTGTGTAACCAACAATAATAATAATTACTGAAATGTATTGACTTTAATATTGCTGCCCACTTTCTTACCTTTCTTTTTCCATTTTGCTAATCTGTCACATTTATTTGAATGCTCTTGGGACAGAAATCAGTCCTGCAACATTCATTAACCTATCAGTCCAAACCTTGCATTGAAAATCTTGCATTGTTATAATAACATAATACTATGTTTTGTAAAGTTACTATGCTGTCTTATAGGTAAAACATGCACTAAAACATTCAATCAATCAATCAGTGAAAATCAGAGCCGACCCATGAGGCTCTCTGTGCTTTGATTCCCAAATTGTTGTGTACACATCCTTGGACTTCTCTTCACACCCTCCCCTCTGGTCACGCTTCAGTCCATTTACCTTTTCGGAAGATCATCTTCAGGAAGGAGAAGCCGCTGACCCATGGGTGAAATCTACTTCCCTTCCTTATCAGTTCGGAAGAGTGTGTGTGTGTCACATGCACGCACCCGCCCTCTGCATATATGCAAACCCTTCTGCGCATGTACAGAGGGTAAAAAAATGGTTACTTCTTGGTTAAAATCAGGAAGTAACAGCAACCAGGCTGCTGGGTGGAGCCTCGCGCTGCCGTCACTACCGGTTCTTTGAACCACCCATCGCCATCGTTACCAGTTCAGCCAAACCAGTCCGAACTGGTAGCATTTCACCCCTGCGCTGACCCGTCTCACAGACTTCCTATAGGGTGTTCTGACCTAGGCTTCACCAAATCACGAAACAGACTCCTTGTCCCAAAAAAAACCCTTTTTATTTGGCTAATGTGATTTCCTAGCATTCACATCCAGCAAAGTCCCGGCAAGCAGTCTTTCAAGGGTGAATTGCAACAACAGAGCTTATCAGTCCTTGGATAGTTGCCAGGCCGATAGCTTCCAGGTGCAACGCTGTACAATGAAAGTTTCTCTTTCAGAAGGCAAGCTTGAAACCTTTCTGAGAGTCTCCTTCCTGAGGAATCTTCTGAACCAAAGTGCGATTGGGCAAATTAAATTGAAATGCAAACATGGAAACGAAGCCCAGCCTTGGGACCTTCTACATCCAAGGGGTGCTTAATGTTTGGGCTGCCTCGCTAGTCATCTCATGGACCTCTTGCCACAGATTTTGGCTGGCCTGTAGGTCTCTTCTGACACAGGAAGCCTTGTGTGGTGGTGTTGCTATAGGTCTTATTTATGAAGAAGGTTCCTTTTTCCAGAGCTGTCTTTTATGGGGAAATCTGAGAAAGGAGAGACAGGTGCTGGGGTCCTCAGCAAATTTTTAGGTCTCCTCTGGATGAAGTCTCACTCAGACTTTAGGCCAGGGGTCGACAACCTTAAACACTCAAAGAGCCACAAAGGTCCTAACCGGAAGCCCCCGTTCAATTCTGGAGCCGACCAGAAGTCTGGTTCCCCCATCATAGTCTCCTCCAAGCGCAGCGTCCTTTTTCCTCTACCTATCCTAACTGAGAGCCCGATCAATTGTGGAGCCAACCAGCAACAGCAGAGGGATGAAAGAGCCACATGCGGCTCCAGAGCTGAGGGTTGCTGACCCCTGCTTTAGGCAAATCTTCCCAATGGAAGGGAATACCAAGGAGATTTGGTACTGCCCTCCATTTTTGCTTCTGGAGAACTTTTGAGCATGAACTCCTGGCTTGTTTGTTGTCCTAGAATGCCTTGTTTGTCTCCCAAAATTGGGGGGAGGGGGTTAAAATCCCCTAAAACAGAGAGGAAAGAATCTAAGGAAAAGAATGGACGAAAGCTTATTTTCCAGAATCACTTGATTTTGATTGAGATTTGTCCTCTCCCTACTATTAGTTTAACTTTGGGATGCACATTGTCTGTGGATGTCCCTACATCTCCCTCTTGGGTCAGCTTGCGCCATTGTTCTGTTTAGGTGAAGATACCCCCCCCCCTTGTTCCTCTAGCACAGAGGTCTTCCAACTTGGCAGCTTTAAGACTTGTGAACTTCAACTCCCAGAATTCTTGGAGTTGAAGTCCACAAGTCTTAAAGCTGCCAAGTTTGGGGACCCCTGCTTCTAGCACAAGAGTAATGGAATTTCTTAACATCAGAAATTATTTTCTATGTATTGTAGTTTTGGTTTTTTTTAGAACCTTGGGCAAACTGAGGTCTAAATTTGCCAATATGAATTTAAGATCTCTGGCACAGAATCGTGAGGTTTTCCAAAAGGCAGCTATGGAAGGTGGAAACCCCAACAAGGAGTTTCAGTAGGAAGGGATTCTTAGTGATTCAGAAAAGTCTTGGCCTCTGCTCTACCACTGGGCCAAAGAGAGCATTTGGTCAAAGAGACAAGTTCCTTCTGTGTAAATCTTTTTGAAGGAGCCCTAGTCCTGAAGATATTCCTGCTCTATCTTACTCCACTTAATTCCCCCATTCCAGGGCAAATAGTTTTCTAACCATAATGTTCCATGAGTTTTTTTGGAACCTGATCAGAGGTGGGTGTTAGCAGGTTCTGACCAGTTCTGGAGAACCGGTAGCGGAAATTTTAAGTAGTTCGGAGACCACGTAAATACCACCTCTGACTGGCTCCGCCCCCATCTATTCTCTGCCTCCTGAATCCCAGCTGATTGGGAGGAAATGGGGATTTTGCAGTAAACTTCCCCTGGAGTAGGGAGGGAATGGAGATTTTACAGTATCCTTCTGCTGGAGTGGGGTGGGAATCAGTGGTGGGTGGCTCCTGGTTCTGGTTCTTGCGAACCGGTAGTAAAAGCAGTGAGAGGCTCCGCCCATCCACCCTGATATCATATTTGGCGATCTGCGCATGCACGCTCCCGTTGCGAACCGGTAGTAAAGGTAAGTAGAACCCACCCCTGGAGGGAACGGAGATTTTACAGTATCCTTCCTCTGCCTCTCCCACCAAGCCACGCTCCCAGAACTGGTAGTAAAAAAAAATTTGAATCCCACCAACACCAGGTGTGTTGGACCTCTGGACAACTTTAAACATCAGCTTACAGCTCACAGATGTCCAGCCTCTGCACCAGTGGTGGGTTTCAAAAATTTTTACTACCGGTTCTGTGGGTGTGGCTTGGTGGGCGTGGCGTGGCATGGCTTGGTGGGCATGGCAGAGGAAGAATACTGCAAAATCTCCATTTCCACCCCACTTCAGGGGAAAGTTACTGCAAAATCCCCATTTCCTCCAGATCAGCTGGGACTCGGGAGGCAGAGAATAGATGGGGGCGGCGCCAGTCAGAATTTTTACTACCGGTTCTCCGAACTACTCAAAATTTCCCCTACCGGTTTTCCAGAACTGTTCAGAACCTGTTGAAACCCACCTCTGCTCTGCACCACACCTTCCCCCACAATTGAGAAGACTGCGACAAGCCTAATTCATGGTGGTTTAAAAGAAGTGTGCGATCCCACGCGATTAAAAATGATCAACCAACAATTAAAAGTAAGAGGGAAAGGAGTTGGAGGCTTTTCTGAACTACATCTCCTTGTTTCCCTTTCCTAAGAAGCCAAATGGGCACTTTTATCCTTGGAATACCACCCCCACCACCCCCAGAAGCTGGTTACAAAAAGAGGGAACGTTCCCCAGAGTTCAGCAGTCCTTCTGAAGACCTACTTACACCTTGGAAGACATCTTCACTCTAATAACTGGCCACTGACAGTTAATGACAGTTCAGCCAGGATGGATGAAGTCACGAAGCCATTAGAATTCCCAAGGAGATAACAGGCCTCTTTTGGAATCCTACCAAAGGTCTACCTGCTCTATCTTTACTACAGACACCAATGCCAGCCAAATGTCTCTAGGAACCTACTAGCCCAAAGGTGTCAAACTGGATTTCTTCAATGGCCGGATCAGCATTGTAGTTCACCGCCGCGGGCCAGTGGAGGGGGTGGGGGGAAATAGGTTGGATGCCTCCTGCAGCACTCTGATGACCAAAACAGGGCATGTGAAGGCCCCACGAGGCCCCCACATGGCCTGTTTTTGGCCTCCATGACCTCTTGCAGCACTGCCAGCCGAAAATGGGCCACGCAGAGGCCCTGCGAGGCCTGTTTTCAGCCTCCCTGGCCTCCAGCAGCACTCTGCTGGCCAAAAACGGCCATGCGGAAGCCTTGCGGGGCCTGATTTTGGCTGGCAGAGTGCTGCTGGAGGCCAGGGAGGCCGAAAATGGACCATGCAGGAGCCGCATGCGCCCCCCCCCCCTCAGCCCATTTTGGCTGGCAGAGGCACCGCAGGCTAGTCCTTTGATATTTCCAGGCTGGCCCCCCTGTCCTAGCCAATCACTAAAGCTGCCTATTTCTCAACTTCTGGCACAGAAAGAAGGATGTAGATTGCCTCTTTTTTTATAGAAGCTCCACTTAAGCGAGCTGACTGAAAAAAAGAACCATTGATGCCGCTCTTGATCCACTTCCAGCCTGATTCCCTTTTTTATTTAGTTTTATTTATTTATTTTCATCAAGCATGTATTAGATAATAGATATAAACATGATTATGAATATATGAAATTAATATGAATAAAAGGGAACATTAGGACAGGGACCTTTGTGGTGTAATGCTGGGTTGTTGGCTTTTTTTTTAATGCTGTCATTCCTTCTTCCAAGCTGCTTAGGTGCAGAAACCCCTAAGTATTGTTAGATAGTGTTGAGTTTAAGGAGGGGGGTAGAAGGAGGGAGAGAGGGAGGGGGCCATTGAGGCCAGGGGTGGGTTCTACTTACCTTTACTACTGGTTCGCATTGCGTGCACACTCTTCTGCGCATGTGCAGATCACCTGTGATGACGTCCGGGTCAGTGGCCGGAGCCTCCTGCCGGTTTTACATACCGGTTCTTGCGAACCTGTCCGAACCGGGAGCAACCCATCACTTATTGAGGCCCTTTGGCAGTTTATCTATGCCCTCAGGACAACTGAATCAGTGCAAATGGTTGTGGAATCTTCTTGGGACTGCTGAAGACAGCAGCCGTGTTGTAGACAGGAGATAGGTTGTGCTGTGATCGCCTTCTATCGAGGGAGGGCTGTTCGATTCTAACATAGATTAACTTTTACACACACACACACACACAAACACACACCCCCTTTCAAACCAATGGTCCTCTCTATCCAAAATGTGGACTTCGCTGTCTTCAAAGGAATGGCCTTTGTCTCGCAAATGCAGATGGACTGCTCAATCGTGTCCTGATGGGATTGTTCTCCTAGGTCAGTGATGGCTAATCTTTTTGCCATCGCATGCCAGGAAAGGGTGGTGGGGAAGGTTTGCACGTGTGTATACCCACACCCATAATTCTATGCGGGCCATTTCTGATCTCCGCGGGGTTGGGGAAGGCTGTTTTCACCCTCCCTAGATACATAGAGAGGATCTGGAGCCAGGTGAGAAAGAAAAACGGGCCTTCCCCACACATCCCAGGCCCTCCGGAGGCAGGAAACAGCCTGTTTCCCTACTTCTGGTGGGCCCAGAAGGCCCGAAATTCAGCTGGCATGCGTGCCAGAGTTGAGCTGGGGTGCCCACTGATATGGCTACACATGCCATAGGTTCTCCATCACGGTCCTAGGTTGTGCCATGCGTTTGTGAAGTGGTTGCCACAAACCAATGAATTGCAGGCAGTATGTACCCAGTCACAATAACTGCTTCCACAGGTACGGTAGCAACTTATATTGAAAGTGTGGGATTCTGAGCTGCTGATTTACCTCATTATACAATACAGGGGGAATCATGCCAATAGCAATCAGCTTTTGTGCAGTTTGGGGAAGATAAGACAAATTACCCTTTAATAATCATTATAAATGATTATTTGGCAACTGTCTTTAGAACTCTGTGTATAAGAACATCAATTGCTTTAATAAAGCATCACTGGAAAAGTGATGTTGCTTGTCCACAACATTCAGAGAGTCTATAATTATTGTTATTTTAAAATATTCCCTCTCTGCTGTAAGATAATAATATTTGAACATCAACATCTCCTTTGTTGTGTGGAGAAATGTTTTACTTTGCTGATAGGGGTAATGTGGGTCAGGATAGATGATCTTTGGATACCTTTATATATTCATTATAAAATATATTAAAGGCAACTATATTCTGAAGACAAGAAATATGTGCAGCTGCAGAGAGTACAATGCCAACATGTAATTTCCTTTGATATTCTAAAAAGGCCCCCCTGACCTGTCAGAAGAAAGGAGCATCCCTAGCTTGTCAGAAGACAGATGGCTAAAGGTGGTTAGGTCATGGGCATCCATATGGGCTAAAACTTGTCCTTCAACAAGAAGAAATTTGTACTTCAGCCAAAATACAAGAAGAATTATGAGATAATGTAAAACTTTAATAATTAGGAAAATGACAATTAAAAATGACAAATGTATATTAACCATATATGGAAAAGTTGCTGTGTTAGCAGAATCCTTTGTTTAGAAAAGTATATAATGTGTCATACAAGCATGGAGACTTGACTCTAAGCCAAGATTGGAACCTGGCTTACGAGTCTTTGCGCAAATAAACTCTCTCTCTGATTGACCCAGGAATGTTGCTTGGTCACTTCATTCCATAACAATTCTGGCACCGCAGAGGCGACTACAGTGACGGCTGCCCTGGTGGGATCGGCTCCTTCCCAAACGGAACATCCATTAAGCCGGCTACAAGGACTCAATTGCAGTCTCAGGAATCTTCCGGTGAGGAGGTGCCGTAAACCCACCAGCGAAACAGACCAGTCAAGGACCCACAAAGGTCAATCAGACAGAGACCCCAACAGAAAAAATTTCAAAAAAGAAAAGCAAGCCTGCAGGTAAGTATAAATCAAGGAATTTTAGTTTCTTTTAACAAGGGTGCCCACTATTAATTAGTGGATGAGGAAACTTGATCAATTTCCTGGAAGACAAGGAGTGGCCTTAAGTCTTCAAGTCATGAGTTCGAGTCTCATGTTAGGTCTGTGTAATAGAGAACTTGAAAAAGTTAAAGTACACAGAATGAAAAGGAACTAAGAAACGAAAGGAAATTGTTTTATTGTTCTTCCCACAGGGGTTTAGCAGGTAATAAAAAAGTAAAGCCTGTCTAAAAGGGAAAACAACTTGAATTGATTGCTTTGATGTGATTTCTGTTGAAAATTATTTTGTTTTGTTGATGTGCATTTATAATGATAGTGTGCAGAATTGAATAAGAATTGAATTAATTGTGACATGTCTATTAATTGAACATCTTGACTTGGAGATGTGGGAAACGGAGAGTAGTTTGGGCCCACAATCATAATTATGATTTAACTGCTCTCTGAGTTCCCCCACTCCTTTAAGAATAAACTATAGGCTAGCCAAGGAAGTAAAATTAAAACAAACAACTTCCCTCCACAGATCTGGAAATGTTTAATGGTATGTTTGTGTATGTGTATGTATGTAGGCATTTCCAAACAAATATTTAGAAAAATGGAGCTCCTTTAACACATTTTAATGATTGGTTTAAGTGAGATTTCTGCATGAAGAGATCTGATTGCAGCATAAATGTGAGTGTGTATGCGAGGTGTCCTAAAAGCTCATAAGGAGTGATTGATTCTGTGCCCTGTGAATGTCTGTGTGTTGTTGAACGGATGCTGAAGAGGCGAAAGGAGATAAGAATCCTATGCAGTTTAACCATTTTTTTTCCTCTCCCTGTATTCCGGACCCCCCCCCCCCCGCTTCCTTTGCAAAAAGCAGGAAAAGGGTGGGCTGCGGGCTTTTGTTCTTTTCACCATTTTTTTCTCTCTGCTGAACCAGCCTGAGAAAGGCGGGGTAAGGCTATCTGATACCTGCCTTTGTAGCTTCACTGTTTTTGACTCGGAATACAGTTTCTTTAAGGGAGGATGGCTTCTCCGTTTGCTTTTAAAAACTTTTTCCTTTTCTCTTAATCTGTCTGAGAAGGGAGGGCTAGTGGGGGATCGGCTGCAGCCTCTCACTCTCTCCCCCCCCCTCTCTCTCACTGTTTCATTTGCATATAAAAGCTTTTCTTTCTGCTCTGAAAACAATTTTGATTTTATTTTTCTGCTAATTCTTGAGGTTTCAAATATTTAATTAAACCTATATAAAAGAAATGACTTTAAAAAATTTTCTGAATCTGACTTGCATTTTATTAAAAAGCAGAGACTGACCCTAAAGTTTGATACAAATATGCTTCAGAGCATTGATCTAAAATACTTCATTTAAATTGTTTTACTTTTGCAGCTATTCTCCTTACAATATAGGAAGTTAAGAAAGTTGGGAAGGGAGGCAAAGCCTTTCCTTTCTGGGGTTCAAAAGCTCCCGGCTAGGAAATTGCTTCAAGGTGGTTGGGGACAGTAGTAGTTTATTGTTTATAGGAAGGCGACATGACAAATGCAAGCATAGCTTTCCGAAGCTAGCCTGTTTGGACTGCAAGGGTAACCTTTTTATATCCTAAAATGTCTTTTGATTTTCTCTGTGACTCTTTAAAGTCTTTTGAAATTCCTTTGATTTGTGTGTGATTGTTTTAAAAATTCTAATTACTTTGATTTGTTTTCTTTTCCTTATTGGGTATTTTTTTCTTTAAGGTGGGGGCTGGATCTCTGCCTGCGTTTTTTGCTTATTTCTTTTTGAGGAATTTCACTACTCTTTTGTGTTTCCTATATTTTCCAACAAAGAGAGAAAGGAAGTTTTAGTGTAATCCAGAAAAGTTGTCTTTAAAGTTGGTTTGCATAGACTTGTGCGGACTTGGAAGCTAGAAATGGGAGTTAGAGGGTGGAACCGATAAACAGAAAGATTTGGGATTTGTTTTTGGGATCATGTGGGACCTTCGGAAGGCAAAGAAAGGGTGCCCAATCCAAAGAAGGGAAGCTTAAGTGTACAATTTGATGGCAGAAGATGAAAGTCAGTACTAGTGGCGATGGGTGACTCCTTTTTGGATTACACAGAGAGCTCTTGATAAATTTAATACTAGGACCAACAGAAGAAAGTAGTATTTTTTTAAATTAACTGAAATCAAAATAAGTGAACAAAGCATTAGAATACACTTAATTAAGTGAAGGAAATAGAACATCATTCCTGATAGAATAGAAGAGGTGGCATTACAACCTCTACCTGAAATCAAGCAAGAACTAAGGAGATACTGAGGTTTGGGTTGATGGGAATACTGATCTTACCAAACCCCTGTATGCAAAATTAATTGAATCTGGACTTTGGAATTTGAAATGGGAGGGGCACAAAAAGAGGAAGCTTTGAAAATTTGAAACAAGCTTTAACCAAGGCTTCTATATTAAGTTTACCAAATTTGGAAAAGCCCTTCCATCTCTTTTAAACACAGTATATGGATTTGCACAAAGAGGTGTTGGCTTAGGACTGGACAGGACAAAAGAAACCCATGGCATTCCTGTCAAACATAATGGACCCAGTAATAAGGGGATGGCCACTATGTATTCAAGCAATTGCTGTTACTGGTCCAATAAAGTGGGAAATTGATCTTTGGGGAAGCCCTTATTGTGAGCACCCCATCTAAAATATGAAGCTATTTTAATGCAGCAGACTGACTTAATTTTAATTACAGATCACAATTTGAATCCAGCACAGTTCTTAGCCAACACTAGATTAATGGATCAGTTTGGATTAAAACATTATTGTGCTAAAGTAATTGATTTACAAAATAAAATAAATAAATAAATAAAAATAAGACCAGATTTGGAGGTACACCCCCTGGAACAAGAACAAGCAATTTTTATTATAAATGGACACACTTTAGAGATCCTGGAAGCAAGGGGTTTGCCTCAAAATTGGTCTGCTTAAACCTGTGAAGTGCATGCACTAAATCAATCTCTATGCATCTTGGGAGGAAACATAAACAGATTCCAAGCATGCATTTGGGATAATGCATACATTTAGCAAACTATGGGTGAAATCATTGGGGAATTCAAGCTATTGTAAATGAACTTTTAAAATGTTATAATAATATTGGAATATATCCTTTAGCAAATTATAGACAAATGTTTAATTTGTGAAGAAAAGCGGCGAATAAACAAGCTGTCAGAAAACATCATATGGGTGATCAGATGGGTGGAGATCACCAGCTTTAAAATCATTTCAATGTACTCAAATGGATTTTACAAAATTACCAAGAAGGGGGAGAGTACAATATTTATTGGTCATAGTAGACCGCCTCATAAGGGGGGTTAACGCCTTCCCTGCAGTAATGCTACAACAACAGAAGTGTCAAGAGTTTACTTAGATCCAACCTAGAAAGAATATTAGAATACCATCAGATGTATTGTTGTTTGGTATAGCTTTCATGTCAGGAAGCATATGCATTGATTACCTGGAAACCAGAAACATAGTATTGAAACAACATGTATATAAACTGTCCAGATATTTTGAAGTTCTTAGGAAACAAGGACTCTTAGCCCAGATGCCACTTTTGGAGTTCCCAGTCCACAACTTCCACCACAATGATTGGCTGTTGAGCTGGAGCTGGAAGGAAGTTAAACTCCAAGTGAAAGGGCCCGTGCCAGCCCCAAAGGAGTGGAAGGTGGAATATCACCAAGGAAATCTATTGACATTGCGGATCCAAAGGAACCAACTGACTGGCGAACAGTAACCAGTGGCAATAGCGTTCTTCATCACCTGGACTATGTTTGTATTTTTCTTTTTAGGACTAAGTAGTTGCCTATGCTGTTTCCCAACTGCAGAGGACTGCAACTGATTAGATTCCATTGCAAATTCTCCCAGATGTGTTGGATTTTGTAATAGTGCCTTTTAAGACTTTAGAAAAGAAGATCTTGGATCCATTGGACGAGATTGACACTTGCAGACCAGAGTGATCCGGTCACATACCAGGTAACAAACACTGACAAACCATTGGTGCTAACATTCAAGAATACACCTTGCTAAGTCCTACCGGCAATGGACTCTCTACGCACGGTGGTGAACGTCCGCCTTGCTGAACCACTCCGGAAGCTGGTTCCCAGCGCACGGCTGAAGATCAGTCAGGATGAAGACAACCTTCACACTGTAGATATATCTTATTCATTGTAATGTAATGCATTTTTACACATGCTAATGTTAGAAATAGGTTGGGTGTGGGTGTGGATTGTATGGGTAGCTGCTCTCCTAGCCCTACTTTTACTCTTGTTTTACATATATAAGGATAGGTTTTGTGGTACACCTAGGATTTTCTTCCTACTTTACTTCCCAATCATCATGTACCACTGACTCTATTCCTGACTAGTGAGTTTTACACCATAGGTGATCATGCTTTTTTATGGCTTTAGACATTGTTCATAACAGGACTCTCATGTAACTATATCATGAACATTAGTAGAGACACTTTAGGTCAAGTATGCTCCCGTCAAAAACGCATTGTCTCTGCACGGGGTCGTTACTTTAGACCTAAGGTGACTCCACAACCTAAGGTTCCGATATTAACATACCCTGCTCAGGGGGGGATAGATAAGGAAAATGGGCCTCTACAACAATTGCATAAAGCAGACTACATATCCAGAATCCTGGAATTAAGTCAAGAACTTGTTAATCAATATAACCCTACCCTAGGTCAAAGATGTTGGTTATGTTTATCTGCTGGCCCTGCATCTTATCATGCTATGCCTGTTAAATCACAACTCTGGGTTAGAACAAAGGCTACAATTATCCTTGAAGGGGATAGTAGAGATAAAGTACCTGTCTCACCGATACAAGGAGATTTTTATGAGGCATTCAAAAGATTGGGTAAAAGCCATTTTCCTATTGCAGGCCTAATAGCTACCTCATAGGAACACCTTTTCTGTGTATAAAGAGAAGGCCAACCAGAAACTTGGTAGGCCTGTAGGATCCCTGACAGAAGAACAATGTCAGTCAAAAATATACTTTGGCCCTAAATTAACGAAGGATATGTTTCCCTCTGCCCACCACTTATTTCGACAAAAGGTTACTTGCTTAACACCATCAGAAATGAGCTTTAAGAAAGGAAAGTGGGGAAGATGGAATATAACCTTTGAAAGCTGTCCACAACGATTTCAGCCTCCACAGTTTCCAGTTTGGCTAAACTTTAAGATCAAATCAGGTTTATGTATCCTTTTTGAAGGACCAATTCTCAGATAAACAAAAGGACCCTTCATTAGAAATCCCATTGCAACCACTGGCAGGTGGCAGGGACTCTAGGGGTCTGGACTAATGAAGACCATCGTAAGAGTCATGCTTTCTCTATGAACATAGGAGTATGCATGGAAGAAAATGGAGTGTTCTTTTTGTGTGGAAAGGATGCACATTTATGTTTGCCAACAAATTGAACAAGAACATGTACATTTTCTTAAAATAGGTGTTGTCACTGGAGAACATACTATCCCTGTTCCCCTTATGGGACATGTTCAGAAGAGGGTCCCAATATTGATCCCACTATTAGTGATTATGGGTGTGGGTACTGCTGTTGGGACAGGGGTAGCAGGAATTACACACTCCTCAATACAGTTTCGCCAGATATCAGAGGAGCTTCAAGGAAGCCTGAATCGAATTGCTGGAACCTTGGTAGAAGTCCAAGATCAGATAGATTCCTTAGCAGCCGTCGTACTACAAAACAGACGTGCTTTAGACCTTCTGACAGCTGAGAAAGGAGGTGTGTGTGTATTTTTGGGAGAAGACTGTTGTTTCTATATGAACAAATCAGGTGTGGTCAAGGAAGGTGCTAATGAACTGCAGGATAGGGCTTCCAAAATAAGCCACAGAATACAGACAGCAGATATGTGGTTTTCTTGGTTGCCTGGATCCGGCAGGATGAAACAAATTTTGTTAATATGTGCTGAAGCAGGTCTAGATTTTTATTTTCTTGTATAAATCCTTTAGAGGGTAAAGGAACTGCAATTTGAAAAGAAGTTAGTTTTAATGAAAACTCTCATCGATCATCAGTTTAGCTCTAATGCCTTCGAAGAACATAAAGATTCTGAAACAGACCCATATGAGAACATGGGGCCTATAGAAAGGTGGAGAAAATCTCCCCAAGAATCAAGAGAGTAGTAACAATCAAGTACTACTTATCCTTTACTTTTATTATTATATTTTGTTAGACTCTATATAAGGTAGATTTGTTTATTGGAACTTAGTATACAAATAATGGAAGTTTATATATTAAAAATATTAATAAACAAACTTCCACAGGGGGGGATAATGTGGGTCAGGATAGATGATCTTTGGATACCTTTATATATTCATTATAAAATATATTAAAGGCAACTATATTCTGAAGACAAGAAATATGTGCAGCTGCAGAGAGTACAATGCCAACATGTAATTTCCTTTGATATTCTAAAAAGGCCCCCCTGACCTGTCAGAAGAAAGGAGCATCCCTAGCTTGTCAGAAGACAGATGGCTAAAGGTGGTTAGGTCATGGGCATCCATATGGGCTAAAACTTGTCCTTCAACAAGAAGAAATTTGTACTTCAGCCAAAATACAAGAAGAATTATGAGATAATGTAAAACTTTAATAATTAGGAAAATGACAATTAAAAATGACAAATGTATATTAACCATATATGGAAAAGTTGCTGTGTTAGCAGAATCCTTTGTTTAGAAAAGTATATAATGTGTCATACAAGCATGGAGACTTGACTCTAAGCCAAGATTGGAACCTGGCTTACGAGTCTTTGCGCAAATAAACTCTCTCTCTGATTGACCCAGGAATGTTGCTTGGTCACTTCATTCCATAACAGGGGCAGCGGCAAGATGAAGATTATTGAAGCGGATTTATGTGAGGAAATGTATTTGACATCAATCAAGTTGAAGAGAAGACCGAAATTTGGATTATAGAGACTGAGAAATGAATTAAATAAAAGATAATTCTCTTTATGATATAACTGTATGATTATAATTACATATGCATATATATTTCTTATGTTTTATGTTTTTGGGGTTTTTTTCTTTAGTTAAGGGTGTAGTTAGGATAGAATTATAATGGTGTTCTTAATTATAATGGTTTTTTTATTATAATATTGTTTAAATATATTAATGTCTGGTTTTTTGTTTGTTTGTTTTTTATTTTTTTTCCCTCTTTCCTTCTTTCTCTTTCTCTTCCTCTTTCGAAATTTGTTTAATTTAGAATTTGAATATTCAATAATTTTTTTCTTTTTCCCTTGTTCTAAATTTTGTTTTTTTTTTAACTTGTAGCGGAAGTCAGGGGGGGGATAGGGAGGGAAGGGGTTGGGGAGGGAGGATGGGAGGGGTAGGGGAGGGGGACTGGGGAGGGGGGGTGAAAATGGAAAAATTTCTGTATTGTAAAACTTTTTCAATAAAAAAAAAACATCTCCTTTGGTTGCTAAAGAAGAAAGAAAGAAAAATTAAAGAAGAGAAAAGATATCAATAGAGTAAAATAAATTTTTACATCAAATAAAATTTAAAGAAAAGACACCAGATATCAATAAAATAATATCATTATATAAGGTGAGAGAAATAATGTATACTGAAGAATATAGGATATAGATATTGTAAAAATTCAGATATTATAAGTAAATGTCATTAAGATGATGCCTGTTGTATATTGTTTTACTTGTATTTATAAATGTATTTTGTGGTTTCTTAAATTAATAAAAATTTAAAAAAAAAACCATCTCCTTTGGTTGCTCAGATACTAATAAGAATTGCTGAGCTTCTTGCCAAAGGTGAGGCCTCATAGTATAGACCCGTGATAGCAAACCTATGGCACGCGGAGCCATTTCTGTATGTACGCAAGCCGTCGCCCTAGGTCAGCTCCACCGCACATACATGCATGCCTCCCACCGGCCAGCTGATTTTCAGGTCTCTGCCGCACATGTAGGAGATGCGTGTGCATGCCCATGCTGCCCCACTCCTCCCAAGAGTCTCCATACAGCCTGTTTTGGATGCCAGAAAAGTACAGGGCTCCCGTGGAGGCTCTGGGAAGCTGGAAAACGGACCTACCGGAAGCCCAGAAACAGACCGTTTCCAGCCCCCAGAGGTACAGAGGAGGCCGTTTTCACCCTCCCTGCACCCTCCCGGAGCCTGTGGAGGACAAAAAATGGGCCTCCTGGAAGTACTGGAAGTATGGAAATGGGCTGTTTCCGGCCTCTGGACGGCCTTCGGAGGGCCAGGGGAGACCATTTTCACCCTCCACCGGAGCCTCTTGTACCTGGGGAGGGCAGGCGGCCCCATTGCAAACCGGTAGTAAAGGAAAGTAGAACCCACCCATGCTATGAACCATCTTGCAATAAGTAAGCCAGTGGCAGTTGGACTTGCCTATGCCAGCCAGTCTCAAGGGGAGTGAGACATCTCCAAAGTGCCATGGGTGTCACCTCCTGCTCGTATAAAAGCCTCTGCGGACTTACTGTCAGCTTGATTACAGGCACAGGCACAGACTCAGTTTCCCCTTTTTTATTTCTCAAATCTCTATTAACATGAACTGCTAAGACAACAATAAGATAGTGGAATTATAACAGCAGTTAATGATGGTGGACCTTTAATTGTACTCCTTTTTTAAAAAATAAACTTTCCCTAGTTTTTCTTATGATGATTATCCCTCCAGATGCGGTAATTGAGCAGAGTAGCAAACGATAGCCAAGCTATGTATGGATACATCAAATATGCTGCAGCTTTGTTCACAGGATACCAAGCCATCGTTGTAGCCATTGCTGCTCCTGTAGTAAGAGATAGAATGATGAGCGCCTGAAACAGAAAAATAAAGATGTAGTGAATTAAAAGTAAGAAAGATCAGTGCTATATTTGTCTTGTCACCATTCTCTCCTAGCAGGTGGCATTACCCTGATCACTACAGGCTCCCCCAATGGATGGACATACAGTAGCTGGAACAAGGGGAGCTGAGATTCAAGTAAGGGCCAGTGGGAGGTGATAGGGAGGGATTTGGGCTGGTCCCAGAGAGGCTAATTGGGGACTTTGGTCACTCACTCATTCCCTCTCAACCCAGAATGATTGTGGGAAAGAATGGAAGAGGCAGTGTTGGCTATGCTGCTTTGAGCTCCTGGAGACCCACAAAAGATGTGTCAGTGAGGCCAAGAGGGTGTAAAATTGAAAGCCATCTGAAAGAACTTGTTCTTCTCTGCACTCTTTTCCAGTGTCTCAACATCTTTTTTTATAGTGTGGTTACCAAAACTGGATTCAGTATTCCAAGTATGGTTTTACTAAGACTTTGTAAATTGGTACTGATACTTCATGTACTCTTGATGCTATTCCTCTTTTGATGCAGTCTAGGATTGCATTGGCTTTTTTTGGCTGCTGTTGCACACTGTTGGCTCATAGTTAAGTGATTGTCTACTAGAACTCCCAAGATCCCTCTCTCACAGTTACTACTATTGAGCCAGGTTTCACCCAGTTTGTACCTGTACAACTTTTTTTTTCTTGCTTAAGTGTAAAAATTTTCCTTTTTTGCACACTGAATTTCATTTTGTTAGTTAAGGCCCAGCGTTCAAATCTGTTGAGATCCTTCTGGATCTTGAGCCTATCTTCTGAGGTATTTATTATTCCTACTAGCTAAGTGTCATCTGCAGATTGAATGAGTTCCTCTTCTATTCCTTCATCTAAATCATTTATGAAGATATTGAAGAGTACTAAACCTAACACGGAACATTGGGATACCCCACTGCCCACTCACCTCTGTGTGGATTTAGATCAAGGACTACACATTGAGCATGGTTTGTCAGCCATTTACAAATGCATCTGGATGCTTTCTATCCCACATTTTTCTAGCTTTTCAAGAAGTAGATTGTGGTCTTCTTTGTCAAATGCCTTATTGAAATCTAAGGATACTATGTCCAGAGCATTTTTCTGATCCACTAATTCTCTGATTCACTTGGTCAAAGAATGAAATAAGATTTGTTTGGCACAATCTGTTTTTGATGAAGCCATGTTGGCTTTTGATTATAACTTTATTTGCTTCTAGGTGTTCGCAGCTTTGTGGCTTGATTATCTTTTCGAAGATCTTCCCAGGTACTGATGTCAGGCTTGATTGATCTGTGGTTTTTTGCAGGATTTTGCAGGACTTGTGTAGCTGGTTCAAAATCTGTGCTGAATGCACAGTTCTGCATGCCCGGCTGCTTCTCTTCAACAGCAGTCCCAGCATGGTGTCTCAGCTGTTGTGGCCTAGAGGTGGAGCTCTTGCCTCACAATCAGGAGGTTGTGAGTTCAGTCCTAGGTAGAGGCAGATATAAGGTCTCCTGCTGGGACAGGGGGTTGGACTAGATGACTTACACGGTCCCTTCCAACTCTGTTAATCTGTTACTTATCTGTCTTTGCAGGAACTTGCAAACAACCAGGTGTATTTTTAAAGCAGCTGCATAAACCTTGCAAAAGATGCAACCACTTTAAGCTTTGAAGAGCGACGGTTGCTTTACGCTTTATAAAGGACGTCTTTTGAATATCCTGCACAGCTCTAATTTTAATATTTCTTCAAATATATTAAATCTTTAGCACTTCGAAGTGTCTGGCATGGTAAGTGGCAAATAAATATTTTAAATAACGAGTTTCTCCCAACCAAGTTGGAGAATACTGGAGCTAATCCCTCCTCGGTCAGGCAAAAGCTTTTAGATAAATTTTATTTTATTTATTTTGTCAAGCACATATTAAATAACAGATATAGATATAAACCTGGTTATTAATACATGAAATGAGCCTGAGTAGCGTAGGGGAGTAATGCCTCCTACAAAGGCAGCATTTAAGATCCAGCTGCTGCAATTACTTGTGAGTTTAATCCCAGGCAGGCTCAGGGTCGACTCAGCCTTCCATCCTTTATAAGGTGGGTAAATTGAGGACCCAGTTTGTTGGGGGCAATAAGCTGACTTTGTATAAATATAAATATACAAAAGTATGAAGGCTATTGGTTAACGCACTGTAAGCCGCCCTGAGTCTCCGGAGAAGGGCAGCATATAAATCAATTTTTTAAAAAAAAAATGGTTACAAATAAAAGAGGGACGTTAGGGAGGGGGTTTATAGATGGCAAATGCCACCAGAAAAGTTAGCAAAAATGTTTAAAGATAAATCAGCTACCTGCTGGAAATGTCATCAAACACCAGGATCTGTGGTGGACCTGTTCTGAAGCAACCTTCCAAGGTTGTCCCTTAGGTTAATTTATCGAAGTAGCCCATTACCATTGATTGCACACTTTTTGAACAAAGACCCTACTTCAAGTGTTCTATTTTTTTTTCCCTAAGAAAAACAGGACAAGACATTTTTTTAAAAAAAAAAATCCTACCTGCATTTTGCATGAATGTTGAATCTACCTGGCTGGCTGACTGTAACTTTTGGGAAGCCTAAAGATTGTTTCGGCATGACTATGGTAGACAAGACAATTTATTTTAAAAGTCGGGTTTTCCATAACCCCGTGATGGCGAACCAATGGCATGTGTGCCAGAGGTGGCACTCACAGTCTTCTCTGCGGGCACATGTGCCATGGCCAGCTGCTATTTTGGTTTCTGGTGCATGCCTGCACACCGGCCAACTGATCTTCGCAGATCCCAGAGTCCCAGAGTCCCAGAAACCTGAAGACCAGCTGGCCAGTGCGCAAGCGTGCACCTGAAATCCAAAAACCAGGTGCCGGTGTGCGCATACGCACCGGTCAGCTGGTTGTCGAGTTTCCGGGGCTCCAATATGCATGCACATTCCAGTTTGGGCACTCAGTGCCAAAAAGGTTCGCCATCACTGCCATAACCATTCCTTAGTATACAGAACATATTTGGCATTATTAGTAGCATTTGAAAAAAATTGAGTGATAGTCCAGAACGTAAGTAATAGGCAGACAGGCAGGCAGGCAGGCAGGCAGGCAGGCAGGCTGGCTGGCTGGCTAGCTGGCTATTTCTTTCTTTCTTTCTTTCTTTCTTTCTTTCTTTCTTTCTTTCTTTCTTTCTTTCTTTCCTTCCTTCCTTCCTTCCTTCCTTCCTTCCTTCCTTCCTTCCTTCCTTCCTTCCTTCCTTCCTTCCTTCCTTCTGGAAACTCTGTTTTCCCAAGCTCTGCAATAAATAGTAGTTATTGAGGCACATAAATTGTGCCTTATAAACATACGGTGTGCATATATTTACATAACTTACCAGTCCAATTTTGTGTTGTCCAAAGAAGATAGGAGTCCATGACCAGTTTAAGGCTAATTGCCCCGCATACAGTCCCAGAGGAGCGAAGGACTTTTCATTGAAACCTCCCAAGTCTCTCCATACTAAGTAAGATCCATATCTATAAAGATGGAAGATAAGGTCAGAAAATAAACCAGACATGGGGATTTTTTTAAGACCAACAACAAACTTGCAGTTTAAATCTGTGCATTTACAATACTGAAATCATTTGGAATATATGTCAAAGAGATATTTTCATTTTTTTGTCTACAACTCATTAGAAAAATACTGGTATCATATTTCTTCTTCACAATCACTATCTTTAAACTCAGTTCTGTTCCTGCGTATAGAGTAGTCTTGCAATTTGCATAATAACCAAGCTAATCGGGGACATGGCGTTTTCCTGGTGCTCTCTATGGAATATAAGCCCTGGAATTTCTTTGATTTCGCAGTTAAGTACTAATTAAGCCCCATCATGATTATTTTTTCAAGATCAGCGAAGATCAAAGGCACCCTCAAATCAAACTCAACTGGTCCTTGCAGAAACCTGTCCAGGCAGCTATATGAAACTCATTTCCCACAACCTCCCAGTCTAGCTTAGTAGTTTTCCATCTAATATTATATAAGACTAGCCCTTCTTAAGATTGTTGAGATCAGTCTAAGTCAGGTAGATGCTGTCAGCTGAGTCAGGGTTTAACTTGGACGAAAACCTTACTTTCTCCTTCAATCTTAAACCTAAGATTGCATTGTGCCTGGAGGGCAGGGACATTCAGGGTGAGGGGAAAGGAAGCCGTAAGACTAAAAGTCACTCTTGACCCCCAAATGCAAACAATTTACTCAGTGAGGGCAAAAAAAAGCTTAATATGTGAATATTCATCCATTTAGATCTTATATTTAATTAGGCACCAAATCTTGTGAGTCTTAAAAAAAAGGGTAAAGGTTCCCCTCGCACCTATGTGCTAGTCATTCCCGACTCTAGGGGGCGGTGCTCATCTCAGTTTCAAAGCCGAAGAGCCAGCGCTGTCCAAAGACGTCTCCGTGGTCATGTGGCCAGCATGACTAAACGCCAAAGGCGCACGGAACGCTGTTACCTTCCCACCAAAGGTGGTCCCTATTTTTCTACTTGCACTTTTTACGTGTTTTCGAACTGCTAGGTTGGCAGAAGCAGAATTGAGTTTGGAGATTGTGATTTTGGAGAAGAAATATGACACCACTATTTTTCTAATGAGTTGTAGACAAAAAATGAAAATATCTCTTTGACATATATTCCAAATGAATATGTCAGCTAGATGCTGTCAGCTGAGCCAGGGTTTAACTTGGGTAGGGTGAGAACTGCATTATCTACAATTTTGGCTAAATATAGAAACTGCAAAATAGAAAGCGCATTTTGAACCGGGAAGGATATCCCCTAAAATGTGGCCTTGATGCATGTATTTAATCCTTTATTAGATGTTGACATGGAATTAATCTTCTACAAGTAGAGTAAAAGGAGATATCCTATCTAAAAAAGAATGAAATTAATTCTCTTTTAGATGACACTATTTCAGGTCCCCCCCCCCCTTCAGAAGGATTCTTTAATCCTTCTGAGTTTATCTCCAAGGGTAAGGAAATACAGTAAGGAAATAATTTGCATGTGAGTTAAAGGAAGGACCTGTGACAGGACTTACCCAAAAATAAAGTGGGGGGAAAATGAAACAAAACATAGTAGCAATCCTTAAAATTTGAAAATTAAAATCAGAGCAAAGAGGCAGCAGAAAGCAATAATGATGCAAAGAACTTAAGGGGAGCTAAAACCAAAAATGCCTGGCACTGAAAAGAAGTTGAAAGTGAGTCCTTCTTGGGACTCAGAGGCATGCTGTGACCCAGAGGTGGGTCCTACTTACCTTTAGTACCGGTTTGCAGTGGGACCGCACACGCACTCTTCTGTACATGCGCAGAAGCGTTTTGATGACGTCGGGGTCGGTGGCGGTGGTGGATTGCCCCCAGTTTGCACCGGTTCTATAGAACCAATAGTAAAACTGGTGGGAGGCCCCGTCCACTGACTCTGACGTCATGAAAATGCTTTTGCGCATATGCAGAAGAGCGTGCGCGCATGTGAAGCAAGCGCGAGCAGGCGGCCCCATCGCGAATCAGTAGTAAAGGTAAGTAGAACCCACCCCTAGTCGGTGGGTAGGGCCTCCCGCCGGTTTTACTACGGGTTCTATAGAACTGGTGCGAACCGGGGGCAACCCACCACTTTTGTGACCCAAATAACCTGTCATTTGGGTCTCCTAAGCATCTGGGCAAGAAAACCTGGGAGGAAAATTTATTGACAATCATCTGACTCCAAACTATTCAGGATGCCACAATTCCCCAGTGTGAGAATTTCGTATTGTCACTAGTAATTACTTGTCTTTTCCTTGAGTGTTAATTTAGCCCTTGGTGAGTCTCCTAGATTAGAGTGACGACTAGACTGACCTACAAATTTGTTTAATTGAGTAATTAAATGAACAGCAACAGCTTCAACTGACCTCAATTTCAGTTAAAAGCTGGATATTTTTACTCCCTGGGCTGATATCACATGAGCATATTAACCACATAAGCAGAATTTTTAGAGATTCACCATAACAGATAAATTGGCCTATAATTAACCATACAAAGAAAATGCTTACCCCATTGATGTATATAAAATTCCCCACACAGGTCCAAACAGCCAGTTTGGTGGACACCAGGTTGGCAGTTTCAAGGATTTATACCAATTCATTTGCCTCTTGACTATTGGGGACATCAAAACACTCGCTATATTAGGCAAGGCTGTGAAGGTAAGAGGTGGGACCGAGAATTGAAGCACTTCCATTATAGCTCCTGAAATGAAGGCACATAGAAAACGGATTGAAAATTGATTTTGCCAGGAAAACAGCTCATTTCAAAAAAAGCCAGGAAAACAGCTCATTAAAGGAAGACTTAGACTCTGGGGTGTCAAAGTCACGTCATCATGGCAGCATCACGTGATGTATTGTGACTCCCCCTATTGTAGATGGGCGCTGGCAGGCAATCGAGATGACTCACGGTAACTTTAACATTGTTTATTAAAGTAACACAACCTTTAACCACGACTCAATCTGATTGCTAACAAGGCAATCTCTTGCGGTCTGACAGCTCTTATATAACCTCAGCTGTCAGCGTCCGTACCAATCAGGAGCTCCCGATCTCCCGCTAGAGTAGCGCCCCCTCTGGCAGCAGCGGCTATGCATGCGCCAACCTGTCAGTACATAACAACCCACCCCCCCCTTTGCTAAACCTGGCATGGGCGTGGCCAGCATGTGATGCATTTGGCCCAAGGGCTGTGGGTTTGACAGCCTTGGTCTAGAGACACACCAATACACAATCTTTGTGCTGCTTCTGAATTGCAGGATCCCATGTCAACCAGTGAGAAATCATTTAGTACTCCCTATAGCTGATAAATTGGAAAATAAATGATTTCTCACTGGTCACAATAGAATTGCACAAAGGTTGGGAGACTGAAATATATGAAGAACTGGAAGCAGGAACTGGATATGGCTAGTCTAGAGAAAAGAAGGACCAAGGGTGATATGATAGCAGTGTTCCATATTTGAGGGGCTGTCACAAAGAAGAGGGAGCCAATTTATTTTCCAAAGCACCAGAAGGCAAGACAAGAAACGATGGATGGAAACTAATCAACGAGAGAAGCAATCTAGAACTAAGGAGAAATTTCCTGACAGTGAGGACAATTAACCAGTGGAACAGCTTGTCTTCAAAATTTGTGGGTGTTTCATCTCTTGCGGTTTTTAACAAAAGGCTGAACAGCCACTTGTCTGTAATGGTACAGAGTTTCCTTCTTGATTGAGGGGTTGGACCTCCAAGGTCCGTTTTAGCTCTATTCTGATTGAATTTGGCAACAATGGAAATCAAACTGCAGGTTCATTTCAAATGGTTTCTAAGGAACTGGGGAGTCAAAATGGCTGCAGTGTAGAAGAATGCTAAGTAGAAAGTTATTTTGATATTTACTTGAATTTACTTGAATTTTGTTTGACAGGGCCCGGTGTTCAGGTCTGTCAAGATCCTTCTAAACTTTGAGCCTATTGTTGGCTATTCCTCATAGTTTGGGATTGTAATTTGTTGAGTTCCCCTTTTATCCCTACATCTAAATTGTTTATGAGGATGTTGAAGAGTACTGGGTCTAAGAAAGAATCTTGGGGTAATTTACTGCCCATTTCGCTCCATGTAGATATAGTTCCATTGAGGATGACACATTGTGTGTGACTGGTCAGCCAGTTATGAATCCATTTGGTGGTGATGCTGTCCATCACAATTCACTCGTCCATTAATCTAATCACTTTGTCAAAGAATTCAGTAAGGTTTGTCTGGCATGATCTGTTTTTAACAAAGCCATGTTGGCCATTTTTCAAGAGTTTTCAGAGCTTCTTCAGTTGTTTTCCCCTTAAAGATTTCCATCCATGGAGTCCTTCCTAAGTTCTCTATAAGTTTGTTGAAATCAGCTCTTTTAAAATCTAAGACACTCATTCAATTTTGTTCTATTACTTGGGCCTGCAATATGACATCGTCACTCTTTCCCCAAAGATCTTCCACCTATCTCTCTTATGCATAAAATTAAGTCCAGTATAGCTGACCTTCTAATTCCCTCCTCTACGTTTTGGGTGACCAAATTGTCTGCTGGGTTTGTCAGGAACCTGGTTGTTCTCCCACTTTTGCTAACTGATTAGCAAAAAGTTTTTATATTTCCTTTGGTTGGTTGAGTAGTTTGCGGTTTTCACCTATAGCAATGGCCTTCCTTTTCCTTTTCCATTAACCTGAATGTATTCCATAAGGTTTTCACCCTTATACCTTTTTTTTTTTTTTGCATTTCTGTAGTGGTGTAGTTATCACTTATATTTATTTATTTTATTTATTTTATTATTAAAATTTATATGCCGCCCTTCTCCTGTGGGACTCAGGGCGGCTCACATAGATTAAAACAACAATAATAAAAACTAAAACATAATCCAAATTTAAAATCCTCAAAATTAAAACCCTGTAACCGGTCAGGGAATTTGGTGAAAAAGCCATGTCTTCAAGCCAGTACGGAAAGTGCGGAGATCAGGGGCCGTCCGGAGTTCGGTGGGTAACCCATTCCAGAGGGTCGGTGCAGCCACAGAATAACGCCCTCCCCCTGGGGGTCGCCAGCCGACATTGTCTGGCTGACGGCACCCGGAGGAGGACAGTTCTATGAGAGTGCACAGGGCGGTGGGAGGCCGGTAGAAAATTGTCACTGCGTTTTTATATTTACCAGCAGAGCTATTATTTCTGAACTGTCAGACTAACCAAAGTTTGCCAAGTTTCTTATCAGCACCTACTACGCATGTCCACATTCCTTTGCACTTCTTCTAGAAAATTTTCTTTTGTTTTCCAGCCAGCTAAGGTCAGGCTGGGGATTCTTTGCCAACATATAATCTAATTTAGATATTGAGATGTCTTTATTTTCTTTACAATTATATGAGTTTAATTAGAAGATGTATTCCGGTTTTATTGATCAAAGTATACAGAAGGATAAAAGTCACGATCCAACACAAAATGAGGGCACTTACCCCACGCAAGGTAATGGGGCTGATTGCCGCTCTAACAAAGATGGTCCTGCAAGTACCTTGGGCCCATGCCATGCAGATCCGGAAGGCCACCAGCAGCCAGTGCAGCTCACGCAGAATTGTTGCCCGGGAGTAGCGGGATGCTCCCATAACAACCCCCGCGGCTGCATTCTAGACTAGCTGGAGCCTCCAGGTGTACCCCAAGGGCAGCCTCATGTAGAGGGCATTGCAGTAATCCAACCAAGATACAATGAGAGCTTGAGTGACTGTGCGAAGGGCATCTCTGTCTAGAGATGCTCTTCGCATATATAATGCAACTCCACCTCTACTTGTTAGGTGTGTTTCTTTTGAACATTTTAAATCCTTCTAGGTGTACTGTACATGCCAGGCATGGCTTTTATCCTACCAAGTTGCTGTGATAGCAATCACTTGCCTTTGTGTAGTAGGATTCAAGTTCACTGTTTCTTCCGCATACTTGGAGCATTAGTTTATAGGCAACCGACTCCCTTTTGATTGACCCTGTATTTGCTTCCTGCATCTATTTTGTATCTGACTTCCCCTTCTTTCTTATCACTTAGCTGATTGCCATGAGGTTAGTGTTTGGGATTAGGTCCAAAAAATTGATCTCCTTTCCACTCCAGTTGTACTTTGAAGCCCTTGGGATAAGCTGAGCCAGTTGATTTCCAAAAACATTCTTCCCAGTTTTTGTGAGGTGTAGCCAATCCACTGCTGGAAGACCCCCCAGGCAGGTATTGTAAGAATCCAAAATTATCTAGATGGCATCAACTCCTAAACCAGTGGTTTACTTCAAAAGCTCGGTGTTCCCTCATTAATTGCCTACTTTTTGTTGGGTGTACAAATGAAAAAACTACCTGTGCTCCCATCTCTGTGGCATTCATACCTAGTTGCTCATAGACTCTTGATATTAATTTGCATTTGTTACATATGTAATTAGCGTCTTCTACGGGTACGAATATATACATGGCACATATTTTGCAAACCACAAGCGATAGACAGTTTTTCCATTATTATGTGTTTTTCCATGTCTATGCTATTCTTATTGTAAATGTTCCCAGTAGTTCCAAGGCAGGGGCTCTTCTTTCTTTTAAAATTTGGGTTAATGAAGGGTTTTATTAATTATTAGTTAGATGAAGTGAGATCATCGCAGATGGGGACTGCAGCCAAGAAATTAAAAGACACTTGCTCCTGGGGAGGAAAGCTATGGCAAATCTAGACAGCATACTAAAAAGCAGAGATATCACTCTGCCAACAAAAGTGCGTATAGTCAAGGCTATGGTTTTCCCAGTTGCAATGTATGGCTGTGAAAGTTGGACAATAAGAAAGGCCAAGCGCCAAAGAATTGAAAGTCTTTGAATTATATGGTGCTGGAGAAGACTCCTGTGAGTCCCTTGGACTGCAGGGTGATCCAACCAGTCAGTCCTAGAGGAGATCAACTCTGACTGCTCCTTAGAAGGCAGCCTAGAGGAAACTCAAATACTTTGGCCACCTAATGAGAAGGAAGGTCTCACTGGAGAAGAGCCTAATGTTGAGAAAGATTGAGGGCAAAAGAAGAATGGGAGAACAGAACAAAGTGGCTGGATGGAGTCACTGAAGCAGTAGGCGTGACCTTAAATGAGTATGGTAGACAGGAAGGCCTGGAGGAATGTTGTGCATGGGGTTGCGATGGATCTGACACGACTTCGCAACTAACAACCACAACATATGAAGTGAAAACTGTTTAATGGCCTATCTGCCAACGGCTGAATGAGATGCAGAGATGTAATTCTCAATTAGGGTTGAGCAGAAGAGCCAAGATGCATTGTAGCTTTATCCTTTTCTGGAGCATGAATTTGAGTAGATGGTTCAGCAACAAAAGCTGGTAAGATAGTTTGTTGAACCCCTTTACTATTAAAAAGAATAGATTGAAATGGTTACAGAATAGAACAAGTCCTTGGATATCTGCAGATTTTGATCTCTTTTAATGAAAAGGAATTCCAGGACAGGAGTCCACCAATTACTTTTGGCTTCTGTTAGCTTGGATCATACCTCCAATTGCTACCTTTTATGTTCAATAATTCAATAATTCAGGGAGTAAAATATGGACTTTACCTTTATAATGAGTTGAATGGGCAGAAACAATCAAATTAGTTTTTCCCAGTTCAATTACAGGAAGCAATCTTCACTTGAATCTGTAAATGCTCCTAACAGATCGTCCCTGCTAGAGTCTAATAAATTCTAATTTATAATTCTAATAAAGACAAGTGAGTTGGTTATTCTTCCTTGCTATTACTCTTTTTCTGACCTTAGGTTTGCGGAAATGTATAAGCAATCAAGCTCCCATCACTTCATCATTGTATCATGAAAAAAATTGTGAGATTTGTCTGCTGAGTTACTATTAAAGTACAGGGGGAAAATTGTGAGGGATAACTGCACAAAGGCCACTGGTTTTCATGGGTTATTAATCCCTAATACAAGCACTGTGATTTGAAACTTTTCCCTCCAAGCAGATTTCAGACTGCAATATGATTCGTTGTCATCAGCCATTCATTCGCGTCCAACCCTTGGCCACTCTATGGATCAGTATTCTCCGTGCAATTTCTGTCTTGTACCCCTCCTTCACAGAGTCATTCTGGTGTCATCCTTCATCCTCAATATGATCAGCCACAAAGAAACTTCTTTATTTCTGGCCAAACTCACTGAATTTATTATGTTTGAAAAACAGCTGTTATATGGAGAGGGGATACCAAAATGACTAGAATAAGAAAAAGCAGCTGAATCAGCACATGTTCAAAGAAAGGTGTTTATGCTCAGGAGAACAGGTGCTTACCTATTATTTTTTAAAATATATATACTAAAATTTAAGTTTCGATGTAAACAGCTTCACTACTCACTGTTTCTTACACAATAGGAGAAAATGAAGAGTTTCATTTACATAAAAAGTGAGAGGTTAAATCTTAACAATAAAAGCAGATTTGAGCACTCAGTCCTGATCAGCCATTGTACAAATTGGACAGAACAAATCTTATTTGTTTGGAAGATCAGTAAGTTGTTCCACCAGTTGTTAGGTGGAATACAGTACAAAAAGATAGCATTTTTTTAAAAGAAAATGACATTTTCCTTTCATGCAATGATCTCAAAATCTCATGTTGCATATATGCTCAGCACTTTTGCAACATATTCCTGCTTTTCTTACATTTATGGGTGGCGCAGTGACACAGAGATTAAGATATTGGTTTGAAAGCTGGCAGCCCAGGTTCAAGACCAAAGCACCACATGATGGGGTGAGCTCCTGTCCTCGCCCTGGTTCCTGCCAACCTAGCACTTCGAAAGCATGCAAATGTGAGTAGAAAAATAGGTACCATGATGTCCTGCTGGCTACATCACAGTGGAAACTTCTTCAGACAGAACTGGGTCAATGGCCTTGAAACAGAGATGAGTACCACCCCTTACAGCTGGCAACAACTAGCAGAGAAAAAGTCTCATTTTTCCTCTTTTTTGTCTTCTCATATTTATGTGTGTATAAATATATATAAGAAATAAAGCTTTCTAATAATCCAATTGCACTTAATTTATTTACCTCTTTTACATTTACATCATTACAAAATATTTACATATTTATATTTATTTAAAATGGCTTTTTAAATAAATTATTGTATTCTCCTCCTACATTAGACCAATAGCTCACATTTGTAAAATTATACAAATTGCATCTTTGCACTAAGTAGGCCCAATCAAACCAGGCACGGATTCATTTTACTTCACAAGTTGCGTACAGCAACGGTCCTGTCCCCAGCCTGTGAGTTATGGCCCACTACCGGGCCACAGCCTATTCACATAATATGGGGTATGTGAGGTGCGCACATAGCCCCAGTCATGTGAGCATAGCAGGAACTCATGGCTCCACTCAGGTGAGTGTAGGGGTGGGTTCTAATTTTTTTACTACCAGTTATGTGGGCGTGGCTTATTTTATGGGTGTGGCTTGGTGGGGGGTAATAAGACTGGGTAGGCGTGGCCAACTTTTTTTTTTCTTACTTTTAAAAGCATTTTTTCTACAACCTTAAGAGGTTGCAGAAAAAAATGCTTTAAAAAGCCTCTGACGATCAGGCAACTCAGCTGGGATCGCCAGAGGCTTTTAAAGGCATTTTTTTTCTACAACCTCTTCAGCTGTAGAAAAAATGGCTTTTAAAAGCCTCTGACAATCCCAGCTGAACCATGCGATCATCAGAGGCTTTTTTTTTTTTTTTACTTTTAAAAGCATTTTTTCAGCTGAACAGGTTGTAGAAAAATGATGAGGTGGGCAGAGTAAGCTAGCAGCAACAAGGCCGGGGACTGGTTCAGAGGCGTGCCCAGCCAATGTTATTACCAGTACTCCAAACTACTCCAAATTTTTACTACTGGTTCTTGCGAACCGGTGCGAACCAGGAGCAACCCACCACTGGGTGCGTGTTGTGGGCGTTTGGGGCCTCACTCGTGTGAACGTCATGGGCACTCGCGGACCCACTTGTGTGAGCAATGGGTGTTCTTGTGTGCACACACGCCTGCCTCTCCCACAAAACCATCCCCTCCTTCTTCCCGCTCCAGACTGCGAACCTGGAAAGGTTGGGGGACTCTGGTATAGAGTTTTGACTGGTCTCAAAAAAGTAGAGAAATCACCAGGTTCTAGGTTAGACCAGGAAATTGAAAAAACATCCTAGAAGGCAATGGGAAAAATGCTGTCTTGTTGCCCAAGAACTAACACTGTCATTATAAGCCAAGGTTTATAGTACTTTGCCTGAGCTCAAGATAATAGCTTCCTGAAAAAGAAAATGATTTAATATGCTAGATGAACCCAGTCATTGACAGGAATAAATGCTCAGGGTTACCTAGAGGTATCTGGAATTGTTGCAGTGACACCTGGGGCAATTTGTGTTCTAATTGTTAGAAAGAGGACCAACCAGGATGTGCCTAACATATTACTTTTATTAAGGTCGCAGCTCCCCTTGAGGAAATTTCATTAAATGCTGAAGAACCATCTTTTGCTTACTCCTAGGGGGAAATATTATTTTATCCACGTTTCTTAGAAATGAATTAGCTGATGGCAACCTCTCTTTACCATAATATGGATCTTGTTTATAATATAAAGTAGGAAGAGTTTACCTAAACTCTTTATAAGTTTCATGTAACCTGTCTAACCAAGAACAGAAACTAATTTCAGAATCAGAGGTCTGATGGTCATTGGAGGGCTAAAATGAAGTAAATACTGTAAATGATAGTTTTATCCTCATATTGAATTGTTCTGACTTGCTTCATAATGTAAATTCTGCAGAATGATTATATAGGTTTACAAAACACCTTTTGCGCAGCTCTTCTTTGGGACAGTATTAAACTGTTATCTAAATTACGTATATTGAATTTATATATAATTTCCAACTCAAATGGAACTTCGAGATAGCAGCATAAATTCAACCTCTAGGTATCACACTACTTTCTAGTAATCAATCTACAAAAAGCTGATTACCAAAGTTCATAAAGCTTAGAAAAAAGGATTCTACCAGGGGTGAAATGCTCCCGGTTTGAACCAGATCACTCGATCTGGTAGCGATAGCGGCGGGTGGTTCGGAGAACCGGTAGCAAAAATCCCTCCCCACCCGCCATGCCCAGCTGAGCTGCGCGATCATCAGAGGCTTTTTTTTTATTTTTAAAAGCATTTTTTTCTGCAACCTCTTCGGCCGAAAAAATGCTTTTAAAAGTAAAAAAAAAAAAAAGCCTCTTGATGATCACACGGCTTAGCTGGGATCGTCAGAGGCTTTTAAAAGCATTTTTTTCTACAACTTCTTCAGCCAAAGAGGTTGTAGAAAAAATGTTTTTTAAAAGAAAAAAGCCTCTGCCAATCAGGCAACTCAGCTGGGATCGTCAGAGGCTTTTAAAAGCATTTTTTTACAACCTCTTTGGCCGAAGAGGTTGTAGAAAAAATGGTTTCAAAAGTAAAAAAAAAAAAGTTGGCCATGCCCACCGTCATATTACACTCCCCCCCGCCCCCCCCATCAAGCCATGCCCACAGAAACAGTAGTAACAAATTTTAGATTTCACCACTGTTATATTGCCATTATCTTTTTTCCTGGTGGTCTCCCATCTAGATACTAATTAACAACATACAGTATTCAGTTTTTAAAAGACTATCTTGAGTCAACCTTTTCTGTGATTTCATGGACACGCTCCTGTAGTTTTCTTGGCACCGTGAAGAAAAGATTTGCCAGTATCTGTCTTCTGAAGTTTTTTCAAGTTCTCAGTTTAGCACTCGGAAAGGTGATCTCCCATTGCAGCACTAGGCAGGTTTCATCTTCCTTAGCGTATTTGAGAACAATTAAGGCTGAGGTTATGGTCTTCTCAACCCCCAGGAAAAAGCACGGGCCTTTGGAAAACACTGCAAATTCAGAATCTCTGCACACTTCTCCACTTTCCAAACCAAGAGAATGAAATCAGCTCTCTTTAGGAAGGTTACATAAGGTTCTAGTGAAAAGTGGAGGGTTACATAAGGTTCTAGTGGAAAGTATTCAGCCTGCAATTTCTGTCACCTATTGTAGTCGCTTATCTTCTAATAAATCTGGTTGTAGAAGCCTCTATGAGACGCATGGTTCTGATATATATAAGTCTATTGCTGTTTGACTGTCAAAAAGAGCTTGACAGCTGACTAGGCAAAACTACCTTTTGTGGGTTTCAGTGCCTGGAAGCCTCCCTTAAAAGAAGTTAGGTTTGCCTCCCCAAAAATTCCATGGATAAGAGTCTTTTTTCTTCATCCCTATTGCTTTTTATGTGACCAGCTAAAACGGCTAATCTAGAGTATTTCTCAGCTAATCAGCTTTTGGGCACATAATACATATAAAGAGTACCATTTCTAGGCCAGGAAAACGCCGCTAGAATACTTTACAAGGAGTTTTTGCAGATGAGTGTAAGCACATCGTAAAATACACAGCAAATGTGAATACACAGCGCGTAGGAAACAATTAAACAAGCAACTGAAGGACTCCAGGATGCTTGGGCAGACTGAAAGGAGACTTTCTCCCCACTTCTTTTCGTTGGTCAAACTTTTGAATTTTTTTTTTGATTGAAAGATTTAAAAAACAGGTGGGCAGGCACACCCCTGTCTTAAATTCACATCAAGAGCCAGAGATCGGACCACCAGGAGGAAAATAGCTTACCTAGCATGGCTGCCAAGCTCTTCCAAGTCACGGCTGAAGGAGATGAATGCTTCTCCTACAGGCAATTCGGAAAAATTGGGGTGGGGCTTGGAATGCCTCACATATATAAAGGGGCCGGTTGCTAGAAGCTACACCCATGCACTGGGGCGGTTAAGTCATAAGTCATAAATTAAGATCAACTGACTCTCTAATTAAAGAAGTTAAAATACTCTCTCCCATTGTCTATGCAGTACAGTATAGGAACCTCTCATTCTTTATTTCACTTATCTCGTAACAGTTGCATACCAAATTGCTTTGTAACTATAGAAAGCTGTATGATTTTTTTTTTTTTAGGCTTAAAACAAACAACTCAGAAGGCCATGGAGTCTTTTGCAAAGCTGTGCCCATGAAATCCGGTTAGAGCTTGATCAGATTGCCAGAAACTCCCAGAGCTGTTGGCTAGATTAGGAAATAGAGCTATATCAAGCAGCTGACAAGCAACTGACATGGAAACAGGGTTGTATGCATAACCAAGATTATTTTTTCAGTTCAATTGCATCAACTTGCACCCAAGTTGATTTAAATGGATGAATGGTTACTATCTTGGCTTGTTCTTTACCAGTCTGCAGCTCTTCCAAGAGCATTCCAGTGATTTCTCCGGTTCAACAAATCCACAGACTTCCACTTTCCTCCACTTGCCAAACGTAAGGATTTTTCGAATATATCAACTGCGTGTGTCCAAAGTATACATTTCTATTTGCTTCAAGAGAGCAGCCAATCTTTTCTTGTTTGCATAGCCAAAGGTTGCATTTTTTACGCCTTCCTTAGTCATGAATGGCTTACAGCTAGCTCCTCAATCAACTCAATCTACCTCACAGGGGGGTTTTTTGTGGGGGGAAAGAGGAAGCAGGAGTTTAGGACCGGTAGTCCTCAACTTACAACAATTAATTTAGTGACTGTTCAAAGTTATGTCACTGTAAAAAGAAATTTATGACCATTTTTCACAGTTACCACCTTTTGTAGCACCCCCATGATCAGGTGATCAAAATTCAGATGCTTGGCAACTGGTTCACACTTATGGCCATTGCTGTGGTCCCAAATTCATGTGATATTCCCTTTTGCAACAAGCAAAGTTAATGGGGAAGCCAGATTCACTTATTAACACCCTTAAGTGGCTAACTGAACAACTGCAGTGATTCACTTAATAACTGTGGCAAGAAAGGTTGTAAAATGGGGCAACATTCACGTAACAAATGTCTTGTGGGCTCGCTCGTGGCAGTAAGTCATTGGTGAAATGTAAAATTAGTTACTACCGGTTCTTTGGGCATCGCTTGGTGGGGGGTTAATGTGACTGGGTGGGTGTGGCCAACTTTTTTTTTTTTACTTTTAAAAGCATTTTTTCTGCAACCTTAAAAATGCTTTTAAAAGCCTCTGACGATCCCAGCTGAGCTGCGCGATCATCAGAGGCTTTTTTTTTTACTTTTAAAAGCATTTTTTCGGCCAAAGAGGTTGTAGAAAAAATGCTTTTAAAAGTAAAAAAAAAAAAAGCCTCTGATGATCGCGCGGCTCAGCTGGGCATGGAGGGGTGCAGGGATTTTTTGCTACTGGTTCTCCGAACCACCTGCCGCCATCGCTACCGGATCGGGTGATCCGGTCCGAACCAGAAGCATTTCACCCCTGCAGTAAGTCAAAGACTACCTGTATTTTCACCACCTTGAGTTGAAATATGATAAAAATAATAGCAATAAGCCTGCTACTATGACTTTACTCCTCTCTGCCTCAGTTTACTTCAATAGCTGGTCATACATGTCTTTTATGTTATCAAGGCCAATGGAAGCACAAGTTTGAAGCACAAGAGGAGACAGAAGGAGGAACGGAGAATTATTACTTCTGAAAGGAAGAATTATCCCATCGCTCACACTCCAGCAAGACAAATTTGCCTGGCCTCGAGTTGGCTTTGCCACACACCAGGATCTGAGAGAAAGAACTTCAAGGGCAAAGAGTGAAAAGCCAAGCAAGGATGCTGCATCCCTGCAAACAATTGCTCAAGTCCTTCAGCATCTCAAGAGCAATCTATTGCTCCCACATCCTACTACCTACCAATAGCCTCTCACCACTGGTATGCTCACATAGAGAGGGGCTCCTCCCGGTGCCGTCGGCCAAACAATGTTGACTGGCAGCCACTAGGGGGAGAGCCTTCTCTGTGGGGGCACCTACTATCTGGAATGAGCTCCCCCTGGAGATATGGAGGATCCCGCATCTGCGCACCTTCCGCCGTGCTTTCAAGACTTTTTTATTCCACCAGGCGGGCCTAGCCTAATCTTTTTTCCCTCTTTTTACTATGTAAAATTTTAAATTGGTCTTAAATTATTGGAGTGTTTTAATCTGTCTGGGCCAAAGTGTTTAATTCGATTTTATTCTGTTTTTTAAATTTTGTATTTCTGTATTTTTACTGTTTGGTTGTTCACCGCCCTGAGTCCTTCGGGAGTAGGGTGGTATACAAATCAAATAAAGATAAGAAAGATAAAGATCCTCCTGGGGAGTCTATGACAACTTGCTGCAGTCAACTTGTCCCGGGCAAACTATCATAGCCAACTCGCCACAAGCAGGGGTCCCCAACCTTGGCATCTTTAAGCCTGGCGGACTTCAATTCCCAGAATTCCTCAGCCAGCAAAGCTGGCTGAGGAATTCTGGGAATTGAAGTCCACAAGTGATAAAGTTACCAAGGTTGGAGACCCCAGTGCTACAAGGCAACACACCATGGGACAACTCGCTGCTGGATAAGAGTTACACTAATATCGAAGCAATAGCACTTAGACTTATATACCGCTTCATAGTGCTTTTACAGCCCTCTCTAAGGTTTATAGAGTTAGCCTATTGCCCCCTAAAACAATCTGGGTCCCAACAATAATCCAATAGAATCATTGAAGAAAGGGTGCCAAAGGAGGGACTTAAATAAAATGTGAATGACAAAAATTAAAATATTTTTTTAATTTAAAAATAATTCAGTTGAATGGTCCAGGGCAGCGAGTTATCCTGTGGCGAATTGGCTGTGTAGACCTTCCCCATCCTGAAGCCCCCCGCCCCTACCCCCAAGGCCTTTCTAGAGGCTTAGCGAAAAGAAGAGGCCGACAATGCGCTTGCGCCCGAAGTGACGTCACACTTTTTTTTTTTGGAGCCGCGGAGCCTCGGTTCCCGGCAAAGCGGGATTTTTTTTAATTATCTTTTTTGCGGGAAAAAACCGAGGCCTAGCCTGGGAAGCAAGGGTTGCCGTAGCAACCGCCAGGCCTTGTCGCGATGCGCTTGCGCGGGGCCAGCATGGCGGTGCGGCTGGCTCCGCGCCGCTGGCTCGGTCGGGGGCCGTTCACTCAACTGCCCGGAGGAGGCGGAGGGGTTGCCGGCGTGCAGGAGCTCTTGGAAAACGCTACCGTCGAAGTGGACGAGAAGACGCGGAAGGCGCAGCGCGCCGCCCCCGAGGAAACCTCCGTGTTGCTCTTTCCCGGTCAGGGCAGCCAGTTCGTGGGAATGGGACGCGGGTTGCTGCGCTATCCCAACGTGCGGGAGCTTTTCCGCGTGGCCGAGGCCGTGCTCGGTTACGACCTGTGGAGCCTCTGCCAGGAGGGCCCCAGCGCCCGGCTGCACCGCACCGTCCACAGCCAGCCCGCCGTCTTCGTCTGCTCTTTGGCTGCCGTGGAGAAGCTACACTATCAGCAGCCCTGGGTGAGGAAGAAGGGTCTCTGGGTGTGGGGGGAGACCCCCAGCCCCCGAAGGCGAGGAGCTTTTTGGGGGACGGGGACCCCGTTCCTGCAGCCTTTCGAGCAGCCCGTTGCCTGGGATAGTCTCAGGATACCTGCATCGGGGCTAGACTAGATGACCTCCAAGGTCCCTTCCAGTTCTTTGGTTTTTGAGCTGTTGCAAGCTGTTGGATGGAGGTTTTTTTTTCTTTAAATGACATATTACGGTTATCCCGTAAAAGTAGGGCATCCGAATTATTTTTTTCTTTTTTTGTTTATAAAAAGTTTTTTTATTTTTATTTTTCATCAACCTATTTAAATGTACAGTCTTTTGTCCATCATTAATCATTATTCATTCCTCTTATTCTTTAACTTCCATTGGCTAGTTAGTTGTTTGGGTCTGCTCTTTTACCATCTCCTTCCTTTGTTTTAATGCAACATTTCCTTTTCTTCTTCCCTTCTCTTTCCTCTTCTCTTTCTACTTTCCTCAGTTCTCCTGTCCTCCTCTTCCTCCCTTTCTTACCCTCTTTCCTACTTTTCTTTTCTCCTTCTTTCTTTCTCTCCTTTTCCCGTTCTTTTCTTCTCTTCTCGCCTCCCGACTCCCCTCCTTCCCCCTCTCAACTCCTCTCCCCTTTTCCACTCCCTTGTTGTTTCCTTTTTCAATTCAGTCTGAGATGGTATTCAAGCAGATCCGATTTCTATTCTCTTACATTTTCATTTCAAATTTCTTTTTTACTTTATAATTATATCTCTTCTTACATTCCTGTACATTATTAGTCAATCCATGTATCATCAGGGTATAACATTTTGTGCCATCATCTTCATAATTTATCATCATTTCTTAATACATACATTTATCTTTCCTTTTACATTTAATTTTAATATATTGCAGTATATTAAAAACCAATTTTTTTTGTGGGAGGTACAATTATATCTTTGGCACATTATGTTCTTGCCTAACATCGGGAGCCTCCCTTGCAAAGGGCGTGAAACCGCTTAAAGATTAATTTCTGCCTTGGGGTGAACTGGTTAACTCTGAAGAGGCAGATTAGACTTACTTGGATCCGAGCTGTTTGACTGAGGAATATCGATTAAAGTGGTTTTAAAAAAGGCTAAAATCAGTATTGCCACCACCCAGAGAGAAGCTGTAGTACCCCGTTTCCCTGAAAATAACAGCTCCCCAGATAATAAGCCCAATTGGGCTTTTGAGTGCATGGGCTAAAGTAACCCCTCCCCCAAAATAAGCCCTTCCTGAAAATATTTAAATGCATGTGCAGCCGGTCCCCATTTCCTCTGGTTAAGGTTAGGGAGGCAGAGCTGGAAATCAGGTAAGATGGCAAGAGGAGCTTCTCATGCCCCAAAATAATAAGACCTCGAAAATAAGGCTAATCGCTTGTTTTGGGGTTCAAAAAAATATAAGACAGGATCTTATTTTTGGGGAGACACGGTATTTGGAAAATAAGCTAGGTGAAATAGTTGAGAGAGACCTGAGCAAGTCTGTTCCCTCTGGAAACAGACTTAACATATTATGGAAAGTCAGCCTGAGAAACTTAACTCATGTTGATGGCATATATTTATTCTTTCACCATTTTTAAGAGGTGCCAAAAGAAATCAGGATTTTAAAAGCCTTTCAAAACTGTATGGCAACATCCTGATTTTTTAAAATTGCAACATAAAAGCTGAATGACTTACATTTAGTTCTTGCACTGCTTGCTCAGCGACCATTCAGTTTCCACGGCCTTGAATGAGGGGCATTTACGATGGGTTCTTGTAGTTGTGAGTGCCACACCTTCCCTGCGATCATGTGATTGTAACTGAAGCAGTTGAAAAACAACTTGCAATTACAATGCAGTAGCCACAGTCACGTGATTATGATTGTCCATTTGTGGGGAAATGTAAACAAGGAAGCTGGCAGGAGATTGATAATGCAATCTCCTGCCAGCACGGCTGTGGGAGGCTGCTGTGACTCTGGGAGAGTCACACTTTTACAACTCTGTTGATCAGTGAAAGTTGCAACTCTCAGTTATAATTGTTAAGTGTCTGTATATGATCAGCAGATTTACACCCGCTTGCAGAAGAGCTATGATTATTTGGGTTTATCTGGTTTTATTTATCTACCTGCGGTTTGTAAAATATATCAATCTGTAATTTTAGAAAAGAAAATACTAGCCCCAAAGCACGTATTTTTACTAGACAGTGCTTAATGGAGACAATATTCAATCTGAGAATCTTTTGAGTTCGGAGATGAAAATGGAAATTAGAAAACTCTACTAAAGACAGTTACAGAAGATGTTTTATCATTATCATTTTCACCTATCTGAGACTAATGGTGAGGCAAAAATGCTTCTGGGCAAGATTTAACACTAGCATCTTTCATATAAATATTGATTCTTGGAATAGTGTTATGTCAAAGATGTTAAAGCATAAAGAAATACCTGAACATTCTCCTTGTAAGAGCAAAGCATTCATTCCTTAGTGTTTTAAGATTAGACAGTCTTGATGGTTACAAGTCAGCTTGATTGTTTTCAGTTTAGAACTTTCTAGAAATTATACAGTTTAGTTTTCAGAATACATGAGATCCTAGGTCCGTGATGGTGAACCTATGGCACGCGTGGCACACGTAGCCATATCAGTGGGCACGCCAGCTCATCTCTGGCACGCATGCGCGTGCTGGCCAGCTGATTTTTGGGCCTTCTGGGCCCACCAGAAGTAGGGAAACAGGCTGTTTCCTGCCTCCGGAGGGCCTGGGGGAGGTGGGGAAGGCCCACCTTACCTGGCTCCAGATCCTCTCTATGCATCTGCGGAGGGCAAAAACAGCCTTTCCCACTCCCTCGGAGGCCCTCCGGAGGCCTGAAAGGGCCCTTTTCCCAACTCCCGGTGGGACAGGAAGTGACTTTTTTTGCTGTCCCCAGCCTCCAGAGACTCCTAGAGAGGATCTTGGTGCTTTTCTTGCAGTTGTTTCCTTACAAACTACATGATGTCATCAGTGCACTTCTGAACGTATTTTCAAAAGTGATTTAATTTTTTTTTTTTTTACAGGCTGTTGAGAGCTGTGTTGCGGCTGCTGGATTCAGCATCGGAGAATATGCTGCCCTTGTTTTTGCAGGAGCCATAGATTATGCAGAAGGTATAAAGCGAGTATCAATATACGGAAATATTTTATTTTTTCTTGTTATAACATAGGAATACACAATGTTTGTTCAGCTTAGAGCTACACCAGCCTGAAAAACATTTTGGCACTGAAAGGCATGCACCTGAGGGATAAAAATTCCTCATGAGGAATAAAAAAAAATCATCATAATTCTCCTAAAATACAAAAATATGTGACTAAAAAAATTCTTGATTAGCAAAAATAAAAAGAGGTGGCAGAATGTGGGAGGTGGTAACAATAGTGTGCATTGTACCCTTAGGCAACAGTATCAAGAGGGTACTGGAACTTCCATATATCTTTCCCGGTTACACATCTATCGTTTAATATATCTGTGATATATTTGTTGATTCACGTATTTCTGTTAGTTCATTTTACAAACTGATGAAATACAACAATCCTGATTTTTCTTTTTCCGAGAACTTCAAAATGGAATTTCTTATTTACTAAAGTTGAATAAGAAAAGTTGCTTATGATTATTTTTGTTGAAATGGGAAACTTATTGCAGACTTCGTTGCGATGAAAAAAGCAGATGTAGAAGTGCCTCTTTGAAGCACAGGAATTATAGTTCATAGACCTTACACAGAACATCCATGGAACTCTGCATCCATTTGGTACACTTGAAATATTTGGTACACAATATATATATATATATTGTGTTAATATATTTAAAACACTGATCTTCAAAAGCAGTTCTTGTGAAATTTTAAATTTAATCAGGTGAAATATTTAGTGCAGGTTTCTTGTAAAAAGTAATTCAGGTTGGATGTTCTATTTCATTATGGTCTACGGTAATCCATGGTGTAAGCTTTTAAACAGTAAAGCTATCCATCTTCTTTTGCTTCATGTCTTCTCATCACTTGGCTTTATTTGTCTCCAAAATTCAGTTGCATTTTGAAGTAAAGATAGATTTGTTTCACTGTCTGTTTTGCTCAGCAGAAGTTAAGCCTGCAAAGGCTTCTTTTAATTCCTATGTATATTTGTCAAATTCTAAATGGATGAGTAGAAAACTATAACTTACGCAGGCAGACATTCAAATCATAATTTCAACTTCCTTTACCATGATTTGGTTTTCTCAAGTTGTCTCTATGTGCAATAAGGGTATTCAGGTAACATTTATGTTGAGGTTACCAATGAAACAGGTCGAGTATCCTTGCAGAACAACTTCCTCAGTGCTTTGAAGAAAGATGGTTGTGCCAGCATTTTTGCAAAATATCTTTGAAATGCTTTGCACAGCTGCAGCAATTGATAACCAAAGTGAAACTGTGGGGGAAATATGGTACTGAAAGAAATGTGAACAAAACATACTTGTGTCAAGGAGCGGGATTAGATGGTCTTTAAGATTCTTTACATTCCTTATTTACTATGATTTTGGAAAGGGAGACCCTTTACTTGTATTGAACAGTGGAACAGCTTGCCTACAGAAGTTGTGGGTGCTTCATCCCTGGAGATTTTTAAAGAAGAGACTGGACAGTCCCTTGTCCGAAATGGTATAGGGCAATGATGGCTAACCTTTTTGCCATCGCGTGCTGGGGGGAAGGGGGGTCGCATGCACATGTGCCCATACCCATAATTCTATCCAGCCCGCGCATGCATGCACTCCCCCCTCCCCGCTCCTGGCATGTGATGGCCCGGTAGGCCTGTTTTTCTTTCTCCCCAGGCTCCAGAGCCTTTCTAGAAGCTTGAGGAGGGCAAAAATAGTCTCCCCCTTCCCCCATCGAGGCACTCCGAAGGCTGAAACGGTCCCACCAGAAGTTGGCAAATGGGCTGTTTCCGGCCTCCCAGGGGGAAGGGGGGGAGGCCGTTTTCGCCCTCCCCAGGCTCCAGAGCCTTTCTAGGTAGTAGTGGTTCCTTGTAGTTGTGACTGTGTAAATGTGTTTTAGGTTTTCTCCTGCTACAGCCCTTTTTGCTCTGTGGCAACAATCTCAAATTTGGGTATGCCTCTATAGAGATACTTTTTCTTTTCCGTAGCCCTGTATGCTGTCAAGACACGGGCTGAAGCCATGCAAGAGGCCTCCGAAGTTATACCAAGTGGAATGCTCTCTGTTATTGGCCGAAGAGATTCAGATTATAAAACCGCTTGCTTGGAAGCTCGTGAATACTGCAAGAAAGTGGGCATAGAAGACCCTGTATGTGATGTTTCAAACTACTTGTTTCCAGACAGTAGAGTCATTGCTGGACACTTGCAGGTATTATTAAAACAATTGTAGTTGACGGTGTAAAGATAACTCAGAGAACAAGTCATCTTCCCCAGCCTGAGATGCTCTAATTGCATTAATTACTAATTGCAATAATAAAATTTACTGAATGTAAATACTAATAGGATATATATATATATATGTCTTTGGTTATTCGGGTCTTCTCCCGCGTAAAATTGGAAGTGTCTTGGCGACGTTTCGACGAAGTCTCATTCATCATCTTTAGGCTGGTGTTCTCCGCTTCGTGCCGCTCCTGGAAGCACGAAGCTGAGAACACCAGCCTGAAGATGACGAATGAGACTTCGTCGAAATGTCGCCAAGACACTTCCAATTTTACACGGGAGAAGACCCGAATAACCAAAGACCTACATACAAACACCTGTGAAAACCTCAGAAAAGAAATATATATCTTTATACATATACATATACATATACATATACATATACATATACATATACATATATTATATATTTATTTATTTATAGTATTTATAGTATTTATTATTTATAGTATTATCAGCAAAAATATTAATATATATATATATTGACAAGCAAAGTCAATGGGGAAGCCAGATTCACTTAACAACAGTGTTACTCATTTAACAAATGCAGTCATTCACTTAACAAACCTGGCAAGAAAAGTCATAAAATGGGGCCAAACTCACTTAACAAATTTCTCACTTAGTGACATAAATTTTGGGCTCAAATGTACCTGTATATTATAATTTATAAATATTATACTATATTTACATATTATATAAATATAAAAACTAATAATAATTTACAATAAGAATAAGTAATTACATTAACGGATTAGTTGCGTCAATTAAAAAAGCTCTTGATTGCATGCCAAAACTAGACACAGAGTGTTTTTTCCCTTCATGCCATCACTTTGCTGAGCACCTCATTCCCACAGCACTGTCTTATGTCTAAGGATATTTACCCATGTAGTAGGGCTGTATTACCCTTACCCTTTTCATCTTTTGTATTACCTTCTACTATTTTGGTATCTCATATTACTTTGTTGTCTGTATGCACACTGAAAGCTTATGCACCAGAGACAGGTTCCTTGTGTGTCCAATCAAAATTGGCCAATAATGAGTTGGACTGGAATGCACTGTCTTGCTGGCAAGCTGGATGGATTTTTTAATTGGGGAGACCTAGCTTTGCAGACGCAAGTGGTGCTGAGCTGACTCTTCATTCTGGCTTTCATCATTTTGGCAAAACTAGTTGTCTTTACATTCGAAATACTTTCTTCTCCTCAATATATTTAGCATGTTAACGATTTAAAAAGAAACATAAAATAATGACAGCTAAATATGACATAGCTCATATTTGGCAGGATGTTTATAAGGAAGCCATCTTCATTTTCTACAAAGTCTAATTTTAAATTAAGTCAGGAGGATTTATTTTAAAAGGGTTTAGTTTTGCAACAGACATCATACAAAATCATTCCATGGTGCCTGGTACTTGGAAAGATTGATGGTCCTTTTTTGTAAAGATGAAGAATTATGGGTTATATAATTGGATATAACCACTCATTCAACAACTGTTCAGAGTTACTGTGGCACTGTGTAAGAGGGAGTTGGGACCAGGCCACAAAGTTACAGGTGTTGCAGTTTTCCCACATGATCCTTATTTGGGACTTGGCAACTGGCTCACAATTACAATGTTCCAGCGTACTGCAGTCATGTGATTGTTATTTGTGATCCTCCCTGCCAATTTCCCACAATCAAAATCAATGGGGAAGCCTGCAGGAGGTTGCAAGTCGTTCCCACCTCTTTTTTGTCTGTGGCACCCATCTCTGCACCGTCTACCTGCAATAGCACTTAGACTTATATACCGCTTCACAGTACTTTATAGCCCGCTCTAAGCAGTTTACAGAGTCAGCCTATTGCCCCCAACGATCTGGGTCCTTATTTTACTGACTTCGGAAGGATGGAAGGCTGAGTCAACCTTGAGCCTGGTGAGATTCGAACTGCCAAATTGCAGGCAGCCGGCAGTCTACAGAAGTAGCCTGCAATACTGCATTTTAACCGCTGCGCCGCCATAGCTCCAGTTCAATCAACCAGCATTCCATACTTCCTACTGGTGGTACCCACTTTCCTGCCTGCAGCACTGCCCTGCTTGCCTGCTACCTCTTCCCATGACATGGTTATGTGAGGTGCTCAGTTGTGGTCATCCTGTGTGGTCTTAGGGTTTCATTGACAATCAGAACTGTTAGGATTGCCAGCAATAGGAGATGCAGTCTCATGACATCATGCATCACAAAGTATCCAAACTACATTTAAAGGCAGCCCATAACGTGGTTTATTGTTCTGATGATGAATGTATGTTAAGACTTCCATATTTCTGGCCTAAATTGTAGTGCTTGTACTACTATTGAACAGGCTTCTGAAAGATCTTTTCTTGTTGTTTTTCAGTGTGCAGCTGTTTATTCAGAATTCTTAAAAAATGAAGTATACTAAAGCAGTTATAGACGTGTGAAATCATTCATTTTTTCTTTTTTTTTAATCTTAGGCTTTGGAATTCTTACAGAAAAATTCAAGGAAGTTCTCATTCGCTCGTGTAAAAATGCTACCTGTGAGTGGTGCTTTTCATACCCGACTAATGAAATCAGCAATGCAACCTTTATCCGAAGCTCTTGAATCAATCAGCTTCCAACAACCCCTCATCTCTGTCTATTCAAATGTGGATAGCAAGAAATACAGGCAACCGGAACAGATTCAGCATTGTTTAGTGGAACAATTGGTTTCGCCAGTGAAATGGGAGCAAATAATGCACACAATCTATGAAAGGAATAAAGGAAAAAAGTTTCCTTATACATATGAAGTGGGACCTGGAAAACAGTTAGGTGCAATTCTAAGAAGTTGCAATTTAAAGGCCTCAAAATATTATACTAATATTGATGTTTCTGAAGATGAAACAAATGAAGAAACGTAGAGATTCTTGGAAGAAATGGAAAGTAATTTGCTGCCTGCATAATTTCTTTGCACAGGTTTATTGTCACGTCTGGAGCGAAAATATTCTCCATTGTATTTCTGAGCCTTTCTTCAAATTAACGTATTTGCCTGCGAGTGCCTTACATGTATTTGATATATACTGTATTTTTCAGAGTATAAGACGCACCCCCCCCCTCCAAGAGGGTGAAAATTTGGGTGCGTTTTATACTCTTGAATATAGCCCCACCCACCCGCCGCTCCCACTCTTTGGCCTCTGCCTCCCAGCAATTTACCTTGCAGCAAGCAACAAACAGCAAAACAGCCCATTTCGGGTTCAGCACAGCCTGATTAGCACAAGCAGTTGACTGCCGGTTGGATTGGCCTCTCGATCCTCAGCTGTTTCAGGCTGCAAGATTGCCATTGCCTATTGCCGTGCAGGCCTCCACTGCTTGCTGCAAGCTGGCAAATTTCTGGGAGGCAAGATTTTTTTTTTCATATGCTAATCATGCTGTGCTGAAAATGAAACTAAAGCAGGCTGCTGCTAGGAGGCAAACTGGGAGGCAGAGGCACAGTTGTGAGTGTTTTATGAGTCTTTCTTCTTTGGGTCCTTTTGTCGTAAAATTTTTATCTAGAATCAACAATTAGCTGGAATTTAAAAAGCTTTTCACTAATTTAATTAAAATGTTACCTGAAGGAAAATAAAGAGAGGGGAAAAAAGCTTTACATCAAACAGATTGCATGCTGAATAACTTACTGATTCTGATTACAATACCAATCTATGCAAAGAAAAAAACTTAAAAACAGTTCCAAACTGGTAAAATTACATATTATTTCCCATATCCATGCACTAGTGCCGTGATGGCGAACCTATGGCACGCGTGCCACAAGTGGCACGTGGAGCCATATCGGTGGGCACGCAAGCTCAACTCTGGCACACATGCACACCGGCCAGCTGATTTTCGGGCCTTCCGGGCCCACCGGAAGTTGGCAAACAGGCCATTTCCGGCCTCCGGAAAGCCTCCAAGGAGGTGGAGAAGGTCATTTTCACCCTCCCCAGACTCCTAGAAAGGCTCTGGAGCCTGAGGAGGGCGAAAAATGGGCCTACTGGTCCTGCCGTGCCATCACATGCCAAAAGTGAGGGAAGCGCAGGGTGTGTGTGTGTGTGTCATGCATACATGTGTGGGGGTGGGGCGCATAGAATTATGGGTGTGGGCACACACGCAACTCCCCGCGCTCCCCTCACTTTTGGCACGCGGTGGCAAAAAGGTTAGCCATCACTGCACTAGTGTATTATCTTGTTTTCCTTCCCCCCAAAAGGTCTTACAGTCCGGAGCATCTTATACTCCAAAAATACAGTACCTATTTAACAGGCCTAATCCCCTTCACCCAGTTGTCCTGGTGACACAAGTGAAGAGTAAAAACTACATCTGCAATCTGCCTGACCTCATGGAGCCTTTTCCACCTGAGGACAATGTAAGCTTATATGACAACATCTGTATGTAGAGCTAGTCTGGTTCCACTCCTTTGCCAATCCAGAACCAGTTTCATAAGGTTCTGTCTGTATTGTGGCTTTGACACAATAAAAAGACCTTTCTATAATCAATGAAGCACACAATGATTTCTTTGGGGTATTCTTTAGCTTGTCAATTTTCATCAGCAATAATGTTCTTAAACACTACCTAAAGCCAGTTTGAATGAAGCTATCATCATTGTTCATTGATTGGATATTTTCCCTGCTGGTAGTATGGTTCTATTTTTATGGTGATTTCAATAGCATGGACACCTATTTGATCAGAAGCCTCTACTGGAACAGAATAAATGCTCATGTGTGCATATCAGGGCCATTATCTCTAATGATGTCAGGCAATAAATAATCTAGTTCAGATTACATCACTCAAATACTTTATATCAGGCTGAGGAAAATGCAGCCAAGAGAAAGCAACTTATAAGTGGAAGCACCTGATTATATCAAAAGGGCAGATCTATCAATCGATACGTTATTCTTCTCACATTTAAGTAAACACTGTTTACATATATAGTATGCCAGCCACTTGTACTTTTTGAATGAAACCCAGTTAAACATGGTTGCCTTGTTTTGGAGTCATATTTTTGAACTATTTGTGGAATTTATATTCAAGTATGGAAGCAAGCATTCCTTGAAGTGACACAGCATTGATCTCTCTGACTATACCAAGAGGTTTTTTTATCATATTCCTGGTTGAAAATACAGCTCAAGGATGAAAATTTCCCTTTCTGCAATATTGTCTAGACCACGAAAGACACAGAAAACAGCCAATACATCCAAGAATTATAAATGAAGCTTTAGTTTTATTTTTGTTAGTAAGATTACAAATTGTTTTAGATGTTTTATACCGCAAGTATAATTTAAAAGGATGTCCAGCATTCCTTCAATCATCTTTCTAATACATAAAATCTTTCCATGAAATAGACAACTTATAAATGTATAAAAGACAGATATGAATTAACCCTACAGGCATATATTAAAACAAATTCAGGTAGTTACCCAGCAACAAACCCATATTAATTCTGTTTTTAAAAGTATGGAAAAATAGCAGTGACCCAGCACTACCCTACACTTTAAATAGAAAAAAGAGCTTTTTCATAGGCAACTTTAAAAATGCAAACGAAGTCAATGCCACCTCCAGGGTGAATTGCAGGTTGGTCAAAGTCCAGCAATGACCATCTATGGAAATTCAGTGTCCGTTCTGCAGCTCATGCAGCCACCAGGTGAAAGCTGCCATCAGGAGGGCCGGCCCCCATTTCTGGAATGCCCAGTTCAGGGGAATCCAAACAAACTGGGGGGAGAATAAAGAATCTGATTAAGAATTGTTAAAAGTTACAAACCAAAGGGGAATGATAATCAGTACAGCATGTTCTGTTTATGAGTTTTAGTGGAAGAGCATGTGGGAAGAAAAATTTAAATTTTTATGAGTATACAAAAGGAAGATTCTTGCCTCAGGTCACAACGCCTTCTAAATCTATCTAGCTTTTTAAATAATGATGGGGTATAAAATTTAATTTGGCTTTTAGGAATTTATACCTCCCAACTGTTTTATTACTAGACAACCCATGACACCTTGGGTCACCATTTCAAAGATATTTTCTTACTAGATTTCTCAATATATTCAACAATGGCTGAATTTCTAATGGATTTCAAAAGTTCTTTAAAATTCAGGGAGATACAGGTACTCCTCGACTTACAACCTTTCATTTAGTGACCATTCAAAGTTACAATGGCACTGAAAAAGGGGAGTTATGACCATTTTTCACTCTTATGACGGTTGCAGCACCCCTGTGGGTTCACGTGATTTATAGTTCGATACTTGACAACTGACTCATATTTATGACGGTTACATTGTCCTGGGATCATGTGATTATCTTTTGTATCCATTTGACAAGCGAAGTAAGTGGAGATTCAATGACTGTATTACTAATTTAACAACTGCAGTGATTCAGTTAACAAATATGGCAAGAAAAGTCACAAAATGGGGCAAAACTCACTTAACAAATTTCTCAGCAATATAAATTTTGGGCTCAGTTGTGGTTGTAAGTCAAGGACTGCCTTTACTCAAAAGTTGTATCTGTCTTGAAAGTCAAACATCAGGAGTTGACCACAGGAAATGTTTTAAGATATATTGTGGCATAAATGTTTTATGATAATTTTATGTCATAAATATTTTTTAAAATTTAAATTTAAATTCCATGGGAGTCATGGGTCCCAGATTTTGGGTGCACACTGTAAGTTTGTCCATTTGAAGTACCTTGGTCCAAAACATTTTGTTCTAGGATGCAGCGTTTCACCCATTTAAAAGTTACGGACATTTTAGTAATATATAGATTATCCAACTTATTATCTTATCTACCTCTTATCTACCACCCACTGGAAGGCAGTGTGTTATCAGCCAGAATATGGGAGGGTTTTGTACCTTCCTCAATAGCAATTCATGGCTTTCCACACCAAGCAATGAGGAACAGAATAGAAACAGAATTGCATTAAAAGAAACAAAAACTCTTGCTAATTTAGTTGCCTCACTGTTTAACAGTATAATTATGACTGCAATAATAAAAATAAATGAAACTTACCCAGACATAGTCAATAATCTTCTTTCTCCAGCTCTTGTCCAAAGAACTCCCAACAGTTTTCATAACATTTTTGCCCCAAAACCGAGTCTGGAAAACACAGGCCACTATTCTATTTAAAAGGAAACAAAACATTAATGATTAAAATATAATGGTTCTTATAAGCAGTAAGCAAGCAATAAATAGGTTTTACTACAACAAATGTGGTGTCATAGCAAGGTCCTTTGCAACATGATTAGCTTGCATTGTACACATGTAAAATGGAGCAGTTCCTTGATCATTCCACTTGAGCCTACCAGGTTCATGTAATTGACTTTCTCCAGATACCTTGGATAGTAATAAAAAGTGACAGGTTTCTACTCTCCAACTGACTTCAGAAATAGATTCCCAGTTTCTTACCAGTTAAGATTTATTGATTTAGGTTTCGGACATTTCAAAGCCAAACTTGACATTCTCAACCAATAAAACACCCATCATCATAGAGAGTAATCTATGCTATTATGAAGTCACCAAATTCTCTCTTCTCAACTAATTGAGTCCTGTCAAGGTCAGGGGAAAGAAGACTGTTCCAAATGCACCAATCCATTTTTAGTTAGAAGAAGACACAGCACTCTTCATTTTTATTAAGGTACGAAACTGGCCTAAACTGGCATTAATTTGGAGGCCTCAGGCATATTAATAATAATTTAATTGTCATTGTACGTGTATACATAGTATAACCATACAATGAAATTCACTTAAACCCAAAGATCAGGTCCAAGACACATAATCCCCAAACACACCCCTACCCACCACAAATTCCCCACCCCTGAACCATCCAAACATCCACACAACAGACCAAGTAATACTGTCCAACAGCTCACTGATGGTGGCCCTTTAGTTCATTGTTGAGTGCAATTATAGCTCTGGGATAAAAACCATTCAAAAAAAGTGTGGTCTGAGTTTTAATTGTTCTGTATCTTCTGCCAGAAGGCAACAGTCCAAAAAGATTGTAAGCAGGATGGGAAGAGTCTCTGAGAATGTTATGCAATTTCCTCAAACGGCGAGATTCAAAGATGTCGTCCAGGGCTACCAGTTTTTTAAAACTACTGGTTCTATAGGCGTGGGTTGGTGAGTGTGGCAGGGGAAAGATACTGCAAAATCCCCATTCCTATCCCACCCTTGGGCCAGCCAGAGGTGGTATATGCCAGTTCTCTGAACTACTCAAAATTTCCGCTACCAGTTCTCCAAATGTCAGAACCTACTGAATTTCACTCCTGCATTGATGTATTTTGGGAAACAGGATAAAAGCTAATATTTGGAGGACAGACCACCAAAAAAACATCCAAGTTTTAGGCTGGATTGGGAAATAAATAGTCCTGGAAGAAGACAATGGCAAATACATCTACATTTCTGCCGATAAAACCACATGGCTATTCCTATACATTTAGCAGGAGTCAATGTCCATTTCATTCTGTAGGTATAGGTAGTTCTCAATTTACAACCATTCATTTAGTGACCAAAGTTAGAACTGCACTGAAAAAAGTGACTTATGACCCTTTTTCACACTTACAATTATTGTGATATCAAAAAGACTTTTTGGCAACATGCAATCTTTACTTGAAAGGTTTTTTAAAAAAAGAGTTTGATGAAATGATAACGGCCATGGAAAATATTCAGAGGCTTTCAGCTTTGGATAAATTAGATTCACAAAAGGAATCTGATTTGAAAGTTGCAGACCAAAGAGATATGGACTGTACAGACAGAGAACTAACTGAGCTGATCGCATTCATCTCTTTGCAGTTCAAACCTGCAATCTTTTACAATACTAGAAGTCTGTCTGAATGGAGAAGTGACAATTTATTTTTTCCTAAGAGGAGACTGGAGAATGGATTTGTTACACTTAACTAGAAGCCACTTCTATTTGGACGTTGTTGGGAAGATACACCAACTATGGAAACTGGATTTATTATATTTAATTAGATAACAATTGATAAAAGACGGCATTAAGAAACAAACATGGATATTTGATCAAGGACAAATTACTCTTAATTCTTGGGATGATTTGGCATAGATAAGATGCTGTGTTAATTTTTCTATGAATTTATAATAGTAAGTTTGATAAAGGGTTTTGAAACTTTAATCATGTCTTTTTTATTATGACTGTTCTTCTTGTTAACTGTTAATATAGTCTATAGAAGACAGGACAATAATTTGCAAATAGATTTACCAGTTTAATAATTTTGGGGGAGGGGGGCAAGGGATTGGAACCAATATTGTAGTAATGTAATCACTATTCAAGTAGACGGGATAATATGTGGATATGTGTTGGTTTTTTGTTCTTTTCAATGAACCTTTTTTAATGTCTTGATTGTTTTTTTGGGTTTTTTGTTTTGTTTTTTTCATTTTCTGGAGTTTTGTATTTTAATTTTCTTTTGAATAAAAATAAATACTTTTTTTTTTAAAAAAAGGAACTAAGCACAAGCCCCTTTTTTCAATCCTGTACTTTTCGTTATTTGTGCCAGCTTTTTAATACTGAAATATATTACAGCCCAAAACGCATGATTAAAAACAAAATACCAAATTTTAAATCATCAGAGGAATGCCACACGAGGCAAAAATGGTTACATTTGCTCTCTTAGTTTATTGAGATGCTGTTAATTATGGTTTATCCCAGTTGCTTTATCATTTATTAAAATTTTACTGGGTTTCAGCGCATTACAAATGTGTAATAGAATGTAAGTAGTCTCTCAATTAGACATCCTACTTTTCACAGAATAATACAGACATGCACTTGTGGCATCATGATCAAAATGTGTCAAGATTCAACAGTATTAACCACAACTTTAAAAGGGAACGCTATTTGGGGCCCCAAGCAGTGGTGAAATCCAAACTTTTTTACTACTGGTTCTGTGGGCGTGGCTTGATGGGCTTGGTGGGCATGACAGGGGAAGGATACGGCAAAATCTCCATTCCCACCCCACTCCTGGGGAAAGATATTGCAAAATCTCTCTTCCCACCCCATTCTGGGGCCAGCCAGAGGTGGTATTTGCTGGTTCTCCGAACTGCTCAAAATTTCCGCTTTCGGTTCTCCAGAACCTGTCAGAACCTGGTGTGTTTCACCCGTGGCCCCAGGCCATCTAAGGTAAGTCAATTATTCTTCCTTTATCTTACCAAAACCATCACTTTCATGTGAGATAGGCAACTAGATATATATGATAAATAAATAATTTTTTATGTGTCAAGATCTCTGTTGTTTGCAATTGCAAGATGGTTTATAAAGTTAGAGATCATTCAAAAATAATCTCCCATTCATATTTTAGTTGTATTCCTAAGCACATAATAATTAGAATATTGAAAATTACCCTTTAGCAAGTTGAAATAATGGAGCCTCCAATTTTCCACTGTATCTCCTGTTACACTCATCTCCAATTACTGCAAGCTGATGACCAACTTGGATTACTGATCTAAAAAAAAAACTAATATATTATATTGCTTAATGCATTGTAAACCGCCCTGAGTCTCCGGATATATATATATATGTAGATCTTTGGTTGTTCAGGTGTTCTCCCGTGTAGAATTGGATGTGTCTTAGCGACGTTTCGACGAAGTCTCATTCGTCATCTTCAGGCTGGTGTTCTCGGCTTCGTGCTTCCTGGAAGCATGAAGCCGAGAACACCAGCCAGAAGATGACGAATGAGACTTTGTCGAAACGTCGCCCCAAAACCAATTTGAGCAAATGTATGATGGCGGTGGGAAATTTCCTGTTGAGGAGATCCAAGGATCAGTTTGCAGACCCGTCAAACTGCAATGGTGTATTTAATTTTAAATTCTATTACAATCATCAACCAAAGATCTAATAGCATAATCAATGGAATAGGTTGCCTCTGGAGTCGTGATTTCTCTATCACTGGAGGTTTTCAAATAGACTGGACAATTATTTTCCTGGAATGGTGTTAGGCTCCTGCCTTAAGCTCGTGCTGGACTAGAAGACAATGAGCAGCAAACACAGAAGCTGTTTCTGTGCTGTGGCTGCCCACGACAATAACTTCCTGCTACTCACCCTGCTGCTACCAGCCAGCTGGCATAGGCGCCTAGAAATTACGATATGGTTCTGCTTTGTACTGTTCTTTCCAATGTCTAGGATGCCTTACAAAACTGGGATGTCCAGTCCCCCGAAATATGCAATACCTGATATTCATTTCCACTTGTTCTGCGAAGTCTGTTATGAACACAGATCTTTTGGGCGGCTCCTCTTCCAGAACTGCATTAATGTCTTCAAAGGTGGAGAGAAATAGGTGTCTAGAGATCTGTCCTGTCTGAGCCATAGTTACATCTGCCTGAAGAAAACACAAAGAAATCAAAATAAGTATGTCCTTCTTCTCTGAAATGGTATAGGGTTTCCTGCCTAAGGAAGAGGTTTGATTAGAAGACCTCCAAGGCAGGGGTGAAATCCAGCAGGTTCTAACAGGTTCTGGAGAACTTTTGAGTTCTCTAGAACTCAAATTTTGAGTAGTTCAGAAATTTTGAGTAGTTCGGAGAACTGGCAAAAACCACCTCTGGCTGGCCCCCAAGTGGGGTGGGAATGGAGATTTTTGCAATATCCTTCTCGCAGGAGTGGGAGGGAATGGGGATTTTGCAGTATGTTTCCCCTGGAGTGGGGTGAGAATGGAATTATTCTACATATATCTGATTCCTAATAATTATGTCATCAGTAATGCAGTTCATTCTGGTCTCAATATACTTGAAAGATACCCACATAGAATATACACATGAAATGTTGCAATCCAAATCAGGGAAGGACAAGATCATTTCGTAAGATCATTTTGTAAGTTTCCGGAGTTTTGTAAGATACCAGCACCCATTTTTCCCCTTATAATCAAGCATGGATGGAGCCTCAGTGGCACAGTTGTTAGAGTGCAGTACTGCAGGCTACTTCTGCTGACTGCCGGCTGCCTGCAATTTGGCAGTTCAAATCCCACCAGGCTCAAGATTGACTCAGCCTTCCATCCTTCCGAGGTGAGAAAAATGAGAAGCTAAATTGTTGGGGGCAATATGCTGACTCTGTAAACTGCTTAGAGTGGGTTGTAAAGCACTGTGAAGCAACATATAAGTCTAAGTCTATTACTATTGCTATCCCCAGCCAAGTTTTTTTTTTTTTTAAGGTTCAGGATTTTGCCTACTTATTCCACAGGATACATACAGTAATAGGTACTGGGCCATATTTTTGCACTCTGTAAGTTTTTAGTAGGTTCCTTTAAAAACCAGAATTTAAAAAAGAAAACATGCTAGTCAAGAAATATGTATATATTCCCCCGAGGTGTAAATAATATTTTAAAATGATATTGTCATACCTTTGAAAATACTAAACTTACTCCATATTGGAAAAAATCCATTAATTTCTCAATCATAACAATCAAAAAAACCTACTTTATGTTGCTTATTTCCCAGAATATTTCCCAGCTTGTCTTCTAATCCCGCCATGTGTTATTTCCTGTGACAATGCCAAAGTCAGTGAGCTTGAGTCATTGTTTATATTTCAAACAATTCCTAACAAAGGAATTGAATTTAACTTTAAAACACATTTTCCCCTGCGATGAATATTTATGCATTTCTAACTTAGCCCATTCTCCTAGTTTTTTTTCTCCTACTCCTAATTTTTGCAATGCAAATCGTCCTGGCTATCGGATAAAGAAGAGGCATTAAAATGTGGAGCCTGGCCATGTGCGCCATTCAAATCTTTTTGATAGTCTTCAGAGTCCTTTGCCAACTGAATGGGGCAAAATAATTGAGTGTGGAAAGTTTTAAAATGCAACATGGGCCTCAAAAACCACTTAGGACACTCATTTCCCCTTTAATACTTGTGAAACCTCCTGATAAAGGGAATGGAACAATTGGTCACTGCCACATGGTAGTACCCACTTCAACCTGCCACCCCACCGTGACCATTTATCCTTGGCTGCCCCTCTCCTGGCACATTCCCCCCCATCCACTTGTCCCGGGTGATTTGCCAGAACCCCAGCCATTTCACAGTGCAGTACAATTAGCCAATCTGTACACTGGGCTCTGCCTTCCCATTAGATGCAGTCCCACCCGCTCGGCTTCCTGAAGTGCTTGAATTCCTTCTCCAGCATTTGGGATGACAAAAGTGCATATAGTCAAGGCTATGGCTTTCCTAGTTGCAATATTTGGCTGTGAAAGCTGGACCATAAGAAAGGCTGAGCGCCAAAGAATGGAGGCCTTTGAACTATGGTGCTGGAGAAGACTCCTGAAAGTCCCTTGGACTGCAAGGCGATCCAACAGGTCAGTCCTAGAGGAGATCAACCCTGACTGCTCTTTAGATCCTGAACATGAAACTCAAATACTCTGGCCACCTAATGAGAAGGAAGGACTCACTGGAGAAGAGCCTAATGCTGGGAAAGATTGAGGCCAAAAGAAGAAGGGGACAATAGAGAACAAGGTGGCTGGATAGAGTCACTGAAGCAGCAGGCGTGACCTTAAATGGACTCCAGAGGATGATAGAGGACAGGAAGGCCTGGAGGAATGTTATCCATGGGGTCGTGATGGGTCGGACACAACTTCGTGACTAACAACAACGAAACAGATGGGGGTGAATGAGGGACTTTCTTCACCTTGCTGGAAAATTTTTCAGACTCCTCATCCAGTGTGGGGATGGGGGGGGAGGCATGCGGAGGGAGAAAACTTCGTGGAGAATTGGGATGCGAGGACTCTGTGCTCTTCACCAAGAAGCGGGTCTCAGACAGGGGGCTGCGGGCATCTGTGGCAGGAAGGCATGGGCGAGCCGGGAATGAGAAGATGCACAGCAATAATTGTCCTCATTGAAGGTCTTTCACCCTTTGGAACTCCAGTTCAGCAGCAGGGGTGTCTGGAAAGAGGGGGAGTACCTGAAGCAGGTGGAAGACTTGGGACAGCGTTAAGGGCAGATGGGGTTGCGACAGAAGAGTCTTATACTATAAATCATATTAATCTATGTATTGTATTATTCACAGTATTATGTTGCTCTCAGAAGTGTTGACGTGGGAGTAGAAGAAACCTCAGGAAAGTACAAGGAACAGAAATAAGGAACTTGTTAAATGTACTGATGAGCTTAATGACCTATGTTCTATATCCTTTCTGTAACGAACTTATATTAAGAAACATATTACCAGACGTGTACAGAGAAAGTAACAAACGGTATACCCATCTATGGAAATAGAGTCAGAAGCGTAACACCTCTGACGTGGCTAGAATTGCAAAATGTATAAAAGGTACACCTTGGGCGGAGCCCAGGGTTCGGAATCTGACATGTGAATGCTCCGAACCTTTGCTAGCAAATAAACCTGTGTTCCCCAATTTTTGTGGTCTTGTCTCCTGATTTTGGGAAGTGGGTTTTCCCGCGACAGGGTGACAGGTTCCTGAGGCTGCCTCTGCCGAGGCTGCTCTCTGCAACTGGAGTTCTGAAGAGTGAAAGGGCTTAGAAAGTGCTTGGCTTCAGATCATTCAGAGATCCTTCTCTCCAGGACCCCCAAACCGTGGCCAGTCCTCTGCCACATCCCCCCCCCCCCCTGGGGTTTCAGTGCCTGGTTGCTCTCACCCAGCTTCAACAAGCCTGGGCAAGCCAGCAAGGCTGCAGGCAGGTGAACAAAGGCAGAAGGGGGGAGATGGAAGCCAGCAGCCCCACAACTCACCTGGCTGGCAGCAGCGGTGAAATTTCCAAACGTTTTTATAAAAGGAATGCAAAAGCATACAAACTCTGCTTTTGAAAATTGTGCAATCCAGTTTTCAGTGAAAAAAAAAATACATTTCAGCTAGGAGGATTTATATTTAAAAAGTTATGTTGCCAATCTCCCAGGTAACAAACAAAAAAGATAGCAGTAAAAGAGAGGGCATAATTTACCCCCGTTGACTGGAAAACTGCAAAGTGAAGTGAAATTAGATGAGCCTTAGTGTTGGAGGTATAATTCATATGTGTTTCTCACATGACTGTGGCTACTTTTCTTTCTGTTTTCCATCAACAGGTGCAATATAAACAGGGCAGCCCTCCTCAATGACTCCTGGGGCAGATTGCACCTTTTGGCAGCTGATGGGCCAAAATGATCTCAAAATGGAGTCCCTCTGCCTTTTCCCTTTCACTGGTACCAACCTCAGCAAAAGGACTGTCTCTGTATTAATCGATTTAACTCTACAAAAAAAATCTCTATTGGAAAAAAAAGTTGTTTTCTTTCCTCTGCTTTTGCGGGATGCAAGCAGGCACCTGTCGCAGCAAGACATCTTATAAAAATCATTCCCTTCTTTGCTGAAGGAAAAGAGGATTGCAATGTTTAAGATGGCACCTGTCAAACAGCCTGAAGCACTTTGGTTTGCCCAGCGATTGCATTAATGAAAAAGGTCTTTTTAATTTTTTCTTTTTAAAAAAAGAGTCAACTTTTCCTAACCAAAAGTTTGCTTCCCCGACTCAAAGAATGAGTCAAGTGGATGCCGCAGATCCCTAGGTTAATATCTTACAATATTTATATACCTGCATTTAGTCATCTTATACGTGTGATGTTTTCAGAACCCAGAGAGTCCTCCCCTACGGCTAGGGCAGAGGCTCTTTGCAACCTGCACAAAATTCCATGGGTTGCAATTGTTCAGATGTGAAAAGGAAAGGAAAGGAAAGGAAAGGAAAGGAAAGGAAAGGAAGGGAAGGGGAGGGGAGAAGGAAGACAGGAAGGAAGGAAAGAAAGTGGGAGGGAAGGAAGGAAGAAAGGAAGAAAGAGGGAGGAAAGGAAGGAAGGAAGGGAAGGATGGAAGAAAGGAAGAGAAGGATGGAAGGAAGGAAGGAAAGAAAGAAAGGGAGGGAAAGAAGGAAGAATGGAAGGAAGGAAGGAAGGAAGGAAGGAAGGAAGGAAGGAAGGAAGGAAGAAAGAAAGAAAGAAAGAAAGAGGGAAGAAAGAAAGGAAGAGGGAGGAAAGGAAGGGAAGGAGGGAAGGGAGAGAGGGAGGGAGGGAAGGAAAGAAGAAAGAGGGAGGGAAGAAAGAAAGAAGGAAGGAAGGAAGGAAAGTGGGAGGGAGGGAGGGAAGGAAGGAAGGAAGGAAAGGAAGGAAGGAAGGAAAGCAAGTGGGAAGGAGGGAGGAAGAAAGGGAGGGAGGGAAGGAAAGAAGAAAGAGGGAAGAAAGAAAGAAAGAAAGAAAGAAAGAAAGAGGGAAGGAAGGAAGAGGGAGGAAAGGAAGGGAAGGAGGGAAGGGAGAGAGGGAGGGAGGGAAGGAAAGAAGAAAGAGGGAGGGAAGAAAGAAAGAAGGAAGGAAGGAAGGAAAGTGGGAGGGAGGGAGGGAAGGAAGGAAGGAAGGAAAGGAAGGAAGGAAGGAAAGCAAGTGGGAAGGAGGGAGGAAGAAAGGGAGGGAGGGAAGGAAAGAAGAAAGAGGGAAGAAAGAAAGAAAGAAAGAAAGAAAGAAAGAAAGAAAGAAAGAAAGAAAGAAAGAGGGAAGGAAGGAAGAGGGAGGAAAGGAAGGGAAGGATGGAAGGGAGAGAGGGAGGTAGGGAAGGAAAGAAGAAAGAGGGAGGGAAGAAAGAAAGAAAGAAGGAAGGAAGGAAAGTGGGAGGGAGGGAGGGAAGGAAGGAAGGAAAGGAAGGAAGGAAAACAAGTGGGAGGGAGGGAGGAAGAAAGGGAGGGAGGGAAGGAAAGAAGAAAGAGGGAAGAAAGAAAGAAAGAAAGAAAGAAAGAAAGAAAGAAAGAAAGAAAGAAAGAAAGAAAGAAAGCTTCATTTTCAGCCCCGCTGACCGTCTCTGCGCCCCGCCGAGACTGTCCCCATCACCCCCGGTTCCATCCAACCGGCAGCCGCGCGCCTCACCTCGGCCTCCGCTCCGCTCCACTCCACGCCGCCGAGCGCCAGCCGTCCTGCAGCCGCGCCTGAAGAAAACGAGGACTGGGAGAGGCCGACGGAAGCAGGCGACAAACATCGTTAAATCACATTTCGGCGTTTGAAACACCAAGGAGGGATTTACCGCAAACGTCGCTTAGCCAGGCCCCCGCCTCGCCCCGGTTGGCCCGGCCCTCCCTCCTACCTTGTCCGGGCTCCCTTCCGGAAAGCGGCGGCCCAACAGCAAAGCCTGAGCCCAGGCTCTTCTTCACTTTCTGGCTATGAAAAGTCCATGTTTCCTTGGCAGATGCATCTACCATTGGATAAAAGAAAATGCTTCCTACAGCAATAACTTCGTTGTTCTCTTAGCACCAGCACCACAAAGGGCCCAATTTCTTCCTATTACAGACTTTGCATGTAACAATAAAGTTCTACTTGCATTTTCTACTTGCATTTTCCTTAGCAAAAGAAGGGAGAGATGCTGTAAGATGAGATGCTGTAAGATGGGTGGACTTCAACTCCCAGAATCCCCCAGCCAGCAACGCTGGCTGGGGGATTCTGGGAGTTGAAGTCCACTCATCTTCAAGCTTCCAAGGTTGAGAAACACTGCTGTAAGATGTTCCAGCTTCTCACAACACACGCACGCACGCACACATACACACACACACACGTCCTCCAAAAGCACAAGGAAGCAGACAGGTAACCAAATAAACTTATTAATTCGTTGCATTATAAGGTAATACAATCTATAATAGCCTACGAACTGGGAAGACGTTAGCAAGCCGTAACACGCAGTGTGGGCATTTTGTTGGGAAGAGCTAGCTCTGTCATGCGTAAATGGGCATTGTGTGAAAGAAAGATTAAAGACCTAGGCACTGTGATGTAGTGCAGGGGCTGTGTCTGTAGCCACTGTGGTTCGCCACAGGTAAGAGGGGAGGGCAACGGCAGGTGAGGTATGCTCATAAAACACATAACAGGTGAGGGGAGTAGTGTATGCTATAGGCTAATGCCTCACACCCTCCTGGTTAATTATTGGCTCAAAGTTTTGAATTAGAAATCTATATGAGAGTGGCGAGGAATAGCCCAATGTGGTCATCACTATGTCAGCCTACGGATTTGAGTTCTATAAACAGTTTCCTGATTCTTCCACAAATGTCACTGCTGTCTATTGTAGCTTAGTTCGGAAATGAACTTCTTAACTTCTAACAGTATATTGTTGTTTTCATTTGAGATCATTCACTGGAGTTCTTGTACTGTAATCTTAAACTTCTTTCTAATAAAGGCTATTAATCAGAAGTCTAAGTTTCTTGTGCTTGGGATCAACTGTTTCCTGATAACAAACAGGGAAAATGTGACATACTAACCCTAAAAAGTGACTTTAACCCTAAAAAGTGACTCTAACCCTAAAAAACCGGTGGTTCACCCATACAGTAATTCATAATTTACAAGGAATTGTGGCTTGTTCCATCCTGAATATAAAGTGAAAACCAAATAAATAATAAAGAGAAAACCCCACTGTTATTTCTTTTTTTTAAAAAAAACCATGTCTGGGGCATCAAATAAAAAAGATAATTTTTCCCAGAGGATTTTCCAAGGTTGGGGAGTTGCTTTAATTTTAAGCAACACAATTAACCTGCAAAATAAGTTGAAATTATTATCTCACTAATGCTTTCTGTGGCTTCCATTTCAACTCAGATGTTGGTTTCCACCTCTGCTAATAACTATACAGCAATCTGTAACTGGAAAGCCTCATAATAAAAAGAGAAGTTTGGAATTCTAACCCCTTTTATTTTTAAATATAACACTTTTTTTTTTACAAAGGCTAAATCTTTTCCCAGAAAGTATGAAATCAATAAATATTTTTGTTGCTATCAAAAGATTAATGAAATTAAAATGAACTGGCCAAGCATGAAATAAAAATACTGATTAAGGGAGGAGTACTGTTTTAGTGGCTGTAATTTTTTCCAGCTGTGATAACTTTACATTTCCCCATTTCCTGATTTTCATTTTAAATATTTTATTACATGTGCAAAGTTCAGTTTACAAAGTGAAGATAATACCACTCCTCAAATAGCATATGCTTCCAGGACAGAGCCACATGGCCTGCAAGGAGGTGATGTCGCTCTGTGGAGCAGCCTGCTCTCCTTCCCCAAAAGGATCTCTGGAGCTTCCAGAATGAAATCTAGTTAAAAGTTAAGTGACCAATTGGTGATGGGGGAAGAGAGGGTACGACCCATAGGGTTGGAAGCAGGCCTAAGGCCTCTAGGGAACAAAGAGGTGTTTTTCTCATAAGTCCTTTAGGTACTTTCATATTTACAGTTAAAAGGAAGATTTAAATTAGACAAAAATGGGTTTGCTTTTGTAAAAAAAGAATTTGAAATCATATTTGTGTGGTAATGATGGACATGTACCAAGATTTATAAATTGTTACTAAAATTGAATTTGGAAAATGAACATGTGCAATAATACATGATTCAACGAGCAGAAAACTTTGGGTATAATATGGGAAAAATGTGGATGAAGGGTTTGAGATTTACACTGAATTATAATCTAAAAGAAATATTTTATAAAATGATGTATCATTGATATTTAACACCTGATAAATTGTCAACCATGTATAAAGGTGTTGGAAATGTTACTATAAAGAACGAACTTTTTTTTACCATCTGTGGTGAACTTAAGACAAAGCAAACAAATACTGGGGTAAGATATTTTAACACAAAAGATTCTCATAATGAATATAAACATCAAACTAGAGATTTTTCTTTCAGATTTAATGGACAAGGAACTTGGGGAAAAAATGGAAATTTTCCTGTTATACATTTTGACAGCAACAAGAGTGCTCTACGGACAAAAAATGGAAGGACATTAATTCCATTATGGAAGAATGACTGAAAAACTGATGGAAGTAGCAGAGATGGCTAAATTAACCACTTGCCATCAAATAAAAGAATACATCAAACTTTGTTACTATTTGGACACCATTCTAGATTTTGCACTTAAGCTTAAAAAAAATGAAATATTTGCTGATTAGTTTGTTGTTATAGAAATAGCTAATAAACGTTAGATATGCAAAAGTAAACATTGAGGCTATAATGTTATATTTTCAGTCCATTGCAGGGAAGAGACAGGAGTTAAATGTATTTTTCCCTTTTGCATTTCTCTCCCCCTTTTCACTCTTCCCCGATCTTATTGTCACTTGTATTTTAGTAAAATTTAACAAAAGATTAATAAAAATTATAATAATAAAAAGTATTACTTTAGGAACCCTCTTATCTTTGATTGAATCTCTCTTTCCCATACAATTGTACGAGGAGGTTGCCTCATTTTGCATCAAAGGAGAAACGGGCGACTCGCAGAGCCTCCAACAGAGGGCCGTTTCTTGCATCCTCTCGCTCGGGCCGGCAGGGGGCGCTCCCAGAGCCGGAAGGCGCGCGGCGTCCTGGTTGTCCGGTAACGTTCCGGAAGCGCTGCCCGACCCAGGAGGAGCCGAGAGGGCGGACATAAAGAGCGGGGGTCGCTTCTCCGTTAGGGACGGTGAGCACCAGCCCGTTTCCCGAGGTCGTCTTGGGGGCGGAGGCCGACTTGGAGCGCGGATGGGGAGGATTTCCCTAGTTTATCTCAAAGCGATGGAAGGCGTAACGAAACAGGACTTCGTTTAGACAATAAACGCAAATCCTTTGTAATATATATATTTATAATGCAATATATTTATAATCCTTTGTTATATATATATATATCCCTGAGTCAGTTTATACAATAAAAGCAAATCCTTTGTTTTATGTGTGTATGTATATGCATTCTTTCTTTACTAATATACTTGGAACTCGTATTTTTAGAATAGTTTGTAATATGATATATATGTGTGTGTGTGTGTATGTATATATACATATACATATACATATACATATATATATATATATATATATATATATATATATATATATATATATATAAATATAATATGTATGTAGGTATATATATGTGTGTGTGTATGTATATATAGATTTCTTTTTTTTCTTTTTTGTAGGTTTTATGTGTATTTCTCTTTAGCCAGGTTCTTTCTACTAGTTTCCAGGCTTTTTTTCTTGCAGCCAGCAGACCCTTTGCTCCCAATGGGCAGTCTCCCAATGGGCAGCTATGGGCTTGGCTGTGCTCTGATTGGATGGGGGGTTGGTTCTCCCCAACCCCCCATCCAATCAGCTCACCAGCTCAAATCCCCCTGCAACTCAAACTAAGCTGAGCACAACCAAGCCCCCACCCAAACAGAACAGACCCCCATCCAATCAGAGCACAACCAACCCCCCATCCAATCAGAGCACAGCCAAGCCCCTAACCAATCAGAACACATCTCCACCCAATCAGAACACAGCCAAGCTCCCACCCAATCAGCTCACACCCCCACTAGCAGTTAAAAGGAAGAGACAGCTGCGATCTCACATTGCTCCTGGAAGCACGAAGCCGAGAACAGCCTGAAGATGACGAATGAGACTTCGTTGAAACGTCGCCAAGATACTTCCAATTTTACGCGGGAGAAGACCCGATTAACCAAAGACCTACATATATATATATATGTATGTATATGTGTATGTATATGTATATGTATATATATGTATATATTTTGTATCAAATTTATATTCGCTGATAAATAAAGGGAAACTAGTATAGATTTATTTCAAGCTATTTAGATCTATGCTAGTCTCCCTTTATTTTCTTTATCAGCGAATATAAATTTGATACAGAATAGTTTGTCGTGATAGCGACTGCCTGAAGGCTCCTGGATTGGAGCTGAAAGGCGAAAGGGAAGTAGTATGCTCCCTCCGATATTGGGATAGACCAGGTGCTTCGATAGAAAAAACAATATGTATGTATACGTACATACATGTTTTAAATTGGAATTTTAATTGTTACTGTTTTAATGAGGAATTATGCATTTTTACCGGTGTGAGCTGCCCTGAGTCCTTGGAGATAGGGCAACATATAAATTGCATTATAAATAAATATGTATATGTATGTATGTATGTATCTTACAAAGGATTTGCTCTGACTCGGGGACTCAACTGACTTTTGTCCTTGCTCTTGGCTGTTGTTCCTGAGTCAGTGTTTCTCAAGCTCAGAGGCTGTAAAATAAATGGACCAACTTCCAGAATTCCCCAGCCATGCCTAGCTGGAGAAACATTGCTCCAAGGGTGAAGAGTCTTTCTTGGGGTTCCCACTGAGGAAGGGGGGCTCTGCACTCTGCCAAAAGCCATGGGGTGATTTAGTTCCAGCACTTAGGTCTCCTTCTCTTCCAGTTCTGGCGTCTTACAGATAGAATGGCAATACAGACTAACAAGAGTTGGTAGGGGTCCTTGAAGGTCTTCTAGTCCAACCCCCTGCTTAGGTGGAAAACCCTATGCCATTTCGAATAGAATAGAATAATAAATAGAATAGAAATAGAATAACATTTTGCATTATTGCTTAACGCATTGTAAGCCACCCTGAGTCTTCGGAGAAGGGCGGCATATAAATCAAATTTTAAAAAAAACAAAATATTTCAGACAAATGGTTGTCCAATCTCTTCTTAAAAACTTCCAGTGTTGAGCAGTCACAACTTCTGGAGGCGAGTTGTTCCACTGATTAATTGTTCTAACTGTCAGGAAACTTCTCCTTAGTTTTAAGTTGCTTCTCTCCTTGATTAGTTTCCATCCATTGCTTCTTGTTCTACCCTCAGGTGCTTTGGAGAATCTCTTGACTCCCTCTTCTTTGTGGCAGCCCCTGAGATATTGGAACACTGCTATCATGTCTCCCCTAGTCCTTCTTTTCATTAAACTAGACATACTCAATTGCACAAACAGTTCTTTTTATGTTTTAGCCTCCTGTCCCCTAATCATCTTTGTTGCTCTTCTCTGCACTCGGTGGGAAGGGAGTTTGCAGATCTCCTAGTCCAATCCTCTGCTTAAATAGGAGATCCTATTCCATTCCAGACAAATGGCTGCCCAATATCTTCTTAAAATCATGTAGTGTTGGAGTATCACAGTTTCTGGTGGACAGCAGTCCCACTGATTAATTGTTCTCACTGACAAGAAATTGAATAAGTTGAATCTCTCTTTAGCAATCTTAAACCTGTCACTTCTTGTCCTGCTCTTGCGTGCGACCCACTCTTCCCTCTGGGAGCCCCTCAAGGATTAGAAGAAAGCTATGTCACCTGTAGACCTTCTCTTTGTTAGACTAGATGTACCTAATTTCTGCAACCATTCATTGTATGGTTTAGCTTGTAGACTCTTCATCATTTTTGTTGTTCTTCTCTGCACTCTTTGTAGGGTCTCAGCATCTTTTTTGTATCATAGTAACCAGAACTTGATGCAGTATTCCAAGTGTGGTCTTACTAATGCATTATAAAGGGGCACTATCATTTCTCATGATCTTGCTACTATCCTTCTGTTGATGCAGACTACATTGATTTTTTGGCTTCTTCAGCACTACTTAAGCGGTGGTCTACTAGGACACTTAGATCCCTCTCACAATTACTACTCTTAAGCCAGGTATCACTTATTCTATATCTGTGCATTTGTTTTTCTCTTGCCTAAGTGCAGGACCTTACTTTCCTCACTACTGAATTGCATTTTGTTGGATAGGGCCCAGCGTTCAAATCTGTCAAGATTCTTCTGAATCTTGAGTCTATCTTCCAAAGTGTTAGCAATCCCCCCAGCTTGGTGCCATCTGCAAATCTGATTACTTCCCTTCTCTCTCCTCATCTAGATCATTTATGAAAATGTTGAAGAATACTAGGCCCCAGACAACCTTGAGGTACCTCACTGCGTACTTCCCTCCATATAGATGTAGTTCCATTGAAGACTACACAGTAAGTGTGGCTGGTCAGCCAACTGCAAATCCATCAGTGTCTAACCCACGTTCTATCTTACCAAGAAGTATGCTGTAGTCTACTTTGTCAAATGCCTTACTGAAGTCTAAGTAAACTGTGTCCATTGCATTTCCTTGAGTCACTAATTTAGTCACCTTGTCACAGAAGGCTATAAGGTTTGTCTGGCATGATCTGTTTTTCACAAACTCATATTGGCTTCTAGTAATGGCTTTACTTGTTTCTAAGCAGATCTGTTGCTTGATTATCTTTTCCAGGATATTCCCGGATAATGATGTTAGTCTGATTGGTATATAGTTTCCCCCCTCCCCCTTTTTGAAGAGTGGAACTGCATCAGCTCTTTTCCAGACCTCCGGTAACTTCCCCATACTCCAGGAGCTCTAAAAGATTTTGAAAGTTTTTTTGCCTCATTTGATTTTTCCAAGTGCGGCTTATCCAGGTGAGCATTATGGTTAATCGGTGTGTGTGTGTGTGTGTGTGTGTAACAAGAGGGGTTCCCAGCAGGGGTGGTATTCACTTATCTTCACTATCGGTTCACAAATGGGAGTGCATGGTTCCCCATTTGTCCAGGCACTTCCCCATTGGTCCACTGGAGGGCGAATGTCACATCTGGCTTTCCAGAGGAAGCTGTGAAGGAACTGACATCACAAACAATTGCCACTCTAGGACGCCGCACTCGCTCTCCTTAACAGCCCAGGCATTCCAGAGTTATGCTGCAACACACTCACACACAGACACACACCAGGGGTGTTCTTCCCCCACCCCCATCCCAATATTTGTTTCCAGAGGGTACATCTGTGTACCAAGTTTGGTTGAAATTGCTCAAGCCGTTACAGAGTTATGCTGGAATAAATATACATACATGCATCCATTTTTATATAGCTAGATAGATTATGCAGAATATTTTTTGTACCTAATAATTACTGAGGTAAATAATATCTTCCATGCCTACAGGTTCATGCTTTATATCTACTAGCTTAGCTGGACTACAGTAGGGATATACCCAGACAAAGTTAATTATCTCCAATTATGTAGAAAGTGAGTGATAATAGTGAAGTGCTATTAGTTTCAAGAAGCCTTTAGTCTGTTGAGTGGAGTGATTTCTACGAATGAAAGTGAATATTCGTGTCCCAGGAAAATGTTGCAGGATCGAATCTGGGTTGGTCCCCAGGACAAGAGGTTTTATCTTCCGAGCTTTCGGACTCATGCTGGAGTCCATCTTCAGGCAACTTCCCTCTAGCAGAATGTGTGGTATTTAGAATGCCTGTTGTATGTGGTTTTTAGATATTGATTGGGGTGTATATTGATGGCTTTTTTTAGGATAATGGCAGGAAAAGTAAAATGGGTGACTGACATAGAGAAATCTGTATTAATAAACAATTTTGAAAAGCGAGGGTGGATCCCAGTGTCTGAAAATGAAGACTGGAACTTCTACTGGTAAGCAACATTTTTTATATATATTATGGAGTATTAAGTACACAACTCTTAAAGGTGATTGATTAATGCAGAAAGTCCTTGACTTATGACTAGTTGCTTAGCAACTGTTTAAAGTTATGATGGATCTCTTCAGGACTACTTACAAGTCCGATTCAAAGTTCCAATGGCCAGGGCTCCCTTGTGGTCATGTGCATAACTAATCTGAATCAGTGTTTGGAAGCATCCTGAGTAATAACCTTGTCTTTACAGGATGAGCGTACAAACTATTCGGAATGTTTTCAGTGTAGAAACTGGTTATCGTCTCTCTGATGACCAGATTGTCAATCATTTCCCTAACCATTACGAGCTGACCCGGAAGGACTTAATGGTGAAAAATATTAAAAGGTACAGAAAAGAATTAGAAAAAGAAGGTAGTCCTCTCGCAGAAAAGGATGAAAATGGAAAATATCTTTATTTAGGTGAGTTGGTTTAGGTAATTAGAATTATTTGTGTATAACTTTGAATACCAGGTATGTTAAGGCTGCATCCTTACATCTGCTTAAAAGTTTTCTTTGGGTAATTCAATTTCATGGACACACTTTTAGGGAGCAACCTTTTGGCAAAATTGCTCTGCATTGCTGCCTTTATGGTCCAGCTTAAGACTTTGGTCCCTGATGATGTCCCTTTTGGGCAAGATGCAGTTTTTCTTTTCCTGGAAATCAGAGCCCAAGTCGTGATCAGAGCCTGATTTGTAATCCTATTTTCAGGGCAAAGATTAGCCATAATTTGCTGGTGCAGTTCAGTGGTGAAATCCGTTTTTTTTTTTACTTTCGGTTCTGTGGGCGTGGCGTCATAGGCATGGTGTGCATGGCAGGGGAAGGATACTACAAAATCTCCATTCTCACCCCACTCCAGGGGAAGGATACTGCAAAATCCCCATTCCCTCCCTACTCTTGGGAGAAGGATATATCATTGCAAAATCTCCATTCCCACCCCACTCTGGGGCCAGCCAGAGGTGGTATTTGCCAGTTCTCCAAACTACTCAAAATTTCCGCTACCGGTTCTCCAGAACTTATCAGAACCTGCTGGATTTCATCCCTGGTGCAGATGTAAATTTCCTGGCTGTTTCAGCCTGCTTTTATTGTAACTTGCATATCAGTTGTCTCATTCTTGGAAATCACAGTATCTGCCATCAGACTCTCTAACAATACTCCCTGCATTTAGGAGACAAAACGAAATGTTGGATGCCTTCGTATTAGCATTATTTGGGCAGACTTTAAAAAAGAAAGTCTGGGCAGCAGCCACTCTTGTCTTCGGATCACGTTTCTTAATTACAATTGCCCTCACTCCCTAATTACAAAATGGCCTTCGGCCACAAGTACTGCTACAATTAGCGGGAAGCAACAGGAGCACACAGCATGACAGTGAAAACCTTACAAACGGCTGAGGATTATTAACAAGGCAGAAGTAGAAGACCAAGGAAGCAACGTGTGAAAAATATTAGCACAGATTCAGACAGGGATGGCATTGCATCTGCTGGATTCCATTGGTGGCAGGGGTACAGGATGCTGGGACTTGGCAGAAACTGATGGGTAGCTTAAGGCCATAGAAAAAGTGACAGGGCTCTATAACCAAGATATAGAGCAGGAAGGTCAGTATCATTGCTTTATGTGGTTTATTGCAGTGGCCCCCAATTTTTTGGGTACCAGGGACCGGATTGGTAGTTTTTTCAGCAGCGGAGGGGGCATGATTGTCTTCATCCCGTGGATGGGGCTTCTCTTGTTTGCATGGACCGATTTCTGGCATGCTACGGACAGGTGTTGATCCATGGACCAGGGGTTGGGGACCCCTGGTTTATAGTACTCATTTCTCTCTGCTCCAAACTAACGACTATCTAAGCAATAGCATAATAACATGAAAGTATGGAGTATAGCAATATCATTGAACGGCTAGAAACTTTTTATGCTTGTCTAATCTTTTCTCATAAATTAATAAAATCAAGTATCTTCAGTTTTGTGCACAGCTTCTGGTGACTTTACAGATATGCTACAATGGCTTACTGTTGTCTTCTTTTATTATTATGGGGGTTGGGGTAGGTGTTTGTTTGTTTGTTTTCCCAACCTGTAGCCCTAGGGTTACTTGGTGGCCTCCCCACCATGTGCTAGATTTTTAAACTCAGCAAAGGTCTGCTGGATCTTCTAAACTTAGACATAGGCGGTATTTGTTTTCTTAGTGGACTAGTCCTGAGAAACAGTGATTTATTTAAAAAAATACCTGGCTTCACCTTTCGAATGAAGTATAAGGATGGGGATTGATGAACAAATCTGTTTTATGAAAGGAGAAATTGATAGTAGCATAGGTGAAATGCTCCCGATTTGGATCGAATTGCCTGATCCGGTAGAGGCGGGTGGTTCGGAGAATCGGTAGCAAAAATCCCTCTCCCCCCCATGCCCAACTGAGCTGCGCAATCATGAGGCTTTTTTTAAAAAAAAAAATTTAAAAGCATTTTTTTACAACCTCTTCAGCCAAAAAAATGCTTTTAAAAGTAAAAAAAAAGCCTCTGATGATCGTGCGGCTCAGCTGGGATCGTCAGAGGCTTTTAAAAGCATTTTTTTTACAACCTCTTCAGCTGAAAAGGTTGTAGAAAAAATGGTTTTAAAAGTTTTTTTTTTAAAAAAGTTGGCCACCGCAACCCAGTCACATTACCCCACCACCACCACCAAGCCACGCCCACAGAACCGGTAGTAACAAATTTTACATTTCACCACTGGATAGTAGTTCTTTGTTTCACAGCATAAGTATGAAAAAGCATTAAGAGAATATTGAAGTGATTATGCACACAGATTTGACTTGTTTCTTTAAATTGGAACTATGAACAGGTCTATTTTTAGCCACTCCTTAATTAAAAGAATTGGTGAACAGTTGCTTGATGTGGGCACAGCCCATCTGAAGTCATTTAGCTAAATTCTCAAATGTCTATTTACGTGGATGAAAGACATCCATTTCTTTAGAAAACGTGCAGCTTTAATATAACCCCTTTTTAAATGAAATTGAAATTATCTATGGAGAAAGTGTTTGGTCCAAAATTTTGAAGGGGGGCATGGGCCCCTAAAGTTGGGGTCTCCCTGCTGCTAATGTAGTTAACTGTCTTTACTGCTATACCCGTGATGGCGAACCTATGGCATGCGTGCCCGAGGTGGCACTTAGAGCCCTCTCTGTGGGCACATGCACCGTCGCCAGCTGCTCTTCCAGGTTCTGACAACCACTGAGTGCTGAAACTGGAGTGTGCGTGTGCGTGGAGCCCCAAAACCCGGAAGAGAGGACCTGTCCGGTGCGCGTGCATCTACCAGATCCTGGAAGTGCAGCTGGCCGCCGTACGCATGCGCACCGATCAGCTGCTCTCTTCCGGGTTCCAGCACTCCGGCATATGTGCAGCACATGCATGCTCCAGTTTCAGTACTTGGTGCCAAAAAGATTAACCATCATTGTACTGTACCATTACAGTCTTGCAAAAAATAGATCTCATGTACCTGCATCTATGCAATCTCTTTTCCAAGGCCCCTCCAAACAGATTTTTCCTTTTCTCCCTTAGCAGATTTCTTATAATGTTCCCAAGTTTGCTCTAAATTCTTTAAATTCCATTAAGATTGTTCCAATAAAGCTTCTCTGAACTGAGTGGAATTTAAAGTTCCATATGTAAAGGAAGGAAGGAAGGAAGGAAGGAAGGAAGGAGAGAGAGAGAGAGAGAGAGAGAGAGAGAGAGAGAGAAAAGAAAGAAAGAAGGAAGGAAGGAAGGAAGGAAGGAAGGAAGGAAGGAAGGAAGGAAGGAAGGAAAGAAAGAGAATTAATGAATACAATTATTGGCATGTCCTTGCAATATCTGAGAGGGTAAGCACTTGGTCTTGCCATCAGGCCGTGGGATCTCATGGAAGGGTGGATCCCATTAAATGATCGGTATAAGTTGACTGCTCTTCTCTGTCTTTTTGTTATCATGGTTCTTAAATTGTTTTAACAAGATAAATTATAATGATTGCTTAGCTTTTATTTTAATTATGTCTGCCGCCAAGAGTGACATGCAAGTGAGATGAGTAGCTATATAGATTCAGTCAATCACACCTCACTCAGTGGCAACCAATTAACTAATTAATTAATTTAGTACCACATATTCCTAGGATTGTTCTCTTTTTCGCACAGTATCGTAGAATCTGATGGAATAATATTTTCATGCTTTGAATTCTATAAATTAAGAAAGGCAAAAAAGGGTAATAATCATTAGAATTTCTCAGATAGAATTAAAACCGTGTAGCAGTTATCAGTAAAAGACAAAACATGGAAATTTTAGGCATATTCTTAGATTCACATGAGGCCTTTAAGATTAAAAGAAGTGATTCTCATATAACGTTTTATCTAATTTGTTAATGGAATTAAACTGAGTTACCTCCACTTCTGTTTATTTTTATTTTAAAATGGAAAGTTAGAGAGAGCTTTAATGCTCATTTTCATCCTATCTTAAATTAAATGAAATGAGTAAATAATTGAAGAGAGGCTCATCCTCTACCATCTGTCTGTCTGTTTATTTGATCTAATATGCTATTTTAAATTTTCTTGTATCCCTTTTAGACTTTGTCCCTGTCACCTTTATGCTTCCGGCTGATTATAATTTATTTGTTGAAGAATTCCGAAAAAACCCTTCCAGTACATGGATTATGAAACCTTGTGGAAAAGCTCAAGGGAAAGGAATTTTTCTCATCAATAAGCTTTCCCAAATTAAAAAATGGTCTCGAGACAGCAAAACGTCTACGTAAGTTTCTTAGGAAAAAAAAAATCTTTATTTGACAATGTGTCTCATTTGATATTTGATATATTTGATCCAAATATGATATTTTTTGGATTTAATTGCTATTCCAGATTTAGCCTTCATCAGAAACTAATTTATAACTTCTTTCAAAACTTGATAAAAGTTTTATGGTAAAATTTTGCAGACACTTTCATAAGTTAAGCCTAAAATAAATGTACACTTTACACTTACGTTGTGGCATTGAGTTTGTCTTAATTTAATTAGTTTGTAGTAAAGACTTGGTTATAAAAAAAAGACTTTCTGCAAAGGAAATGGGAAATTGGTTTAGGAAACATTAAATGAAAACAAATGGGGAAAAATATTAAATGTATCTCCTTTTGACAGATGCATATAAATTCTCTCATGTTTGAAGGGCAGTTCTCTGTATTCATGGCACTTGAAACTGCTTGCTATTTAGGACATATTTAGGAAGTTTTGTGGCCACAACAAATACATTGATTGAGAAACGTGTTTGAAATTTGCACAAATAATATGCACAATATGCACAATCATAGTGGAAAGTTTTAGTGTGGAATACTGGAGCTCTCAAAACGGGGTTTCCCAAAGCCTGCCTCCTGTTTTGGATTAGGAGCCTGTTAGTCCCAGGGGCACCTGACCTGGCTTTCTACCCAGTACATGAAAGAAATAGGGCATACATGTCTCGTTTGCCTTTCTGTTAATTAAAAGGTGAAAATGAAGATAGGGGAAGTCATTCTTTCTGTAATGCAATCTCCTGGCAATGTAGTTTAGGGACAGATGGCTACAAAACAGGATTGCTATTCAGCAGGTTCTGGAGAACCGGTAGCAGACATTTTGAGTAGTTCGGAGAACCGGCAAATACCACCTCTGACTGGCCCCAGAGTGGGGAGGCAATAAGGATTTTGCAATATCCTTCCCCCAAGAGTGGGGAGGGAATGGGGATTTTGTAGTATTCTTCTCCTGGAGTGGAGTGGGAATGGAGATTTTGCCGTATTCTTCCCCTGTCACGCCCACCAAGCCACACCATACCCACAGAACCGGGAATAAAAAAAAAAATTGAATTCTACCACTGCTACAGAATCCCAGTCTTTTCATGGGAGACAGTCCAATCTCACAACAGATTAAACAAGTCTAAATTTTATGATTAAAGAAAGGAGAGAAAATATAACAAATGTTATATTTGTTATAACATTATCATTATATCATTATATCACATTATATCCCATTAAATATCCAAAACACAAAGATTCAGTAATGAAAGAAATCAATGACTTTGCGGCATCCTTTTCCTTCGTGAAAGGAAAAGAACATTTCTTTTTAGTGAGATTGGACGGGAGATGGTGATGGATGAAAAGGTGGTCATTGCCCATCTTTCCTGTGTGCTGCATTTTCATGCCATCTTGAGAAAGAAGGAAGCACTTTACAGTGCAGTAAAGGCAGCAAGCTAGCAGCAAAACTTACATATGGATACTTATGTACGATTTTGCCTGAGGTTGAAAAATCACGGCTCTGGCAGAGAAAGAAAACTTTACATCCTGGTGTACATGGCTTTGCCTTGTTGACTTTGAGGAGAAGAAAACTAATTTAATAAATTGAAGCAATGAAATATAAATCTCTTTAGGTTTGTATCTCAGTCCACGAAAGAAGCATACGTGATTTCCCTGTATATTAGTAATCCACTTCTGATTGGTGGGAAGAAATTTGACCTACGCTTATATGTATTAGTATCTACGTACCGTCCTTTGAGGTGCTATATGTAAGTTCCGTTTTTGTTCTATTTTGTTCAATTTGCTGCCAGGTTGGAGGGGGGAGATGGGGGGGAATTGTAGAATTGTATCATTGAAAGTAGACCTGCAAACCGCCTATAAAGAAAATTTTTACAAAATGTTTTATAGGTGGCATTTACCCCCAGCGAGATTGGCCAAGATACCCCCCCAAAATGCACCAAATTGCTGGAAATGCAATCATCAACATGGGACATATTTCCACATGTGGTGGACATGCCCCAAAGCAAAGGCATATTGGTTAAAAATCCAAAAATGGTTAGAGGAAATGACAGGGGAAAAAATTGCTATGAAACCTGAACTATTTTTATTGGGAATTATAAAAGAGAAGATTAGGAAAGAAATTTATTACCTTATACTTCACATAATTACGGCCGCCAGAATTTCATTTGCACAAAATTGGAAACAAAGATTTGCTCCATCAAATACAATGATCATAAAAAAGATGCTAGAATGTGCAGAAGCAGATAAATTAACAATGGTATTAAAAGACCAGGAGGAAACTATTTATTATGAGACATGGAATAGATGCTGTAACTGGTTGGAGAAACAATCCAAAATTAATGTATTAATGTATACACAGATTGTGTAATAGATAGGTATAAATTGTAGTGAATATAGAAACTAGTAAGTAATATATAAAATGTATGTGTATATAGTTGGTTATAGATATTATTAAAGATGTCTGTATCGGAAAGCTGTAAAAATGTAACAAGGATGTTAAATGTTGAATAAAAATTATTTAAAAAAAGAAAAGAAAGTAGACCAGCAAGACCAGTATTGAAAGAATCCAGTCATTCAGGATAGATGTCTCTTTAGCTTATGCTTTAACATGCTAATAAAGAGATCCATCACCTTTTGCCTGATCAACTGCTGCTCCAGTTCAGAAGAGTCCCCTCCCATAAGATTCAACTGTAACATATCTTCCTATATTGTAATTAAAGTCTGATACTCCATGTTCAGCACTCTGGAGCAATGGAGGAATAATCTTGACTTTCTGGGCAGCATTCTTTCTGCTATTTGAAGATTCTATCCTATCTCCTTTAACCCTTTCCTCTAAAACCTACTTCGATTTCTTTTTATAGTCTCCTAATCTAATCATCTCCAGCAATGTAGCAGCTCAAAAATATGGAAGATGGGGTTTGACCAATGCACAATAAAGTGAAATTATTACTTTTATTTTGAAACTATAGTTTAAAATTACATTTCAAAAAAAAAATGCAGCCACAGGAAACCACTGGTTCAGAATTCTTTCACCTGGCCGTGCTCAATAGCATTATTCATTTTGGGAATCACACGTCCAACACCTCATCTGCCCTGGCCATGAAGTAGAATAGAAGTTTTATTTGCGCAGGAATCATGGGGAGGAGAGAGGCAGGATGGAGGACAATTCGTTCAGTGCCAGTATCTGGTCCCTCTGGGAAAAACAATACCAAAGGAGTCGTTCTCCGCTACTTCTCTCCACTGTTTCTTCTGCCTCTGACAAGAAATAAACAGAAAAGAGATTTGTCTTTCCTTTCCTCATTATGACTTTTCTTGTCGAGGAATAAGGAGAGAAGTTCTTTTGTCAGTTCTCTTATCCCACGGAACGATCATTATAAGACTCTGTATCTCCTCAGGTCCAATACCATTTTCTTGCATTTCATACCTCTTAGAAAGATAAATTGTGATCATCAACCTCTTCTCCCTGGCTGATATAATACTAGATAGCAAAAGCAGTGTTGGTTTACTTCAGAGGTGGGTTTCAGCAGGTTCTGAACAGTTCTGCAGAACTAGTAGCGGAAATTTTGAGTAGTTCGGACAACGGTAGTAAAAATTCTGACTGGCCCTGCCCCGATCTATTCTCTGCCTCACGAGTCCCAGCTGATCGGGAGGAAATGGGGATTTTGTAGTAACCATCCCCTGGAGTGGGGAGGGAATGGAGATTTTACAGTATTCCCCTTGCACGCCCACCAAGCCATGCCCACAGAACTGGTAGTAAAAAAAATTTGAAACCTACCACTGGTTTACTTGTTCCTCCAGTTATTTTAACCAAAATCCTGTCTACCATATCAACATCTGAATTTTGGGGCAGGAGTGGGTGCATAAAACACAGTACAAGTCTTCTCTTTCTATTGTTTTCTGGTTGAACATGTTAAAGAAGCATTTCTGTGGTCTGTTTCCTGAGCTGGGTTACAAATGAGCACAAATGGCCGCTGCTAGAAGTAGGGTAGTTTATTAATCCAACCATGTACAATGGTTGAAGATAGCCTATTAGGGGTATGGACTTTGATATTTGGCTATGCAGATTGAGGTTTTCCAAGGCTTTGATTGTGAGGTGTATGTTTAGATGTGATATTGACCTGAAGATGTGTGAAGTCCAGGAAGGGAGATCCTTCCTAGATGTAGATTATTATGAGGGGGGTTGGTGTCTTTTCTTTATCTTGAGGATGTTCGATGGAGCCAGTGATGTGCTAGGATAAGAGTTAGGATTGTATTTTTATTCAGGGGATGGAAGTTACTGAAAGGGGAATAGTGCGATGGGGCAAATCAAAGGCTTTTAATTTCCAGTGTTCCTTTCTATGTCCTTTTTCTATTTAAATTCTAACAAATCCCATTGGATTTCCTATTTTATGTGTTGAACCATATTTGGTTCACTACTTATTGAATTGGAATTGGACTCTAAAATAATAACGCCTGTCAGGTAATCGATAAATGAAAACAACAATAGGAAACAATAGAGTAAGGATTAAAATAGTAACAAGGCATTCAGAAAGAAATCAAAGTAAAAAAGTTGTTTGGACAGGACAAAAGTAACCTCCCCTTTGCATAGAAAATCAGTTACATGAAATTAAATGCCTTACAAAATCATATTAAATAGAATAAAAAAGAAAGATCATAGTAACTGCTGTCAAAGAAGCTGTCTCTTTAAGAATATTAAAATTAAAAGATAATATCTTTTCTTTATATTTAAGGTATAAACTTGGGTTTTGCCGATTTTGCACAGTAAAATATACCCCAAGTACAAGTGAACTGGATAACATGTTTGTCCATCTTACAAATGTTGCCATTCAGAAACATGGGGTAAGATCCTTTTATTATGTAGATCTAAATTATTTGGAATTAATTAAAATGTGTAACAAAAATAAAGTTGCGCACTTATAGTTGTAAATATATTTATTTATTCAGAATCTCATTCCTGTAATTGGCAATGAGTCACAGAAAATATTAAAAAACATCAAAACTGCTAGAGAGCATTTCACCAAAGCTGCTGCTGGCAGCAAAATCTTGAGGCACTGGAGACAAATTCCTTGTGTGTCCAATTACACTTGGCCAATAAAAAATATTCTATTCTATATTTATTTATTTGCAATAATTTATGTGGAGCTGCTTCCTTTCTTCTAGGCTGTGCACAAGAATACAAAAACCATAAAGCGATATTCTGGAACTGTGATGGCAAACCTATGGCATGCGTGCCAGAGGTGGCACACAGTGCCCTCTCTGAAGGCATACGAGCTGTTGCCCCAGCTCAGCTCCACCGCGCATGCGTGCATGCCTCCTGCCATTCAGTTAATTTTTGGGGCTCTGCTGTGCATGCGGAAGACATGGGCACATGCACGGGGGGTGCATGCATGGGGTCGCGCACGAATGTGTGGGAAGCGCATATGCACAGGGAGCGCAGGGGGTGCATTATGGGTGCTGCCGCACGTGTGAGCTGTCGCACACACAAGCTTTTGGCACGTGACAACCTCCTTAGTCATCTGCTTCCAACTGCAGCCTGGCATTTAGAAAACAGATTTCTAAATGCCAAAATTATCATGAAGATGAAACATTTTTGCATTCTTATGACTATTTTATTACTGGCTATTCCTTTGTCTTCTTTTTATTTGAAATATATTCTATTTTAGATTTTTATTGTACATTTTAACGAACAATCCATTTTCCAACTATAAGGCTTTTTTTGAAATAAGTAGCCAGTTGACATAGACCTTTGCTCTCCTATAACATAAACATTTTAACCCACCTAGATTGATATCATCTTTTAATTATTCTGTTTATTAGGCATGGAATTTCTCGATTTTGTCCTTAAATTAATATTAAAAGGCTTTAGGATGTGTCCTGGCAAGATAAAAATGTATTAAAGTCTACATAAAGTCTATACTTTTTTGGTTGATTGTTTTTGTGCATAATTCAAATTATCAGATTAATAAAGATGCCTGGTTCTGAAAAGTCTTTTGAAAGTAAATACGGTAATTTGATGTATCTTTGTAGGATGATTACAACCACATCCATGGTGGCAAATGGACAGTCAGTAATTTGCGTTTGTATCTAGAAAGCACACGCGGGAAAGATGTCACAAACAAGCTGTTTGATGAAATACATTGGATAATTGTACAATCATTGAAAGCAGTTGCGGTGAGTAGAAAAACAAGTTTGTGATGAATGAAATTTGTGATGAATTAAGTAAAAGACCATTTAGATTCTTTCCAATAGTTACTTATACAAGATATATTTGTTACTGAAACTTGAACAAGTATCATAGTAAACATTTGACATATTTTTTATTCCTTATATTTTGTGATCCGCTATTTTACATTTTCTGCTATTCTGGCATGTGGAATGTCAAACATAAGAGGAGCTGTGTGTTATAAAAGCACAATACATACTTAAAATCAGTAAAAAAAAACCCAAAATATTACCTCCTCCTCTCTTACATGTACTGGTCTCTGACTTTAAAAAAAAAAGAATGTAAAATTTATAGACTAGATGGTGGAGGTATTGTGTACATTTATAGATGCACAAATATACTCAGATAAATACATATAGGACAATATTTTTATGGTATTCATTCCCTGATCTTTATAAACAAAAATAAAATCTAGAAAAATATGACATTTAGCAACCTTACAAAAGGATGTACAGCTGCAAATACAAATTCTAAGAAAAATAGCTCAAGGTGAATGATTTATTGAATCTAAACCATCTTATCATTAGATTATGGCAGAAAGCTACCGATATACTTATTTTTATTAGGAGTGAAAAGTATATTAACCTTCAAAATAAAATGTTACATAAAACTTGATAGCCTTCCTGAGAATGTTTAAATAAGGAAAAGGTAAGACATTCAATCAAAGTATTCTACTAAGAGCAAAAAAGGAGGAATTTCACAACTGCAAAAATATTAAGTAGTAGAATAGTCTGCCTTCTGGAATTGTAGGCCTTTATTTTATTTATTTACTAGCTGTACCTGGCCACGAGTTGCTGTGGCTCAGTCTTGTGGGTATACAATATTTTTTGATTGAGTGCCAATAATTTCCCTCTGTAGCTCAGGTCACGCCTACTTTGCCTCCGTCCTACCAGTCTTTTCACTCGGTCGATTGGATTCAGATCTGAGTTGCCTTTCTGTACGTTTCTTTTTGGACTGTAACATTGCTTAATCAATTGCTTCCTTGGACTTTTACCTATTTGGTGTTTGTATTGGGAGAGCTGCGTGTTGTGGGATTGGCGGAGGCCTCCGCCCGGGCTGCCGTCGGTGTGTTTGCATTCCTGGGGCTCCGGGATGCTGGGCGCCGACAAATAATTTGAATCCAGCAGCCACCCAGAGGTTTGTCTTTGGACGCCCCCGAGGATACTTTGCTGCGGGTGTAAGAGGTGGTTTTCCGGCTTGCTGGTATAACCGCCTTCACCTTCGCAGCTCTCCGCACCACAGGCGGCATCAGGGTCCCTGCCAAAGGCATGGCATACTCGGTTAGTCGAGAGGATGCTTTGCGGCAGTTGACATTTCCCATTTTGCTTGTGGGTTTGGTGGTGGTGGCGCTGAGGGGAAAAAACACGGCTCGCGGCTGCCATTGTGGTGCTGCAACATTAAAGTCGTAAAATATTTAGTATAGCGGGTGTTTCTTTTACGTCCAACAGATGGCATTGTTTTTCAAAAAAGCATGTTTTTACTGTTTTTAGCTGTCACAGGTGTGACATCTATATAATATAGGTATATAAAAACATGTGCGTATTCGACTGCAATGTTGTGTCAAAATTTCAAAGCAATTGGTGAAGAACTTTCGGAGATTTAAGATTTTGAACAAGCGAACATTTACATTTTTATTTATATAGATTCTCAAACAAATTGTGAATCTTCTCTTTGACTTCATATTCTTCCTTTTTATATTTAAGGATTTGTATTGTTACCTATTGTATGATCGCTAAACTTGCACAACGTCTTTGTAAATATTCAGATTATATTTGAAATGTCTTTAATACAGGGGTGAAATCCAGCAGGTTCTGACAGATCCTGGAGAACCAGTAGTGGAAATTTTGAGCAGTTTGGAGAATCAGCAAATACCACTCTGGCTGGCCCCAGAGTGGGGTGGGAATGGAGATTTTGCAGTATCCTTCCCCTGGAGTGGGGTGGGAATAGAGACCTACCAAGCCACATCCACAGAACTGGTAGTAAAAAAATTTGGATTTCACCACTGCTTTAATACATTATTTAAATAGTCTTCAATACAGTATGAAGATGATCTGATCACACTTCCCTCTTCTCATGTTTACTTTCATCATTCATTTACTTACAGCCTGTGATGAACAATGATAAACATTGCTTTGAATGCTATGGATATGACATCATTATTGATGACAAGCTAAAGCCATGGCTTATTGAGGTAAATAAACTTACATTGTCTTTAAAATGCTGTTTTTCAGAACTGTAGAAAAAGGAATTGTTTTTTAATTGTTGAAAGACAGTTTAGAAAGTTATAGAAAGCAAAGTCAATCTAACAAACCCAAAAACAAAATCTGTAAGGGAAATTCCAACACTTTTGTACTTATTTGAGAAGCATAAATAATAAAAATAACTTCCGAAGCAATTTCTACTCTTGCAATTTAATGTTTTCTTAATTAACTCAGAATCTTTTTTAAATGCTTCATGTAATTGGCCTTATTGAATCAATATGGAAGGTGTTAAATCACTGAATTACCACTGATAGAACTCTGCACACTTTGAATACAAAGATTGGACTATTTATTCCAAATTCCAAGTTCAGTATAGAAATCTAAATTACTGTATACTTAATAGGAAGAGGGACATATTAGTGCATGGTAACAAAAAATCAGAAGGAGCCTGGTAGCACTTCCCCCAACTAACAGAAGATTTGGTAAGCTGCAGATCTGTTGATCAGAAAAAAAGTGTCACCAGATTACTCCCTATTTTATCTAACATATAAATTTTGATGCGAGTTTGTTTCATAAGCTGTTATTTATTTACCAAATGGTGACCATGAATTATCTGTTTTCTCCTTTCCTGCATCCTCCGTAGGTTAATGCTTCTCCATCTCTTACTTCCAGTACTGCAAATGACCGTATACTCAAGTACAATCTGATAAATGACACGCTTAATATTGCTGTGCCAAATGGAGAAATTCCTGATTGTAAATGGAATAAACCGCCCCCCAAAGAAGCGCTTGGGAATTATGAAATTTTGTAAGTGTTTAAGAATAGAGATACAAATGGACTGGCTAGAGTTCTGTTGGGCCAAGATCTTACTCTGTGGAGCTTTCACAATGAATCCACATTAATTGTAAGTGAAGAAAAGTATAATTCACGATCTCTTAACCATTACTGCCTACTGGCTATTAGAATGCATACTGAATCCATTTTGTTGGAGGAAAAATAAGTACCATGGGAAGTACCATGGTATGGGAAGTACTATGAAATTCTTCCTTTTTAATGATGGAAGTGATATCACAAGGGTATAACTGCAGAGAACAGTATTTTGTTCACCAAGGCCAAGGGGTCTGCAACCTTAAATACACAAAGAACCATTTGGACCCATTTCCCACAGAAAACACTGGGAGCCACAAAACCTGGGTGGGTGTGGCCAACTCGATGTCACTCACTTCCACCAGTCACATGACCCCCCCTAGCCATGCCTATCCAGCCGGTCATTAGGACAGAGAACCCATTGTTAAAAAACACCAGGAACCACAAAACCCCTTTGACATCTCTCTCTCCCTGCCCTTCCCCTCCCTCTCTCTCTGTATCTCTTTATGTCTCTCCCACTCTCTCTCCCACTCTCTCTGTATCTCCCTGTCTCTGCCCTGTCTGCTTCTCCATCCCCCACGGTTGCTCTTACCTTCTCAAGGCCAGGCAAGGAGTGACTGGGAGGGGAGGGCGCGGGGTGGGGCCAGCCAGTGGTGGGATCATCTGACAGAGAGCCACAGCAGAGGGCCCAAAGAGCCACATGTGGCTCCGAAGCTGCAGGTTGCTGACCCCTGACCAAGGCCAAGGCACTTTTAAGAAAGGAAATAATTTTGTTTGGTTGTGTGCGTTCGTGTGTATTTGAATGCATAGCTAGTCCTCCACTTACGACAACAACCAAAATTTTTGCTGCTAAGCAAGGTGGTTGTTAAGTGATTAGCGTCTCATTTTAAAACCTTTTCCCAGTTGTTAACGAATCACTGCAGTTGTTAAGTGAATCATGCAGTTGTTCAGTGAATTTGGCTTATTTCATTGACTTTTCAATACTGTTGTAACTTTGAATGGTCACTAAACAAATGGTTGTAAGTGGAGGTCTATTTGTATAAAAGAATTGCAGGCATGTAAATAGATTATCACTTAATAATTGTGAATAGGAGCCAGCGTTTTCCTCAGAGTTTAGAGTTTTATTATTTTGAAATATTCTCAAGTGGATACATTTAAACTTTACGTACTTTACATAAAGAAAATAAAGGAACAAGGTGTTTTTCCTAATCCGGTGTTCTGTATTGAGGGATTTTCTCCTGCCTTTTAAATGGTGGAACACTCATGTCTACAACTTCTTCATCCAACTGCTGTTACAATTCAACTGGAGAAAAAAATCCACCCTTTAGATCCAAATCAGACATTGGATGTTTATCTCTCTTCCCTTAGATATGATGAAGAGATGGCGCAAAGTGAAATGTCAGATCGTGATTTACGAAGTCGCTCTGGACAGTCTGTTGGATTTAAGGGAAACCGAACCAGAGATCCTGGAAAAACAGGGATCCTTACTTGGAAGTAGTAGAATAAATTCAGATAAATTTTTTTTTTGAAATTCTGTGTGGATATCTTTTATTTTATTTTATTTTATTTTATTTTATTTTATTTTATTTTATTTTATTTTATTTTATTTTATTTTATTTTATTTTATTTTATTATTTTATTTTATTATTTTATTTTATTTTATTTTATTTTATTTTATTTTATTTTATTTTATTTTATTATTTTATTTTATTTTATTATTTTATTTTATTTTATTTTATTATTTTATTTTATTTTATTTTATTTTATTTTATTATTTTATTTTATTTTATTTTATTTTATTTTATTTATTTTATTTTATTTTATTTTATTTTATTTTATTTTATTTTATTTTATTTTATTTTATTTTATTTTATTTTATTTTATTTATTTAATATTAGTCCAGAGAAAAGAATATTGCTCAAAGATGAGAGGATAGAGGCATGTGCAGATATTTCAACTTGATCATTAGATCTACTGTAATTTTACTGCATACTTACTATTATGCAAGATTATTATGCTGCATGTTATAGTATAAAATGCAATGAATTAATGCAAACAATATAGCATTTTAATAAAATAACTCATTTCCAAGCCAAACTACTTTCTTCAAAGTAATAACTGTCTTAAGCATTGCAACAGAAATATGCATTCCAAGATCAGTATTTTGTGTTTTTTATGAATTGTTCTAGAATTCTAAAGCAAATTGTTCAAAGCCTAAGTATTTATTGCAAACTAATATCACTATATTAGAAATTCTATTTCTTTATAAGGCATGCTGTTGGTCTCTCCAAAATTAAATATAAATAAAATAAAAAAATAATATACGTTTGGGTGAAAAAGTATCTTAAACTTTCTATCGGGAATGCTATTAGAGGTTAATTATGATAGTATATCACATAGATTGGTATGCATATAGACCTCAAACACAGACCTCTTTCTCCACAATTTGTTGTGTTGCTTCTACTGGCTAAAGATTATAGAGTTGAATTTTAAAAATAATTCTTCAGTGGCTAATCTGGCAGGCACACTTAAATGCTGACATCAATGGTGGGTTTCAAATTTTTTTACTACTGCTTCTGTGGGTGTGGCTTGGTGCGCGTGGCAGGGGTAGGATACTGTAAAATCTCCATTCCCACCCAATTCCAGGGGAAGGATACTGTAAAATCTCCATTCCCTCCCCACTCCAGGGAAGGTTACTGCAAAATTCCCATTTCCTCCCAATCAGCTGGGACTCGGGAGGCAGAGAATAGATGGGGGCAGGGCCAGTCAGAGGTGGTATTTACCAGTTCTCCGAACTACTCAAAATTTCCGCTACCGGTTCTCCAGAACTGGTCAGAACCTGCTGAAACCCACCTCTGGCTGGTACATTGCTATAGATTTGACAAATAAATATTGTACCTCTTAAAACATGGATTTTATCCAAGCTATTCTTTTTACTTAGAAGTATCATACTTGCCTCTTAGGAACTGCTCTCTCATTGGAATCCAATCTGAGGAAATAGATGAGCTCTTTGCTAATCAGTTAGCTGAGGTGTGCAGGAAACACACCACTGTAGTAATGGGGGACGTTTAACTAATGTGGGGAATGTGAGATCAAACAACTTCCTGACATGAATGAAGGCACGTATACACGTCCCAGGATCCAATCTGGGTCACCACTAGGACCAGAGATTTAGTCTTCCAAGTTTTAGGACTTGTGCTGGAACCCATCATGAGGAGACTTGAATTCCCTGAGGATGGGCTGACCCAGACTGGATCTTGCAAGTTCCTGACATGGCTGACAACTTTTATCATACGAAAGATAGAGGACGGAATAAGAGGGACAGTTATACTGGATTTATTGATAGGGATGAAATAGTTGAGGGAGAAGTTATAGGAACTTTGGGGAAAAGTGACCATGTCATACTTGAATTCACCATAATGCAACCACAGATAACTAGTCAGACTAGTGTTTTAGACTTTTAAGAGAGCTGACTTTAACAAATAGTTGTTGAACAAGAGATTCTGGATTTTCTTTAAAGGTCCCCATATATAGTGTATTCCAGTAATCTACTCAGGAGGTAATCAAACCTTGTGTGACTATTCATGAATACAATTTAGGAAAGTGTGCAATTGGTTAGGGATTATCTGTATCATACCAGCTTCTTTTTCTTGCTTTCTGGATAGGGGTGCCTCCTGAAATGTAAGCCTGGGTAGAATGTTACATTTTATCCTGAAATGTGCTCATTTGGCTTTTCTGTAACTTTCTGGAATGGCTTTGATGTTCCAGATGTGGAGATGCTAGAGCCTACAAGCTTTAAAGTGTGACTCCTGGTAATATGTTCATACAAATTATTCAGCAACAAGATGAGACTGGCTTACTGGCTTACGTTGTGCCTTCTTTCCGGATTTTTCTTTTCATTTTCTCAGCCAAGGTTATAGTCCTGAAATTCCAGGAAACCTCTCATCCAATGAGGACTGGTCCTGCTGCTTGACAGAGTCCCAGTTAAGTCGGCTGTGGTCCCAACGGCTGAGGTTCAAATTTATGCATTTGGTGGGCTGTTGGTTCAAGTTCCAAGCCATTTAGTTGCAAACATTTCGTCACCATTCGAGGAGACATCGTCAATGCGCTTTGAATTGTGCTCGTCTGTTAGAACACTTGCCTTTAAATACCTTTTTATGTGATGCAATTTAGTATGAATGTTCGGATACTTCTGAATCATGGTCCGATTTCAGACTATTTGATTGGAGGACTGTTGTTATTGAGACTAGTCCAATTTCTTTGTGAGCCAATTATCAATTGTCGTCATTCTTCCTACCTAAGTTAAGGGTGGAGGACGGTAGTGGGTTTCAATTTTTTTTACTACCGGTTTGTGAGCATGGCCTGGTAGGCGTGGCATGGCAGGGGAAGGATACTGTAAAATCTCCATTCCCTCCCCAATCCAGGGGAAGGTTATTGCAAAATCCCCATTTCCCCCCCATCAGCTGGGACTTGGGAGGAAGAGAATAGATAGGGGGCAGGGCCAGTCAGAATTTTTACTACTGGTTTCCAAACTACTCAAAATTTCCGCTACCGGTTCTCCAGAACCGGTCAAAACCTACTGAAACCCACCTCTGGTGGAGGAGAATAAAAAAAAATCAAGTCACAGCTATACTGGATGCTGCAAAATAGCGCGATCTTTTGAAAAAGAAAAAAAAACGTATCTAGAAACTTAACGTCGATTAGCAGCTGGAAAAATAATCACGACTCCCATTGGCTAAACAGAGGAGGCGGGATCGTTACAAGATTAGAAAAGGGATCCAATTAGAAGAAAATCGTTACAGATCAGGATTGGAGTGTGGTCCACTTGGTCCTCCCTAGCTTGGAAGTTAGCTTGCAGGCATTTGGTTACCTAGCCGGGTAAGAAAAACGTGTGTACAAGCCAACCAAGTTCAGAGAGCACCGAGAACCTCCTATGAAGGATCTTCCATTCCCACCAAGATCAACGCGACACGCAAAACCTAGTCAAAGCCCGGGTTTCCAGTTTCGCTGCGCGCATGCGTCGTAGTTCTCCTCCGTGGAAGTAGGAAGTTGAAGCCGATTGGTGGCGAGGAAAAGCAACGGGACGGGTCCCTTCGTTTAAAAAAAAAAAAGGGCAACAGAAGCGAAGGAAGCGTCTAAAAGCGGGGCGGATGCGGATATCCTGCAGTTTTCGCGGCTGTCCAATCAGGAAGGGGCGCTTCTTCGAGGCAGCCAATGAGAGCCCGGGCGAGAACGGCGCAGGCCGTGAAAGGAGTTCTTCGCCTCTCCCAACTGAGGCAAGCGACGGGAAGGAGGAGGAGGAGGGGGGCGGGGGCTGGGATCGGAGTTGCTTGGCCATTCGAGCTGCCCCGGGGAAGCCGCCGTGGAGGCGAAAGGGCTGAGGCGGACCGTCCTCTTCGCCGCTTGGAGCCGGGGACCGAGGAAGAAGTTCAAGATCCTGGAAGACGCCAGTAAGTCAGCGAAAAGGGAGATCGGTTTCCTGCTAAAGAGTTTTTTTCCCCCCATTCAGCCTATAGGGAAAGATGGGTCGCAGGCTAGTGGGAAGGATCTGGGGGCGGTGGTTGTGGTGGCCCTCCGAAAGGTGTGGGAAGTGGACTCTTCCCACTCGCGAACCTTCTGTGATCCCCTTTTGGTCTCGTTTCTGTTTTCCTCCTCTTCCTCCGTTGAAGGAGTTACTGCCCTCTGAGTAGGTCGAAGAGGAACGCGATTGGTTCAAGGTCATTGGCCAATGAGCCTCGCCCAAACCTGGGGAGGGCGGATCGAGGATCCAGCTTGCCTGGCGGGTGGGATTCAAAAGCCCACCCTCCGCCAGGAGGAGTGGGATGGGTGGCAGACCATCCCTCCGTTTGTGGGAACGAATCGCGGTATGCATATATGTATGTATGTATAGGAGTGCACACACACACATATATGTACAAGACTGCACACTATATATATGTATGTATATATGTACGTACGTACATACATACATACATACATATATGTATGTATAGGATTGCACATTCAGCCATGCAAAATTGCCTGGATGACTTTGAGTCAAGATTCATTTCTCATGGAGTGGTTTAAAATAAGGGAGAAAACTCCTTCAGGAGAAGATGGGGAGATGGGGGGTGGGGTAAATAAAGGATGAAAATGAGAGAAAGCTAAACACCAGGAGTCTTCTGGTATCTAAGAGACAAATGGACAAGTGTCCTTTTAAAAAAATGTTGTTAGTAAAAACTAATGAGAACCGTAATAATAAAGATTGGCAGGACAGGTAAGGTAGTCCTCAATTTACAGCAGTTCATTTAGTGGACCATTCAAAGTTACAACAGCAGCACTGGGAAAAAAAGTGACACATGACCATTTTTCACGCTTATGACCGTTGCAGCATCCCCATAGTCATGTGATTTACATTTGGATGCCTGACACCTGATCATCGCATTTATGGCAGTTGCATTGTCCCGGGATGATACGATCCCCTTTAGCAATCTTCTGACAAGCAAAATCAGTGGGGAAACCAGATTCATTTAACAACCGTGTTATTAATTTAAGATTTGCTTAACAAATGTGGCAGGCAAAATCATAAAAATGGGGCAAAACTGACTTAACAAATTTCTCACTTAGCAACATAAATTTTGGGCTCAATTATGATTGTAAGTTGAGGACTGTCTGTAGTTTGGCTTGGTTAGAAAGGATTACAAATTAGTATTCATCGATTTTGTAACATTTTCCTTCTTACCTGGAATATATTGGACAAATGCCCTATCTTGTTGTGTGATGGTTGCTCTGAAATTGAAGCACTTGCTGACTGCTCGTTCTTTACTCACATTTCTGGTTACCTTAACTATGATTCATTGAAGTATAAAATTATCTGGGTTCACATGACACACCAAATGACCAAGAGACTATGATGGTTTAGGCACAAAGCCAACTGCATGTCCTTGAGCCAGTCACTTTGTCTCAACCCTAGGAAGGAGGAAATGGCAAACCACTTCTGCAGAACCTTTTTAAGAAAACTGCAGGGGCTTGTCCAGGCAGTCTGAGAATTGGGATGCTTGAATAGAAGAAAGTTTTCCAGCCAAAGTTGTAGATGTGGAGATAAATAAAGTAGTAATTATATATGTGGAATGAGGCACATTGACAATCTGAGAAGAAACATCTCCTAGATCCAAAATAAATCCTACAGGTTCAGGATACAAAGTAATGTTTAGATATTTGATGGAAAAACATCCTTGTTTTGATGAGAGCCAAACCATGGAAAAGAAAAAAATGTATGATATTATTCATGGTATGGCAAATAGGGTAAAAGAATAGACATATGAAGAAACAGAGCAGTAAGATATCTTGATTTTGCTGACCATAATTGTTCATTTTATATTAACACCGGGACTGTCTGTCGTCCAATTTTTCTTATGGTTACTAAGAATGGTAAAGGGAGTGGGTTCCTATTGAATGCTCTATATTTCATGCCATCAACCATGGGATCCGTCTGGGATATTTGATTAATGTGGAATGTGGAGACAACTTCTTGCAGTGTTATCTATAGGTAGTGATATTGAGGGTTTTTTTCAAACTCTTTTCAATAGCAATTTGAAATCCTGAAAGCTCTGTGGTCCTTCGTGCTTTTTATATCTAGACCGAGTTGTAATTCTAACATATACTATGAAGTGTTAAATGAACTCAGTGAAGGACTAAATATGAATGAATAAACTGAGGCTTAATCCTGATAAATTGAAGATCCTGCTGGAACAGCAGCAAATGGATCAAATTGGAAATAGAACTATAACTCTTACGAAATAATCAGCTATACTGTTTTGAGGTTCTCTTAAATCCAGTATCTGTTCTCTCTCCCCCCCTCAATAATGATCCTTCTGCCTGCAGTCATTTCTGAAGGTGAAATTGAGCACAATGATCTGACTTAAGGCATTGTTTATTTACCTACTGTGTATTAAAAACATGACAGTTGAATCTCTTCTCAAATTCTGTAAAACAAAATTGATTAAATTATGTTATATTTAAATGCAACATGTAAACCTTACACCTCCTGGTATTGTTTGGAAGTATGGGTATTGTTGCCAAATTTTGTATTATGTTGTTACATTATCATGGCTGTACACCGCCCTGAGTCCTTCGGGAGAAGGGCGGTAAAAATTTTTAATAAATAATAACAATAATAATTATTATCTCTCTTGCATAGAATCTTGCATGGGGCCTCTGTGCTGTTTTGACTACAATTCAGTGTACCAGCTTTTTCCTAAATTACTTTTGGTCAGAATATCTAATATATTGCCTCTTTTCAGTGTGAGGCTCTACTATGGACTCCCCTCAGCTAGAGAAATAAATTTTGACTTTTGTGTAGAAGCTGTCTAATCAGAAGCAAGGTAACAAACCATAGAGGAATAAGTACCATATTATACCATGTTTCCCCAAAAATAAGACCCTGACTTATATTTTTTTGAACCCCAAAATAAGCGCTTGGCCTTATTTTCAGGGAGGTCTTATTATTTGGGGGTGCATGGAGCAAGATGGGGCTCCTTTTGCTGTCTTACCTGGTTTCCAGCTCTGCGTTTAAATATTTTCAGGGAGGACTTATTTTGGGGGGGAGGCTTATTTTAGCACATGCGCTCAAAAGCCCAATTGGGATTATTATCAGGGGATATCTTATTTTCAGGGAAACAGGGTAATAGCATTACAGTAAGGAATGCAGACATTGAAAAGAACATATTCATATTACAAACCATCATAGCCTGGGCCCCTTGGGATAACCAGGCTTTTACAGTTTTCTTGAAGGTCAGCTGGGTCAGAGAGAAACCGGCCAGAGGGAATACCAGAGAACAGGTTCAGCAATAGATAAGGCATGTCCCTAAGTGTCTCATAAGACACTTTTGGTTAATTTAATATTTCAACATCGCCAAGAGAGATATGGAAGATCAATGCATTTCTGGCCCAGATGAACGCCGGGAAGAGGCATGCTTCATTCTTGGAGGCAAACTGGGTCTGTTTAACTCTTTCCTCAGATGCTCCTGCTCATCCTGAAGGCAAACATCCATAGCAGACATTAGTGCTTTCAATGGGCTGGCAAGGATTCCAATATCCCATTGACCGTTATGAATTTTTATTCCCTTTGCAGCAAATTTTAGTCTTGTGTGCTGAATTGCTTCATTTGAATGAATAAAAACAAACGAGATTATGCAGCCAATTAAAAAAAAAAGAATGACATTTTTGTTTATAGAATCCACAGCACACCAACCCTATTTGATTTTATAGGGTAGACAGAAACAATTGGAGATGAGCAATCCCTAAATATCTACTCTGTTTCCCCGAAAATAAGCCCTCCCCAAAAATATTTAAATACATTCACAGCTGGTCCCTGCCATTTCCTCTGGTTTCCTCCATGTGCCCCAAAATAATAAGACCTCCCCGAAAATAAGGCCAAGCACTTATTTCAGGGTTCAAAAAATATAAGACAGGTTTTTATTTTCGGGGATACACGGTAGGGCTGGCTCTCGAATGTCTTGACCTGTAGCACTTTGATTTGCTTCCAAAAACCAGCTGATAACCAGTTAACAAAATAGAGCCATCTAATAAATATATTAAAGGTTGCCAGTGTAACATTTGCCTGGCTTCATTTTGGACTAGATAATGCTGTATTTAAAGGCAGTCTATTTAAAGGCCATTGCATTAGTCCAAATAAAAGATAGCTAAGGCATGAATTATTGAGAGAATGGTCTGCTAATCCCCGAAAAGACACAGTTGTATAAAATGAATCTATGCAAAAAATTGCTTGAATAGTTGAGGATTAAATAGAAATACTGGCAAGTCAACCAGTGCCAAGGAAGTATGTTGTGGAGGGTTTTTTCCCTCATATAAAGAGATTGGTTGATTTTGTAGATGCCATTAAGTCATTTTTGAGTCCATAGATAGATCTCCATAGATAGATCTTCTCTATGAGGAAGCTTCCCTAACCTGTTCTTTCAGGCGTCCCAATATCCATCCACCTTGTTCTTCTTTCCTTTGATCTTTTCCAGAGAATTGGGGCTTTGCAGGATGTGTCCAAAGTAGGATAATTGGACCCTGATGATTTGTGCCTTGAGTGAAAACTCTGGGTAGATTAGTCTGATAATCCATCGGTTTGTTTCCTTGGCTGGCCAAAGTCCAACATTCACTTCCATAATATCTGCAGCTTGCATGATTTTTGGTGCAGTCATGACCACAGCATTTGAATAACTTTTCCAAGGGCTTTTTATGGCTGTTGTATATCCAGTGCTGGCTTGTGCATATTTCTTGATTGCTTTTTCGCTTATTGTTGAAGGTTGAGCCTAAAAGGCAGAAGCTATCAATCACTTTTGATATGTTTCCTGTCAAATCAAAATGACAGTTTGACAATCAATTGTCAAATGGATGAGGATGAAATGAGTGAATGGGTGGAGAAATGAGAAGTAGCAATTGGAGGGAATTGATGAGACGTTTAACAGAAAAAAAGTTGATACATGAAGCAACTTGGTAGAAACGAGAACAGTT